>CM051494.1:14930756-14945997 GCA_028031935.1 Paedocypris micromegethes | reverse complement strand
GTGTGCGTGCGTGCGTGCGTGCGTGCGTGCGTGTAAAGATGAATGAGTGAAAAAATGAATTATCATTGAGTAACTGAGAATTGAGTAACAATACAAATCTTGCTCATACAAATACAATAAAAAACTGTTCCGATCCAGTCCACTAACTATTACTAATACTGTTCCAATCTTGTCCACTAACTACACGCTAATTTAAAACACTTTAAATGTAAGAAAAATTTCTAATTTGTAGTTTTTTTTTTTTTATTTTAACATAAAAATCGAGAAAAATAAAAGGTAACTGAGGAATAATAAATTGAGATTAAAAAGGGTGAAATAAGGTTTGATGCGTTAGAATTAGCTTATGGACCATGTTTTTATTGTCTTTTAAAAGTTTAAATTAACATTCTGCTTTAAATGAAAAAATATAGTAGAATTTAAGTGCAAAAGAAATTCAAATGTTTTTCTTTTTTTACTTTAAAAAATGTTTAAACAATGTAATAAAAAAATGAAAATAAAGGAGAAAATAAGATTTTTTTGCTTTGGCGAACCAAGAATGATAAGGATTTTTTTTTGTCATTTAAAAGTTAAGTAATGTAAAAACTGTTCAGACGACATTCGGCTTTAAAAGAAAAAACGAAATTTAAATGTAAAAAAAATTCAAATTATTTTTTTACTTTGAAAAAGCAGTTTAAAAAAAGTAAAAAAAAAAAAAACTAGAAATAATAGTAGAAATATGCAATTAAACGAGATAAGAGTAGAAATACACATCTTGTCTCGTTTGTACTTTACAGTGCAGAACATCTAATATGTTCAAATGTATCCTCATCAGACGCAACTCATAGCTGACAATAATAATCCTAGAACCGAAACTTATCGCCCGATTTTTTTTTTTTGGCCGTGTTTAGCGACAGTGGCGCGCGCGATGGTGACGTATGCGCGTGCGCGAGCCTGACCTCCCCGTCACTATGGTAACGTCAGTGTCACTTCACCGCAGAGAATATGCGCCCGCGCTCCCGCCTCATCAGCGCGTGTCGCGTGACTCGCGTCCCTCCCCACGTCGCGCGCGCGGACTTTACTTCCGTCCACAAACCCGCGTCCGGTGATGGAGCGTCAGCGGCGATCGATGTGGAGCGAGTCAGATGATGATGATGATGATGAGTGATGGAGGGATGGTGCTGATGCTGCGTGAGGCTGCAGATGCGGACCGAGACGTTCCACTGGCTGTCAGTCGGATGAAGAATGGAGGATTAAACGGAAACTGGATCGGATCAATGAACAGTTGCAGAGAGAGAGAGAGAGAGAGAGATTCCCGCGCTAAAGATGGCTGCCTCACCTAGAATGACAAACCCGCGGCGGGATGAGACGGTACATGATCCACAGGCGGTGAGTTTCACACACACTTCTGCTAGTTAACCGCTGCACGACTAACTAACTAACTAGTCACCTGGATAATCTGGATTATGATTGAGAACGAGATTATCAATGCAGTGTTCGTGCGTGTGTAAATAACATCTCTCTCTCTCTCACACACACTTTCGCTCTCATTCACACTCTGTCTGCTTGACTTTCTCTCTTTCAATTTCAGTCTCTTACCTTTTTTCTTTCAGTCTGCGTCACTCTCATTCTATCTCTTTCAGCCTCTCATATCTCTTTCAGTCTGCCTCTTTCTCTTTCAGCCTCTCTGTCTCTCTCTTCTATCTTTTTCTTTCAGTCTGCCTCTATCTTTCTCTTTCAGCCTATCTGTCCGTCTCGCTCTTTCAGACTCTGTCACTCCTTCCCTTTCAGTCTGCCTTTCTCTCTTTCCTTCTATCTTTTTCAGTCTCTCGCTCTCTGCTTCTTTTCCTTATTTCTCTTTCAGCCTCTGTCTCTCTCGCTCTCTTTCAATCTGCCTCACTTTCTCATTCTATTTCTCTCTGCATACTCTTTCATTCTCTCTCTCTCTCTCTCTCTCTCTCTCTCTTTCAGCTTGCCTGTATCATTCACTCTTTTTCTGCCTCCCTCTCATTCTCTTTCAGCCTCTCTTTTCTCTTTCAGTCTCAGTCTCTTATTTCTGTCTCATTCTATCTTTCCCTTCCAGCCTCTCTGTCTGTGTCTCACTCTCTTTTTCAGTCTCTCTCATTCTTTCACTTTCTTTCAACCTCTCTCTTTCAGCCTCTTGTCACTTTTCGTCTCTCTTTCAGCCGCTGTCACTTTTCGTCTCTCTCTCAGCCTCTGTCACTTTTCCTCTCTCTCTCTCTCTCTCTCTCTCTCTCTCTCTCTCTCTTTCAGCCTGTCTTCCTCCCTTTTAGCCTCTCTTTCAGTCTGCCCCTCTCTCTCTCTCTCTTTCAGTCTCAGTCTATTTCCGTCTCTATCAGTCTGCCTCCCTAGTTCTATCTCCCTCTTTCAGTCTCATGTCTTTCTGTATCAGTCTGTTTCTCTCATTCCTATCCCTCCTTTTCTTTTTCTTCAGGGGAATCGAACCCAAGACCTTTGTCAAGACAAACTGTTCTTAACGTGTGGAGCTCGAACGAACTAAAGCGAGACGGAAGCTGATAACCGGAAGCGCGTCGCAGTGGTGAAGTTTCGTCTAGTCAGCGAAAAGCGGGAAGAGTTTTTAATATTGCGCGTCACGTGCTGCTGTGTCTAACATCACTTCACTTCACGTTACTCGATGAAGCATCTTGTCGTCGCGGCTGTGCTGATGTAATGGCTCCTGACAGTCGTGAGTGTGAAACACGGAGGTTTTAGCGCAGTTTGGTGATGACAGCCTTTTTACAGCGCTTTACAGCTTTACTAGATGAATAATAGATGGCGCGTGCACAATAACACACACACACACACACACACACACACTCACTCCAAAAATATCCGTCCGAGATAAAAGCCTTTGCTCCTTTTCTCATACATTTTATGTACCAGTGTTTTGTACAATGCCTTTTAATTCTTGACATGGCAACGAAACTTTTTATTTCTTTTGTTTTACATTTTCTGTTCTTGTACTAACATTCCTTTTATTTTTTTTTAAAAAGCCTTTAGGTTTGTAAAAAATGATCACAGAATTAAAAAATAAATTTAGTCTTGTTGATGTCACATGGGACCATTTTAACCAACACATTTTATTATTAATTCCAAACAATTTATGGATTCAAATGCTTTATTATTGCAAGTATTGTATGAAAAGCAAATATGTATTGAATGGTAGATGAAAAATTATTTTCGTTAAGTTATATAAAATCCTTGTGGTTAAAAAAAAAGGTTTTGACAATTAGAAATTTTTTTTTACTTTTTTAAATGATTCATATTTGGAAGTGGTCTGAAAATTAAGTAATTTTCCCCATAGGACTTTCTATTGTAAATAGTATTGCAGCATTTTATCTATTGATTTTTTTAAGGATTGTTTTTGCCATCTTTTTTTGCATTGCATTTTGCAATTCCACAGTAATAGAAAGAATATTCTCAAATTGCCATGTAATAATTTTGTTTTCTTTTTCTTTTAGCAGTCAATCAATAGCAAGAAAACAACTCTGAAGAGACATTCAACTGTGAAATGAAGTTTTTAACCTCTGCGAGAAGACGACAAGCACCAGCTTTAACAATGCTGTGGTGCTCTCTGTGGTACCAAACGCTTTTATTGACTCTCTTAGTGGTGGAAAACGCATTTTCAGGAGTCTTCAACTCCTCCGAGTCAGACGCCTTCAGCGAATACGGACAGTTCCAGCTCGTAGATCCACCGCCAGATCTTCATCCCACCTTGTTCTTCAACCAAGACGACATTCCACTGCTGAGAAAGAAGTCGAGCACAACGCACAGCCACATTTTTAGAATCATCCGCTCGGCCGTGATGACGATGCTCTCCACTGCCCAGCTCTACATGCCGCCCTCAAACTACGAGGAGTTCTCCAGCAAGTGGAACGAGATTTACGGCAACAACCTTCCTCCGCTCGCGCTGTACTGCTCCCTGTATCCTGAAGACCAAGCTGCCGTGCACTTCCTGACCAAGTTTATGGACCGAATGGCAAAGTACCCCAACTGGAAAGTGGCTAGTCGACCCAACGACGATGTGCCCGTTGCTCACTCGCTGACCGGGTTTGCCACGGCTTTTGACTTCATCTACCCACTTCTGGACCCACAGCGCCGGGACTTGTACCTCAACAAGATCCACACAGAAACGAAAAGTCTCTACGAAGCATCCAAGTACCGAGGCTGGGGCAAACAGTTCCTCCAAAACCACCAAACCACAAACTTCCTGGCTATTCTGACCGGCGCAATAGTGGTGGGTGCACACGACAACGTGGAATCTACGGTTTGGAAGCAGGTTTCCTTGAATTGCATGGAGAAGACGATGTTCCTGCTGAATCACGTGGTTGACGGCTCTCTGGGTGAAGGTGTGGCTTACGGAAGCTACGCGGCCAAGTCCATCACGCAGTATGTCTTCCTCGCCCAGCGCCACTTCAGTATCAATAACACGCAGAACAACTGGCTTCGCACACACTTCTGGTTCTACTACGCCACGTTGCTTCCAGGGTTTCAGAGAACTGTTGGCATCGGGGACTCAAACTACAACTGGTTCTACGGCCCCGAGAGCCAGTTGGTGTTTCTAGACACTTTTGTGTTGGGAAACGGTTCGGGCAACTGGCTCGCACAACAGATTCGAAAGCACAGACCAAAAGACGGTCCCATGGGTCAGTCCTTTGCCCAGCATTGGGCTACTCTTCACACAGAGTTCCTCTGGTACAACGCCAACCTTGCAATGCAACCCCCTTTTGGGTACAACACATCTAGGATGCATATCTTTTCAAACTGGGGTGTGGTGACCTATGGGGCCGGTGTGTCCCTTGCACAAGGCAATACGTTTGTCTCGTTCAAGTCTGGGAAGTTGGGTGGTCGGGCGGTGTTTGATATTGTCCACACCAAGCTGTACCCGTGGGTTGACGGGTGGAACAGTTTTAACCCTGGTCACGAGCATCCAGACCAGAACTCCTTTACTTTTGCGCCTAACGGGCAAGTCTTTGTTTCTGAGGCTTTATACGGGCCTAAATATAGCTACCTAAACAACGTCTTGGTCTTTAGCCCGTCCCCGACCAGCCAATGCAATGTTCCCTGGGAAGGTCAGCTCGGGGAGTGTGGCAAGTGGCTGCGGTGGACGGACAGGGGGGTAGGAGACTCGGCAGGAGAGTTGGTTGCTGCTTCTTCTCATCTGGGCACCATGTTTGTAAGTGGGGAGGCCGTTGGAGCATATTCTCCAGCTATGAAGCTGAAGAGCGTCTTCAGAGCCCTGGTCCTCCTGAACTCTCAGACTCTTCTTGTGGTGGACCATGTTGAGAAAAGACCCGACTCTCTTGTGAACACGGTCAGCGCGTTCTTTCACAACCTTGACATTGACTTTAAATACGTGCCCTTTAGATTCTTGCACAGATACAATGGGGCGCTGATGGACATTTGGGATGCCCATTACAAAATGTTCTGGTTTGACAGTGAGGGCTACAGTCCAGGCACACAAATTCAAGAGGCCGAACAGGCTGCGGAGTTTAAGAAGAGGTGGACGCAGTTTATCAACGTCACCTTTCCTTTCAAAGATCCCGTTGCTAGGATGGCTTACGTGCTGCATGGACCCTACGTTAAAATTTCCAACTGCAGATTCTTGGAAAGCAGCGCGAATGGCGTCAGGCTTTCCCTGGTGATCAACGGTACGGAGAAAATTGTTTCAATAGCTACCAACCACAAAGATATCGGCGCACGTTATCGTTTTCTAGGTTTTGGGGGGCATGCTAAGATAAAAGATCGGCATCAGATTGTTCAATTCGGCTTGGAAACGCAGCACGTCCTGAAGCGGACAACGGCGCACAATCATTTATATGACTTTGGACTTACCGTCAATATTGTAGCTGGAATTACACTGTGCTTAACAATCGTTTTTCTGACCGTACAGCGAAAACTTTACATTTGCTTCAGTGGGTTAATGCGTTTCGCCCTGGTCGCAGTTTTGATTCTTTGGATCACTGAGATTCTTTTCGTCCCGAATGACTGTGATCAACGGGTTTGCAGTGTGAATTGGCAGGAAGACCCCACTAGTCCGGAATCAAGTAAAGGGCCAAAACTAACCAACCTGCCTTTGCCGACTGTG
This sequence comes from Paedocypris micromegethes, assembly GCA_028031935.1. Lineage (NCBI taxonomy): Eukaryota > Metazoa > Chordata > Actinopteri > Cypriniformes > Paedocypris > Paedocypris micromegethes. The sequence continues at coordinate 14,939,912 of CM051494.1, read as the reverse complement.
GTGATAACGGCGTTGCCTGGTTCGGGATCTGACATCCTCAAACAACTTTTCTACAACAATACAGACTTTGTCTACCTTCAGGTCCCATCAGAACACTTCAAAGTACCAGAGGAGGATTATGAATTTGACTCCTTTCTAGATGCTTGCGAATGGACACGGATCGATGCTCAGTATGGACGACTCAAGGCGACTCAAGCTTGGCTGAGTTCTCTGGTCCACGACACCCATGCTTTTCTACGAAACCTAACTTCCTATGAAAGCACCGTTTCTAAAAATGCAATGAGAACCAGTCTCCCCAGGGAACGAAGGAAAAGGCGAAGAAGTCGAGGTTCGGTTGGGGAAATGACAGGAGGTTCCCGCCTTGGTTCGGACAAGCATGTCGACTGCACGCAGGACCTAAGCAGTCACACCACTGACCACCCCAATGCTTGTGTTGTTCTGAACCTATGGAGTGGTGGTTGGGGGCTCAAGTTGACCTTTCTACAAGAGGTCATTGGTCCTTCTCTAAGGGTCATCTATGTGGTCAGAGACCCACGGGCGTGGATTTATCTAATGACACATAACCAACACAGCTTGCTGGGCTCTCCGAAGAGCATCCCACAGCACTTGGCTCTCATTCTGGGTGAGAAAAGAGCCAGTGACAAATGTCCAGCCTCTCTTTCGATGGAGTTTAAAGCACTGTACCAGCTCATTGCCCGTTCTGAGAACAACTCCATCCTACTCTTGGCCCACTTGTGGAGGGCTCACACCACTTCTGTTCTCAGAGTGGCATCTGCTTTATCCGAGGAATCCTTTCTTCAGGTTAAGTTTGAGGACGTCATCAATCATCCTCTAGAGACCGCCAGGACTATACACTCTTTCCTAAGACTTCCTGTGTCTCCATCCGCCCTCAATCAACTCTTGTTCTCCACCTCCACGAGCTTGTACAGTCTGATGTATGAAAGAAACATATCACCAGATAAAGTAAACGACTGGATGCAGAACATGTCAAAGAGAGACATCGGGCTCATCGAGAACACTTGTGGCTCCCTCATGAGCCGACTTGGGTATAGCAGTCCATTCAGGGATTGACCTGCTGCAGGTTCAGCTCTTTAGAAAGTCACTAACATCTGGCCTTTTTTTGGTGAAATTGGTGCACAAAATCTCAACTTTTAAGTTCAATGGAGCCTCAATTTACAAACCAAATTTGTTAACCAGGGTACTGAGGTGCATGTTTTCTGTTTTGCCCAAGCTTTACATAGAATCCCAGAGGACTATTCGAATTCAAGCTGGTAGAGCGGAGGACTGTAGGACACATCTTGGTTGTCCATAGAACCCTGGTTCAATTCCGGCTTGAAGGACAGGAGTTTGGGCAGTATTGGTCCAGTGGTTGGGATTTGGACTTGTCTCCAAGAGGTTGCAGGTTCCAATCCCACTCCGGCTGATTCCACAACTTAGTGTCCTTGAGCAACCCCCCGGCAACATGGCTTAAGCTGCCCACTGCTCCGGGTAGGAAATAAGAAAGGGAGTGAGAAATAGTGGTCATAGTGGAGATATTGTCAATGGTGGAAGAAACTCTCACTTTACCTCACAATCACAATTTCCAAAGATGCAGGGACATTTGACAAAACTCAATGGGACTTTGCCTCAGTTGATCTCCACTTCCTCTTCTGAGCCACAGAAAATGGCAGTGTTTCAGACCCAGAATGTGAATCTTCCCAGACTTTTTTGCCCCTAGCATGGCATAACTCTGGCACAGCTTGTCTTACGCTCTTGTCTGATGCTTCCCGTTTGTGAATTGAGGCACTGCTGGACTTTCTCTCGAGATGATGTCTTTGCAGTCAAGGCATCTAAAACAGTCTCCTTAGTAATGAAAAGCCAAATGGACGTTAAACAATGATTGAATGCGACTTAATATCACACAATGATATATCGTGGACTGGGAGAGTTCAAGTTGATACTGAGATGTTCGTTTAGCACATTAGCCACTTTTAGCCATAGCAACTTTCGTGTGGTGAAATACCGTATTTGTTCCGGGAATCGAACTTTGACCGTTGGAGTTGCGAACTTAGAATCGTGTGGAAGATGTTCGGGTCATGTTTTAGTTTTCGCTAGTGATGTATTAGATTTGTTCAAAAAGCACATATTTTTGCATCTGTTTGCCTTTCACGGTTTGTCGGGAAAAAAAAATCTACATTTTCGAGCAATTGTTATAGCGACCAGCAGAATGTGCGTCACAGGACTAGATTGAATAAACCAAGTCGGCAATCTTGAACACAAAGTGTGTCTATATATAGATAGAGTTATATATTCATACACTATATATTCACGTAAGTGTTCCATTTTAATATGCACCCGTCGGTTTACGCTATGTATATATTTTTACTATCTTAAATGATTTTTACCAGATATTTTCCCGCCACATTTTAGCACCGTTGGACTTCCTAGAACGCTTTGGTTGCGTCCGCCTTTACGTTCATCGATGAACTAAATTACTCTTATGTTCTAAAGCAGTTACACACTTTGAATGTTGTTTCTTCACTTCTAAAATATGACAAACGCGATCTTTTCTACCGGAATCTTCTGGAAAAACTGAGTCTTTGATTTCTGTCGATCTCGACTTTTGTCAACTTGAGCATTAAAGTCTTGACTGTGGAACTGTTGTCTGGGAGATTTCGTACAATCAATAGCGCATGTCGTCGGGTGACTATCACAATTCGCAATTTTTTTTTGTTTGTTCAAAAAGTACTTGAGTAAATGGACTTCATTATTTTACTTAAGTATGTTTTTGGCTTCTTTGTATTTAAAAATAAGCAACTTTTATTCTCTACTCCACTGCATTTGGTATCGAGTATCTGTACTTTATTTTACATGATGAATAAAAATACTCTCTTTAAGACTTAAAGGTCATTGAGAATCAAGTCTGATATGATTTTTTTTGTTTGTTTTTTTGCACATTTGAGTTTTATTGAGACTGACTTTTTGTTCTTATTTGTTCTACTATTTTGAAACATTGAGGTGTTAAATTTCGTTTCTGTATTAGAACCTCCTGAATTGTTCTCATAAAATAATTTTAATTAAGAATGTTTTTTGTGCCTAAATTCAGTATGAGTAAAATACTTTTTTTTTTTCCAAACAAAATCAAACAAAAGTTTGATACTTTGACTCAACTCTTTTTTTTTTTTTTGTGAGTTTTTACTTGTTTTGGAGTAACTTGTACTTTTACTCTTACTTTTACCTTCTATTTTGTTAATTTCAGAGAAGCATCTGTTCACGGGTCAATTTGAGCCAGGGGTCTTTTACTATTCTTATAAGTGTCAGAAACCAAAAAGTTCCCCAAAACCACGTAGGAGTGAGTGTGAGACGGTCAAAAAGCATTTGATCTTTCTGACTATTTTTTTTTTATCACAAGACAAACTATTTCCCGGACAATCTTTGTTTAAAAATGTGTGTTTGCCTGGAACCAGAGTAGTCCCGAGTTTTTTGATCGACAAACAAATCCAGACACGCGATTGGTTGATTTTCTTTACCATTTATTGGCCTTGGCCTGGCCGAGAGCGCCACCTAGAGTCCGCGGCTATTGATGACAGCTAGACAGACCTCAATAAATAAATACTATACACTCCGACGTCATAGTTACCATGTACAGTAATAACCAGAATTACAAGATACTATTGTCGCCCGTCCCTGGAAAATAAAAAAAAAAAACAGGAACTGCATGCAGATGGAATTCATCCGTTAAAACCGCGCCACTCCGTCGTTCATTTCCCTAAAATGTCTCAAAATACCTGCGGAATTCCATAAATTAGATTAAAACAGTGTTTAAAAAAAGGTCCAGAAGCAAAAGCATGAATCCCGGTCCAGATGTTTGATGTGGCTGGAGGCGTGGCCTATCCATCCAGGGGCCGTCCTAGATAAACCATAGTCACTTCGGTGTTCCCGTAGACGGCGGAAACGGCGGGAAAGAGGCAAGCCTTGGGCAAACCCCGGAACGCCACCCCGAGAAACTCAAAGCCGCGCTCGAACGCTAGTGTCTTATCGTCCATGTCCAGGATCACACGGATTCGCTCCCCGATCTGGAATGGGAAAGAACGCGGGAGATTGATTTCCAAATACGCAACTTTGCACCTTCTGATGTCACACAATGTTTTGTAAAAAGACAGAAAAAAATGATTTAAAAAAAAAAAATTCCGGGCGCAATTATATGGAATCCGATTAGTGGCAAAAATATCAAACGAAAATTTTGTAGAAACGATAAAGTTTTTAATTTTTCGCTTGCAGATGTGTCTGCTTTTTTTTTTTTTCTCCTTTCGCTCGCAATCTTCATGTTTTCGTTTGCAACTTTTTTTTCCGCTTCAGGTTTTCCGTTTTTTTTTGCGTTTTGATTTTTACTAACAAACTTACACTAACCCCCCCCCCATAATTAAAAAGTAAAATTCAGTATGACTAAAATACTTAAGTTCTGTGAGAGTTTGATACTTTGCTACTTTGACTCAAGTATTTGAGTCTTTTTTAAATTTGTGACTTTTTACTTGGAGTAACTTATACATTAAGTATCCATACTTTTACCTCTGGTTTTAAGCCTTGTATTTTGTTCAATTAACAAATTTGAAGAAACAATTTGGTTTTTTTATTTTTCGCTTGCAGATGCATTTGCTTTTTTTTTCCTTTTGCTCGCAGTCTTCACGTTTTCGTTTGAAACTTTTTTTTCGCTTCAGGTTTTTCGTTAGCTTTTTTTTTGCTTTTGGATTTTTGACCCTAACTCCTCCCCCTATTCCTGTCAATCACATTCTCGCCGTGAATGCAGCTGTCAATCACATTCTCACCAGCCAATCAGAGTAAGGATTGTGAAGCTCAAGTCAAAAATCCAAACGCAAAAAAAAACGAAAAACCTGAAGTGAAAAAAAAAAAGTTTCAAACAAAAATGTGAAGATTGCAAGAAAAAAAAAACAACAAAAATGTACATTTGATATTTTTGCCACTAATCTGATTCCATACATTTAAAGAATCGCTCGTTCTTCCTTTTTTGTTTGACAGACACATCGGCCAATCAGTGCGTCCGGTGATATGCACAGTACAGATACACGCCTCGGGAATTTTGCTCATAACGGGTGTAAGTGAAATTCTGTTACAAAAGTGACTTGACAGACGAGTTTTCCGAGAAGAACATAATGGCAACTTTTGAGAGCGCATTTGATCGGATGCGTTAAATGCTGAGAAAAAATTTCCCCATGAGGGACCAATAAAGGTTGAATTATTATTAATATTATAATGTGCACTTTAGACGTGAGTGACGTCATGGCGCCCTCTAGTGGCCGACATGCTCTGCTGCACTTAAATTATTAGTTGGTTAATTACATTTTTCTCCTCTATGGAAAATTCAGACAGGGAGAATGAAGCGAAAGTTTATTAATAAAACAAGTTTTTTTAATAAGGGGAAAAAAATCCTCGTTTGAAAGATAGAAAATAGTGGCAAAATAGTCACACATTAAAATAAACAACAAGTAAAACACAAAAGAAAAATGTGTGTATGTGTTTAGCGTGTGAATGTGTGTGAAAGAATAAGTGTGTTTGGAGTATGTGTCTGTTTAGCTGTGAGCGTGTGTGTTAGGGTGTGTTTTGTGTGTGTGTGTGTGAGAGCATCTTTGAGTGTATGACTGTGTGGGAAAGAATGTGTGTGTCTGTTTGGCTGTGTACAGTGTGTTAGGGAGAGTGGTTTGTGTGTTAAGTGTTTTTAATGCGTGTGTGCGCGCATGTTTCAGTTTATGGTTGTGTGTGTTTGTGTGTGTGTGTGAAAGAATAAGTGCGTTGCAAGTGTGTGTGTTAGGGAGAGTGTTTTGTGAGTGTGAGAGTGTGTTGAAGTGTGTAATGTGCGTTTTCAGCGTGTGTGTATGATTGTGTAACTGTGTGTGTGTGTGTGTGTGTGTGATATAGGGCTGCACGATTTAGATGAAAACAAAACCTAATTGCAATATTTTTGAAAAGTATTGTGATTGTAATGCGACTTTCAATTTAGCAATTTTTAAGTGCACAAAACTACAGTCAAATTATGAACTAAATATGTTGTTTGATGCTTCATGGTCATTAAACACCCGAATCTAAATGCAAACAAATAAGAATGGAAATTAACTTAAGCACTTGGTCGTTTGTTTTTAAATGTAACTTTTTTTTTATTTTTTAACTTAATCCGAAACACTAAAAAATTCATTCAGACACGCTCAGATGTAAAAATTCTTAAACTTAAAAATGAAAAAATAAATTATATTTAGAATTATTTTGAATAATATGTATTAGAGCTGCGCGATTAATCATTAAAAAATTTTAAAAGAAAAAAAAAATAACAGGGAGAATGAGTAAGGAAACACAACGTTAAAGTGCGTCTGCCTCCAACTTCGACATTTTACTACCTGAAAAAGGATAAAAAAGGTGGATAAAAAAAAAGCTAAATAAAGGAAAAAAGCGTGTCAGTGACTATTGCGGTTTAAACCAGAAGGTCACACACAGCAAACATCTAAAGTTGAGGACAAACTATTAGAAAAACTATTATAGAAAAAATTATAGAAAAAATTAATCAATAGAAAAAAACTGCAACTGTGATTAACGGTGTTAAAAAAATGTGACGCGATTAAGCACATGAAATGAATCACGTGCGTTAACTACGGCCCTACTTATAATATCAGGAAGCCTCCAATTCTTTCAGTTGCATCCCTATGTGTGTGTGTGTGTGTGTGTAAAGGGTCGCCACCCCGCACGTCACATGCTCTCAAGGTCGCGACCCGCAGGTGACCAACTACCTGGTACTTTGGCGCGTTGTTGCACTGGGGGAAGTTCCCGTTGACCTCGCCGTTGTGGAGCAGGTTGTTGTCCACCAGGTTCCATCCCCAGCTCTGGTCGTCGCTGCCCAGAAGCGCCACGTAGCCCTGGCACTGCATGGGCGCCCTCTTGGTGGCGATGCCAATCACCGCCACGGTGCCCAGAGGCCCCTCCCACCAGATCTCCCAGGCGTGCCGGCCCTCGGAGAAGCCGATCTTGCCGCGGGCTCCGTCCGTGCTCTGGGCGATGGGATTGCGGTGCAGGGTGAAGCCGTTCTTCTTGATGTAGACGTTCCTGGAGCAGTCGTTGGAGCTCAGTGCGTGCTGGAAAGACTTTAGCTGCCGGCGAGAAATACAAAAACTACTAAATTACTTCATAAATTCTCCCTAAAATGTAATGATATTAAACACCGTATTTACACGAATATAAGCACCTCCATGAATTTTCAGGCACAAAATACATTTTTTTTTTTTACGTTTCCTGTTCAATTACGCTAATATTCTCTTAAAAATATTATTTTTACTTTATTTAACAAACCAAACTTGTGACTCGTTCTGATATCGGTTTACTTGAATAATAGATAACAAAGTCAAATCTAATGGTCAGGACTTCATTTCACAAGATCCTTTGCTCTCCAGTCAGACTCCGCCCATGCGCAGAGAAATCGTTTCAAGCTCAGGTCTGTTTCAAGCTCTCTGTTTATCTGACGCCGTGTGAAGAGGAAGGATTATTATCCCCTGTGCAGCGACACAGCATTTTGATTGTGTCTGTTCCTTGGATTTTTTTTACTTCTTGCCCGTGTTCTTCATATTTATGCGCATATTTAAAATCGGCGATTATAAGCACTTCCCAAATTTTTGAGCGTTGAATATTCGAAATAAGGGGGTGCTTATATTCGCGTAAATACGGTACTTAACATCAATACTTTCTGAAACGTTCCTTTTTTTCCTCACATTTTCTTACAGCAGCTTTGAAACATTTGTAACTATGAAAAGCGCATTACAAATGCAGTGACACGATTTCTAAACTCAATTCTGCGAAATGTCAATCCTTTTGTTGCAAAGAGAAACAATGTGACGCAACAATTGTTTCGTGCCGAAACAGTAATGCAGATATTTCGTTTCTTTTGACTTTTTGAATTAAAAGTCAAAAGAAACTAAATATGGCCAGAAAAAGTCCCGTGACTTTAACCTGAGCCTCTGTAGTTTTCATATGCAGGCATTTAATCTAGAAAATCACGTGTAAAAGCCGAAGCTGTTCCACTTGTTCGCTTAGTGTCAAGTCAGAGAATCCTATCATTTCTATCTTAGCTGTTAAAGTATAAATACATACTTAATCATTCTCCCAGGTAGGAAGAAATGTCAGGCTTATAAATGGGTGTAAGGTCCTGAGATGACATCACCGCTGTTTACAAACAACGTCACGTGACTCATTTATCTTAATTTACAAACACACAATGAAAGCACGGCACACCAAATCACAGCATCACACACACACGTACTTTGCCTTTATAGGAGGGCAGGTTGCAGAGGATGTCGGATTTTCTTTTAACGTACAGCGTGAGGTAGGAAGTTCTCACAGGTAGGAAAAAATGTCAGGCTCATAAATGAGTGTCGAGATGATGTCACCGCTGTTTACAAACGACGTCACGTGACTCGTTTAACGTAATTTACAAACACACAATGAAAGCACGGCACACCAAATCACAGCATCACACACACACACACACACGCGCGCGCGCACGTACTTTGCCTTTATAGGAGGGCAGGTTGCAGAGGATGTCGGAGCGCAGCGCCTCGTCGCTCATCACGCGGCCGCACTGACTGCGCCACACCTCGCTGTTCTCGTCCGCCAGGCAGTTGCTCCAGTGCCAGCACACCAGCGAGCAGCTCACCAGCTCCGGCAGCTCCAGGTAGGAGAAGACGTGCTCGAGGACGCGGCTCGGGAGGCGGCCTGCTACGCCCGACACTGCCGCAGCACCGGCGCCGGGCGAGGAAGAGGAGGAGGAGCAGACGCCCACGCCCGCAGCCTGAGGCCCCGCGAGCGACATAGCCACCCTGCGCGGACACCTGGAGGAGCCCAGCGTCGCTCAGAAGCCCATCACGCCGCCGTGAAGCGCGCGCGCCTCGGTCCAACGCGCCTCGGTGTGTCGCCGCCTCGGCCGGAGGAGCCAAATCTGAGCCGCGACTGTTGGGACGGTCCTGGAAGCTGTGTGGCGGCCAATCAGGGGAGAGCACGTGACTGCCTCGCTTCGCCCTCATTCGGCGGACGCTTCTAATACATGTGGAAGCCCGTTTCCGCCACTTAAAAATAAGAAGTATTCTGCGAATTCAGAGATAAAAAGTAAAAAAAAAAAAAAAAAAA
>CM051494.1:14906021-14930748 GCA_028031935.1 Paedocypris micromegethes | reverse complement strand
AAAAAAAAAAAAAGCGACTTACAGAAAGAGTGAAGCAAACAGTAATATATGTAATCACTGGTTTTGTGGGGTTATCTGAGAGAAAAAAAAAACCGAAACAAAACAAAACAAAACAAACAAAAGGCATGTGTTCCTTCTACAGTGTACAATGGTCGGAATTCTGACTTACTAACTCGGAATTCTAAGATAAAAAGTCAGAATACTTTTTTCGTTGTTAAACTAAAAAAACTAAATAACAAAAAAGTATTCTGACTTTTTATCTCAGAATTCCGAGTTAGTAAGTCAGAATTCCGAGTTATTATGTCAGAATTCTGACCTTTTATCTCAGAATTCCGAGTTATTAAGTCAGACGGAATTCCGAGATAAATGGTCAGAATACTTATGTTGTTGTTGTTTTTTTTGGTGTTGGAAACTGATCCACGAATAAGCGACTTACAAAAAATAAAATAAAAGCGACTTACAAAAAGAGTGAAGCAGATAGTAATATCTTTATTAACTGTTTTTGTGGGGTTATTTGAAAAAAAAAAAAAAAAAAAAAAAAAAGCAAAAAACATGCAAAAGGCGTAATGTTTCTTCTACATGTGTACATATACCCTATTGCCCAATTAAAAATGTGGCAAAAAAAGACTTTACTACACGATGGCATAGTTTAAATCGCACTGTTTGTGGTAAAAAAAAAAATCCGTGGAATGCACTATTACAGCGTTACCCATTTCAGAGTTTAATTCCTAGATTCCGGGTATATTCTTGTGGCACCATTGAATTCCGACCCACGGTTTTTTTCGAGTTGAAACTTGATTTGAATCATTTTAAATCGAACGCGGTGTAATTACGTCCGTCGCTATCACTTCAACCACTGCGCTCAAAGGCGGATTTATTTTTGCAGCGCTGCCAGGACCTGTGCTTTGTTTGAAATACGTATTACGCATGCAAATGAACGCGTCGAGTGGCAGCGTGTCTCCGCTAGAGGGCGCGCGTGTCAAGCAACACGGCAATCCACTGTTTATAAAAAAACAGTAAATATTTATTTTAAAAGCAGCAATTATTTATACTAAATGCTGCGACTGTTCTTATTTGTTTTTCGAGAAAAAATATGTTTCAAACCCGTGTCCCGTTTCAAAACCTTATTTCAAACCAGTGTCCACTATTTATAAAAAAAAAAACAGTAAATGTTTATTTAAAAAAGCAGCAATTATTTATACTGAATGCTGTGACTGTTCTTGTTTATGTAAAAAAAAATATTTACCTTAATTCAAACCCTAATCCACTGTTTATTTTGAAAAACAGTAAATATTTATTTAAAAAAGCAGCAATTATTTATACTGAATGCTGTGACTGTTCTTGTTTATTTTTCTAGGAAAACAATATGTACCTTTTTTCAATCCAAGGTTTACAAAACTACCTAGTTGGATGAATAAATTACATATCGCTTGAAGCACAATAGCACACTGATTTTGAAACGGTTTTGTACAGTATTTGTACGTACAGTATAGTATTTTTTCCCCACATATTTTTCCACATATTTTTATGTGAACTTCAGCGGCGAGTACTGTACACCTGCTGTTGTTAGTGGACAGGGGGAGGGGATCAAGCACGAACTAAGCTCCCGCCTTTGTCTTCCCGGGCCAATCAGAAGTTAGGACAGTGGCTCTGGGGCGGGGCTGTGGCAGGAGGGAGCGTGTAGCTCCACAGTGATCCACACACACTCGGTCTGCGCGACACACGCCGCTCGGAGTCTTCAACTTTTCTGCTATTTCGGATATTTTTACGCGGAAAGTTCCCGTCCTTCTGCGTGCAATGGTCCTCGTGTTTGTCTCAAGTGAGTATGTGTTTTTTCCACCTTCTTATCCGTCATAAAACCAACAAATCGACCAATAATAAAGCAGCAAACAGTAGAAGTTCGCAGAAGTTCCGTCGCTGCTTTTCTCGTTAAACCGATTAAACGAGCGTTTGGACCGAATCCGCATCGTTACTGTCTCCTACTAGTGTTTTCCCGGTAAAACGAGACGCCTTAATGACGAAATACTTGCTCACTGTTACTGTTACTTACACGTACTTTACTCAGTCACATTGTTTGTGTCCGAATGCGATTTCAAAACAACGATCCGAATTCGCCTCATGCTGCTTGAATAACGTTTCATTGGAATGCTTGTCGTTTTCTGTTCCTAATCCCACGAGCCAGATTTACACCTCACAACAAACACCACAACCTACACAGTTAATAACCGATCACTTAAATATTCAAAAACGGCTGATTAGTTACAGTAACTGCCTCTCGAAAGTAAATAAAATGTACGAAAACATATTATTATCCAGGAGCTCTTCATGCTAAAACAGTAAATAAAGTAAATAAAACGTACAAAAACATATTATTATCCAGGAGCTCTTCATGCTGAAACAGTAAATAAAGTAAATAAAACGTACGAAAACATATTATTATTCAGGAGCTCTTCATGCTAAAACAGTAAATAAAGTAAATAAAATGTACGAAAATATATTATTATACAGGAGCTCTTCATGCTAAAACAGTAAATAAAGTAAATAAAATGTACGAAAATATATTATTATTCAGGAGCTCTTCATGCTAAAACAGTAAATAAAGTAAATAAAATGTACAAAATCATATTATTATACAGGAGCTCTTCATGCTAAAACAGTAAATAAAGTAAATAAAATGTACGAAATCATATTATTATCCAGGAGCTCTTCATGCTAAAACAGTCCAAATAAAGACTCGAGACTCATCCTCAATTTATTATACGTGTACGTGTGTTCAGTATTAATACTTTGAGTCAAATCAGAGCACACGCAAACGACATGTTTAGATGGCGTTATGAATAGCACAATATCCTCTTCCCTCTCGCCTCCGGTCATCGTGGTTTGTTCGAAATTCCTTATTTCCTTGTAAGCAATATCCTCTTCACGTTCCGTATCAGCCCTTCATGCGTTTGAAGGTTGCATTATTTGAGATGTAAATCACACGGAGCCCGTTTGAGCACGGCTTGGGTTTCTCCTCCGTGTGCGACGTGGTCTCCAAACATCAGACGTTTATTCCCTGGTGCACACAGGACCTTCTGTCAGCGGTGAGGAACCTCTGGGAATCTGAGAGATCGGCATCGGGATCGCCGGGAGCTGGCGGGATGCTAAGCAGCGGAGGAGCCAGCAAGCGTGGAATGGCTTCTCATTTCTTGCCGCTCTGCTCCAGCTCCGTCACATGGGGCCGGAGTGTGAAAAGTGGATCTTTGAGCTCCGTCAGCTCTGGCTCGGACATCACGGACACGGCCGGAGCCGATCCCGACTACATCATGCAGCTGGTGAACGACGTGCGGAAGTTTGCCGATGTTCTTCTCCAGCTCAAAGAGGCCTTCAACGCCAAAGGTACCAATCCAGTCCGGTCCGGTCCACCACAGCGTTCTGAGCAATTACGGTTGTTGTGGTCAGCGTCCAGCCCCGGTTTCACGGTCAAATATTGTTTTTTGGGTCCAGGTTGGGAATATGGTTTTCCCAGTTGACCAGATTCCCCAAAATTTGAGCTTAAAAGTTGGATGTGATTTTGAAAATGCTTTTGGATCGTTGCCAGGGGTAATTTCGTTGACGAAAATATTTTTGTCTTTGTCAACGACACTAGAACTGTATGAAAACTAAAGGAGAACTATATAAAAACTTCCGCTCAGGGACGAAATGTACACCACAACAAACCTGAAGCGCCATCTGCTGATGAAACTTCTTTTTTATTCATAAAATCCTCTTTATTGAGGTTTCATTTATGAGAAGACATTTGTTTGAAAGAAAAAGATTGAAAGAAAAGTTCATAACAATAAGTTCAAGAAAAATAAATTGGAAATGTTTTTCCAAGCAAGTAAGAGCCTTGTATATATTTTACATGTTCAAAGTTAACTACGCATTCAGATTACAGTAAACGTTTAGAGAGTGGTTCTCAACCGGTGTGCCGCGGCACTAAGGGGTGCCGTGAGATTTTTTGAGGGTGCCGCCAAAAATTCGGGGAAAAAATTGCTATTTTTTTATTAAGGCAGAATGTGTAAACAGTATTCTCATATCATCTAGGACTAGGTATAAGGTGTTGTTGCATGCAAACTCTCGAAATGAAACAAATAAATAAATACCGTATTTTTCGCCGTACAAGACGCACTTTTTCTTCCCCAAAACTGAGGGTGAAAAGTTGGTGCGTCTGGCAAATACAGAGATCCGCGGAGCGCGGTCACCGCCATCTAAGTGTGCAATACCGCGGTATTACATACGTTGTCTCGCTTTCTTTCTCACGCAGAATCTTGTGAAAGAATGAAACCACTATTTCCAAACGAAAACGAACTTCGATCAAAATAAAACAAGCAGATTTTCTCAAGTGCGTCTTTAAAACCAAAACAGTCGCTCTCTTAAAGGCACAGGCAGAAAACGGAGCTTCACGCATTTGCGCGTGAAGTACAAACTGTATTTGATTAGCAATGTTCGTGCCGTCAGTGGCGGTTCTAGGCATGGGCGAACGGGGCAGTCGCCCAGGGCGGCATTTTTTCATGTCACGTGGGGGGGGGGGACGAGCGCGTCCGCTAAGCGATTTTCTATTATATATTCGCGGCGCCCCTGTTTGAGTTTACTGAAGGAGTCGTGCATATAAAATGTGAGAGAGGTGGAAAACAGAGGCTGAGATGCGGCGCACACGGAAACTCACGTTTCTCAAAAATAGAAGCCGGCGGCCGCACTAAACAAAGTCTGCGGCGCGCCCGAGGGGGATAATCTGTTGATTCGAATCTTTAAAGCTATCGGGTGCGGTGCACAATTTAGAAAACAGAGACATAATGCTGCAGAGACATAAACAGAAAACGAGTAAAATGTAAAGGTGTGCAACAGCATTCTGTGTGTCCCTGTCTTCAATAAAGGACAGTAAATACAGTGTTCGATATACGGTGAAGAAATGTATCCGTGAAACATTGTACTAATATATTTTTTAAGTGAGTGAGATTATTTTCAAAATATATTCATCCAAATATATGGGCCATTTAAAACATGTTCTTAACATATTTTAAAAAATAGTTTTTTTTTTGTCTTTATGCGGTATTCTAATAATTTAAATTAATAATGATTGCAAAATCCATATCGTGGCACATCTCAATACCGGTATACCGGCCACCCCTACTTTCACTGTTATACTGACTTTACTGACATACAATTGTTCTTAAACTGCTGTTAACTTTTATACAATTGATATAAAATATTTTACTACAGTATTCAGTTCAGAATCTTTTTTTTCTAGATTTTCCTCCTTTAAAATGAGTGCGTCTTATATGCCGGTGCTCTTATATGGCGAAAAATACGGTAATAATGTTTTTAAATATCTATTTCCTTATAAGGGTGCCGGGAACTTTTGAAAGGCTTTCCAAGGGTGCCTCAAACAAGAAAAGGTTGGGAACCACTGGTTTAGAATATATAGCACCTATATTTTCGTTGACTAAATCTATACTGTAATTTAGTCGACTAAAATGTTGTGGTATTTAGTCGACTGAAATTAGACTAAACCCAAAAAACAATCAAGATGACTAATTTGGGACTAAAACAAAACCGAGTTTTAATCAAAAGACCATCTTTGTCGCCTTCCCCTCTCCCCCCCCACGTTTCTGCCAAAACATCTCCAAGCCCTTTGGAGATTAGTATAAAACCCGACGTTTTAAAGAGCACTTCCTCTCTGCTCGGTAATCTCACATTAAGAAATGTATTTTTAGTGGAAGGGTGGACGAAGATTAACCGAGTAACTTTGCTTGGATGTGCGATTACTGCATTCCCGACAGGGCCGGGATCTTCTGGCGGGTTTGGATCGCATCCAGTGCACTAATCCTCACATTTGCTTTAATAAGGAGAGGACGGAGGGCCGAGGGTCTTCTTCCACCCCCACTTTGTGTCTAAGCCGTGTTGTCCAGGGTCTGTAGGAATCTCCTATTGTTTGGAGGGGTGATGGAGGGTCCTTGACCCCAGCTGGGTAGAAGAACTGCCCGTGTGTGACCACCAGCCTCCGTGCCTCTGCTGCCCGAACTAGCGGAGTAAAGAGTAGAGAGTAAAAGTTGTTTTTTCCTTCACTTTCTGAGGAAATGTTGAACTCTATAAACTTGAAAATACTGTCTTGAAGAGTCTTGAAAAGCATCCTGAAATGACCCTGCCTTTTCTTTGTTAAATTATAATAATCTTTAATTTAATAAGTAATAATCTTTGTTTTTTTTTTTTTTTTTTTTCATATAATCTAATAGCGTAAAAAGAGGTAGATTGATGAGGTTGTTTCTGGTCCTTAAGTGTTTATTCCGATGTTCATCTGCTGTGGACAAAGTTGAGTCAACTCATTTCTTTAACTCCTGTGAACTTGACTTGTTGAGTGAGTGAGGTTGACTTTAATTACTTCACTCATGTTGAATAGTTGTCACAACGTCTTTTTAAAAGTCCGTCGATACCGGAAGTAGAAAATGTCTATGTTTGAGCGGCGTATAAAGGGTTAATTACACCTCTACAAACCAAGCATCGTAGGCGAACGTTGTTAGTTGATTCAAACATTGTGCAAATATGTGTATTAATGTTAAGTTTTCTATAAATATTTGTCCTGTAATATTCAATTAAGTTCAATTCAGCTTTATTTATGAAGCACTTAAAGGAAAAGTGCTGTACACGACCAATAAAACCATCAAACGTATGTAGATATAAAAACACTTGGAAAACAAGGATAAAACAATTAAAGCAATAAAACAGTAATAACCAATAAAAGCCAACAACTCATACTGGTTTAAAACGCCAAGGAAAAATATGTTACGTTTCATTTTAAATAAATATTCTCAATTCTAAACTAGACCAACTTTTTTTTATTGTATATCTAAAGCTGTTACCCGTAAGTTTAAATATGTTTTTATTAAGTACTTGGTATCGGTGATACGGGCGCTTGAAATCCTTGAAAATGCTCGAATTTCAATAAAGTGTTTTTAAGGCCTTGACAATGCTTGAATTTTAAATGCCATGCTTGACAATTTAATCATACATTGGAATCCGGATAAATGTCCGACCCGAACGGAGGCGGAGTTAAAACACAGATTGGTTCCACAAGCGATAACAATTTGGTCGTACGAGATTTCGACGCGAGATTTCAACTATTTCCTCTGTATTATCAATGTCAATGCACGTAAAAGTTGACGCATTAACGCAACGGTCTCCAAACTTTGTCGTCACGGACCGTTCAATGTGACGTGAACCGAGACCGAGGTGACGTGAAATTTTCCGCGTCGCAGAATGTCGGTTCGACTTTATAGTAACGCCGCCAATCTTCAGCAACCAATCAGAAGAGAGAATCCCGCCTGACAGGATTCCAAACCTCCGAGCTTTTGATCTGCATCGGAGCGGCCGTAAATCTGCGGCTTTTATTGCTAACGTGGAGAACTCGTGTTTGGTCGCTTCCACTCATTTCCCGCCGCCGTCTGTAGGCGAATCAGGGCGTCGGATCAGTGCACGTCTTCAAAGTGGTGAAGAGGGCGAGGCCGAGCCCAGCGTGTTGGGAAGTGATTTAGATCCCCGCGCTTTACGCCCGCATTGTCTCGCCAAAGCTTTCAGCCGAGGACTTTTATTGTGTAGTTTTATTTCCTCTTGGTTGTAAAGCAAAGCTCCGGGTTTCTCAAGCAAGCTGGCTCTTTTTTTGGGGAGGTTTCCCAGGCCAGAATACAACCCTCTGTTGGGAATACTGGTCCGCTGTGGAATTCATCTTCCTTTTTATTTTTTTTCTTCTGTCCCGGGAGTTGAGCTCGTCACCTTAAATGGCCATTATTGAGCAGCCGATCTCACAGACGGGCCCGGGACGGGACTCTGGACTTTTAATAGTTTTGCGGCGCTAAACCGGCGAGCAAGCATCCCACGTGATGGCGTGTTTTGACGTGGTGACGGTTTCCCGGGTCTAGACGGGCTTTCATGAAGATGTCTTCACAATAAGAGGGATTTCGGAATATGTTTAAAGGGTCGCGACCTTGCCCGGGGGCCACACGTGATGGACATGTGGGTAATTGGATTGGATTATTCCGTGGTCCGCGTTGGCCTGGGACGTAATTGGCAGTTTGGACTCTAAACGTGGAGGTCAGTGTGGAAGTTTCTGGTTAAATATGGGAGGTGGGGAGATGCCTGTTTGTCTTCCTGGAGACAAAGACGCTCGTATTTGCCCACCGGTGGGCAAATAGTGTTTTTGTTTAATATGTAACTCGTGTTAAAGTCTCCAATTAAAGTGCGTTTGTGTGTGTGTGTGTGTGTGTGTGTGACAGTTAGATGAGTGCGACTTTACTTGTTCCAATTGAGGATATTTGTGTTTGGATAGGGCGTTAATATTAATAGGACGCACACAGGGTGACACGTCATTTACAGTATATTATTGTTTTGTTTTATTTATGAGAAATAATCTCATTGAGATTATAATCATCTTTTTCAGAAGAGTCTTGATTCAAGTACCAGACATTGGCCATTTTTTTTATTTAGCAATAAGCAATTACGCAAGCAATAAAGTACAGTTTATTATTGTTTTATTGTATTGTCATTTATTTGACAGATAATCTCATTGGGATTAAAATCATCTTTTTCAGCAGAGGTTTGATTCAAATACCGATCATTGGCCATTTTTTACATTTAATAAACAATTAAGCAAGAAATAAAGTACAGTATTATATTGTCATTTATTTGGGAAACATTCTCATTGAGATTAAAATCATCTTTTTCAAAAGAGTCTTGATTCAAGTACCAAACACCGACCATTAATTAATTTAATAAGTGATTAAGCAAGAAACTAAGTACAGTATAGTATTGTTTTATTTTATTGTCATCTACAAGAACGATAATCTCATTGAAATTAAAATTCTCTTTTACAAAAGGGTTTTGATTCAAGTACCGAACATTGGACATAATTACATTTAATGAACAATTTAGCAAGACAAAAGGCTTCAGTTTGCAATGAATTTACAATCAAGTTCAAACTAGAGTTCAAGATACAAACAAAAAGAATCAAAAGCAACATAAATGTGGTCATTGTGTAATAAATGCATGGGTTGTGATGCTAATAAATACATAATAAAACAATCAAACAAATGGTTTCCTTAATCTGACAATTTAAGTCTCAGAATACTTAGTCATATATTCGTTATAGCTAAAGATGCCGGATTTTTTATTGATTGTCGTTTGTCATTTTAAATTATAGTAAAATTTGGTCAAGGGAAAGGTTGACGCAATCACCTAAAAAACAAAACCAACTAATGGGGAAATAAATGGGGAATAATTTCATTTTTTATATCTTTTCACATTTTGCCACATTTATATGGTATTATTATATATTTTTATTTATTTACGTTAGACTGGTGTATCTATTCATCATTATTCATCATTTTTTTTTTTAATATCCGTGTGTTCCACCAATCAGAGCTGGCACGCGAAGAGGAAGCCAATGAGAAGTCTGCCCTTCACATCCACCAATCCCAACACGCCTTTCATATAAATCACAGTGTGTCGTCGGGTGGGAGGCGGAGAGCTGGGCTTGTGTGGTGACTGATCTGTGGTCTGATCTGGGCAGAAGGTGCTCAGGTGTTGGGTCCCGAGGGCCGGAGCGGTGGGATGGTTGGCACGTGTCAGCTCTTTTGGAGATGAAAAACAAGACGGGCTGTAATGAATCCAGGGAAGCGGCGTGCAGGCCTCACTGCTCTCTTTATGCTTCTGATGGGAAGCTCATTTCCTGCCTCGTTATCTCACCAAGCGTCGTGGTTGGACGGCGTCACTTCTGCGTCTGTTGAGGGTTGCGACCGGCTGCTTGGAATCTTGAAAAGCCTTGGGAAGGCTGCTAGAATATACTTACATTTAAGGAATCCGGTTAAATGTCGGAGCCGAACGGAGGCGGAGTTGAAATATCGAAACGTGTCGGTCGTACGAGATTTCGACGTTTCATACTAAACTTTAATCAGACTCACGCGAGATTCACGAATCACGTGAACTTTAAACTATTTCCTCTGAATTATCAATGTCAATGCACATAAAATTTAATGCGTTAACGCAGTGCTCTCCAAACTTTTTTTTTTCGATGGACCGCTCGGTGTTTGACAATTTTACCAAGGCCCTGTGTAATTTTTCTGTTTTTAGTATTTAACATATAGTATTTACGGTATTTGTATTTGAACATGCATTCAAAGTAAAGTTTTTTTTTATATCCGCCAAAAGACGAATATAAAGTTATTTAACATTTAAACTTTCCCTATTTGTTTCATTTAGATTTAGGCACTGCTTTAAATATAAATTTGACCACAACTGTATGTGCTGGATAAACTTGAACATGGACCTTGAAAATGCTTGAATTTTATCTTTCAGAAAGTTTTGGAACCCTGCTATACACAATTGCACTGGGAAGCTGAGCGGACCAGTGCCATTGGCTGCTGGGTGACCCGTGATGTCGTTTCCTGAAGGGCGTGTTTATCGTTCCGCTAACTTTGGCTCGACGTGGGAATTTGTTTATCACACTTGCAAATCGTTTTCTTACTCGTGAACTCCGTTTCCCATGATTCCTTGGGCTTTCCCAGCATTCGGTCTGTTTTAATACTGTGGCTCTGTGTTTTTATACATGTCGTTCTGATTATGCTGTTATAATGAATCTCGCGTTGTAGTTTTTTAACGTTCAGCTCAATTGTGATTGTGACATTTTTTTTTAATGAGTAAATATTATTAGATGGATTTGGCTTAAACGAGTCCCAAATAAAAGCACAATTGTTTTTGTTTACGCTCGACTTATAATTTAACGATAAATTATTGAATCTCATGAAAAAACTTCCTGTGTTGATACTAATATAATGAATAAATAATAGGTAAAAAAATATAAGTAATTTAAATGAATTAATTTGCCTTTAATTGTCCCACAGCGGGTAAATTGCATGTAACAACAGCAGTATAAATACTATCTATCTACCGGTCTATCTGTCTATCTGTATGTCTGTCTATCTCTCTATCTCTCTATCTCTCTATCTCTCTATCTCTATCTACCTCTACCTAGCTCTCTCTCTATCTCTATATCTCTCTCTCTCTCTCTCTCTACCTCTTCCTTTTATCTCTCACTCATACTAATACTAACAATATTTAAAAATGAAAAACTTATTGCATATTTAAAAAAAAACACACACAAAAAATCAATCATGGGCAACAAAGTGCACAAAATTGAGAAGAAGCGAATTGTTCGCAAATTCCGAGCTTCCGTTCCAGGGAAAATTCTCCGACATGTTTGAATCGACGAATGCGACGAGCGAAACCTTTTCATTTGCGCAACAATCAGCAGGTCAACAATTCCTCGCATATTTCCAGCGCCTTGACTAAAGAGCTGCGAGATTTACAGCGGTTATAATTACAGTCGGGGGGAGGGGGGGGGGTGAATTATGATTCCGCAAATCCGCCTGGTGCGTTTCTCCCGCGAACGTGACCTTGAGTGCGTCCACCTGGGTGTATTTTTAACCGTTAAATCAATATTGAGTCTCTGGGTCTCGGCTCATCATTTTGATAGGGGTGGGAAACTCAGTCCTCGCTCTCCCATCCCCCCACATACTCCGCATTCCTGCCGAACAAACGTTCACTTGTTGCTTCAGTGCCTTAGATCAACAGTTGCTGGATGTCGGACACTTTGGACAAAAAGCCGCCGCGTAAAACACTGTTAGTGCTACTGTCCGTTCTCAGTACAGTGACTTTACTGTGATCAAAGTCGCGCTGACTCAAAGAACAACAATGTGTCGCTCTTTGTAGTGACAATCTTTCTTTTTATTTTTTTCCTTCGCTCCTCTGATGTCAGAAGATGACACAATGTGTCAGGTTTAATAGTAACTGCTTAGTTCCACGAAAGAAGGAAGTGTTTTGTCATTTACGTGCATGATTTGTTTTTGTTGCGATTTGGACACAAATTCACAAACAAAAACTCACATTCCGAACGACCTTCACTAAAGTCCAGTTTGACCTTGGAAAGCTTTTGTTTATTAATCACAATAATATAATTAATCGATAATAGAATTGTTTTGTGTATGGCGATTTATCTTTTCGTGAATTGTAAACGTAAAAAAATATCCAACTGTTACAGTTTTATATTTTAGTATGGAACATTTAGTATTTCTCACAGATTGAAAATTAAATTTGCCAAGTGCGTAAAAGCAATTTGCAATCTTTCTGTTTTTTTTTTCACACAAATTTAAATTCTCACTATTCCTCACTTCTCACTAGATCTTAAAAATGCAAATATAAGCACTTCTTTGATATAATGATATAATTAATCGACAATATAATCGTTTATTATATCGAGATTGTCTCTTCTTGATTTGTAAACATGAAAATACATATTTTTTGTAGCAATTTTACAGTTTTATATTTTAGGATGACACATAGTATGGAACATAATACAATTCTGAATCACAACTGTTATATTTCTCACAGATTGAAAATTAAATTTGCCCAGTGCGAAAAAGCTATTTGAAATTTTTCTCAAACTAAAATTCTCACTATTCCTCGCTTTTCACTAGATCTTACATATTTCACTGCGGTATTTACGCAAATATAAACGCTCTTTTGATATAATGATATAATTAATCGATAATATAATGGCTTATTATGTGGCGATTGTTTCTTCTTGATTTGTAAACAATTCTGAAACACAACTGTTATATTTCTCTCAAATTGAAAATGAAATTTGCCAAGTGCGTAAAAGCAATTTGCAATTTTTCTCATTTTAATTCCCACTATTCCTCATTTCTCACTAGATCTTAAAAAATTCACTACCGTATTTATGCAAATATAAGCACTCCTTTTTTATTCGAATTTCGACGCTCAAAAACTTGGTGGGTTCAATTTCAAATGTGTAAATATTAGCATAAATATCAGCTTATAATAGCCTTATAATACGCTTATAATAGCCAGTCTCCTGCCCATTTGTCCATATTTCAAGTCAATAGCGATCAAAAACAAACAGAAACACGTCATCTTTATGCAGCGTGTGCTTATATTCGCGTAAATACGGTATTTGTCCGTGTACTAGTGAAGTCCGTGTCATTTTCTTCTTAAAACCCAAACTTCTCCGAATCAAACAATGAGTCCCAGGAACGAGGTGGTGTCAGATCAAGCCCCCGTATTAGCCTCGCCATTCTTCAGCGTTTTAGCTTCTGTCACTGGTCACTTTTGACTGGAAGGACTGGGAAAGGTCTCGTGTTGAGGCTGTGGAGGGTCCGAGCTGCCCTCGCTGTGGGGTTGGGGTCAGGTCTATGAGTGGGATTAGACCCCTCTTCATCCTCACCGGCACCACATTGTGCTCCAGCTTGCCTTCCTCTGATCGACTAAAAGTGATTTTCGGGCCCCCGCTGTGGGGAGATTTGGGGGCTGGCGAATCATACGCGTAACCGAAACGGCGGTGAGTAACTGTTTTCTGTTTTACGTGAGGGTGGGCGATGTTACTTGGTGCCAGCGTGGTGATTATTGAATATCGGAAAACACGGCGGTATTATATATATATATTGTATATTGGTGCTGTCAAAGTTAACTAGTTAACGCACGTGAATAATCGCGTCAATTTTTTTAACGCCATTAATCACAGTTGCAATTTTTTTTACTTTCGGTTTGGCAACTTGCAAAGTCCTGATGTGCTCATTAAGATCAGCAGCTGACCTTCATTGAGAACAGGTGATGCCACTTGGGCACTAAGTGACACTGAATTGAACACAAACACTGTTCCTTTTCAACTGCAAATAACTTTGTTCAAAAAGCCGAAGCTTTAGATTCCTAGGGATTAGATAAACAGACAACACTGTATTTACTTACACTTATTTTTAAAAACAGACATTCTAAGCTTTATGTAGACATATGTTTCATGTTAAAGTGATAAGTATTTATTAAGTTACAGTTCGTTTTCAGCTGACAAAGAGAAGGCAAAACTTTTTAGTTTTATTATTATTATTATTATTATTTATTATAATTTTTTTAAAACGTCTTGTTTTTATTAAGAGTGTAGCCTAAAAAAATAGGTACTTCAAACTTTCAGTTGATGGATAACACTTATATGTAAGACCAAAATTGGCCAAAATCTTTTGTTTGTTTTATCTTGAAAAAAGTGTGACTCGACCTCGGAGGGTTAAAAAACAAAGACAATACATTGCAAATTGAACACAAGTGATACTAAATTATTTTACAGTATTTAAACGAGTGTTTATTTAGTGTTGAGTTTACTTAAATTTACATATTACACCTCAATATTCAATGTTACAAGCTTCCGTCTTTTAGTCGCAATTTAAACAAAATTATTACGAATTGTTACCAAATATTATAGTGATAACATTTAAATACTGCTGTTTTTAACTTCAGGGTGAAAGTTGTGTGTCTGCAGTTTTTCACATTAGCTGCAGCCTGAGGTGGAAACAACTGGAAAAGAATTTACATGCACTTTCGACTTTCGAACACGTGAATGAGCTTGAGTGTCTGGATATTAAAAAAAATATAAAAAATATTTTTAGGCGAAAGGTTAACCATCATTAGCGTTGAAGTATTTGCTTAAGCGGAATTCCAAACTTTTTTTTCCATTTTCCCGCCGACTGAGTCACGATCAGTTCTTGGCATTTGAAGGACGTCACACCTGAAACCTTCACGTGCTCGCTGTCATAAATCTCGCCAATGACTCGATGAATTGGCGCGCAGTGGATTTTACTGCCCGGTTGAACATTAGAAGGCGAGAAAATGTGCATTTTCACAGGTGTCCCGCTGCTAGAATTGACTAATCGGTGACTAGTTAGTTCCTGAGAACTTCACTCCAGGGTTCCTACGGGTGCTTGAAGTCCTTGATAATGCTTGAATTTGAATATTGGAACATGGCGGTATTATATATATATATCTATATTAGTGCTGTCAAAGTTAACTCGTTAACGCACGTGAATAATCGCGTCAATTTTTTAACGCCATTAATCACAGTTGCAATTTTTTTACTTTCGGTAAAAATAAAATGCTTGGATTTTAAACAAAGTGCTTAAAATTCAACAGTAATATCCGCCATTTTTGATTGACAGACCCCGAAAGTGAGAGAGAGAGACGGGTAAATAAAGTGAGTGTGTGAATAAACAGGCCGTGATCACTATTGATTTATTTATTACTTTAAATAGTTAGAATACAAATTTCGCCTATAATGTTAGTAAGGTCTGCTAAAATGTATTGTCCAATTTTTTTCCCACCAATAACACAAAACTTCGCCCCAAAATTGTTAATTTTGATTGTGTTTAGGCATCCTTTCAAATAAACATTTTACCACAATTTTATGGTGCTGGCAAAACTTGAATTTGGACCTTGAAAATGCTTGAATTTCACGTGTTTTCAAGGCCTTGGAAATGCTTGGATTTTAAACAAAGTGCTTAAAATTCTGCAGTGGAGTTCAACATTTTTGATTCAGACTCCGAGAGTGAGACAGAAAGAGAGACGGGTAAATAAAGTGAGTGTGTAATAAACAGGCCGTGATCACTATGATCCAGGTGTGATTAAACGTGCAGAAAGTGGGAAGCATCAACACCTTTATTGTTGCAGTGTTCCCGCCTTTGTTACACTTTAAAAAGTTAAAACACACTTTGCTAACAATGGAGAAGAATGGCAGATGTCTAATTTTAAATAGATGTTTAAGAAGATGTTGAAGAATAGATGTCTCTCACTTTAAATAGTTTGAATGTACATAAAATGGTAGTAAGCTCTACTAAAATGTAATTTTTTTCCCCGCCAATATCACAAAACTTTCCCCCAAAACGGTTCATTTTGATTGTGTTTAGGCTTCGTTTCAAATATCCGTTTTACCACAATTGTATAGTGCTCGCCAATCTTGAAAATGGACTTTGAAAGTGCTTGGAAAAGTGCGTGATTTTGATCCGTCACTCACTCGTCATCGAAACTGGGAATCACTCGCACGATTCCCTTCGTTTTCTCGTTCCCATGAAGCCGATTGTGTGATTTGTGATATTTTTACCCTTGAGGAATTCAAACCCCCGAGGTTTTTATGGGAAAGACGACGTTCCCGGGAGGAGAGCGACGTGCTTTTATTCGGAGACTGAAACCATCCGTTGTGAAATTCCAGTCTATATTTAGCCGTCCTGTGTCCGCGGAGACGGTGGCTCTCCCGCCGCTCTGTAATAAAGTCTCCTTGTTGTGTGTCGTTTGAAGAGATCCACGTTCAAAGAGACACTTACGGATCCACATCGTCTTTGAAGATCCAATTACACGTTCACGTTTCATGCCAGAGCCAATCCGCTTCGTGATCGCGGCCCATCTGGGTGGTCCACGACCAAAGCGCCAATCATCTTCTCGTACGGCTGGAGGACTGGCACTTTGACAGACTAGGTCCGAAAATATGGGACTATTTGGGACAAACTAGAAAAATATGGGAAATATCTTTAAACCTGTCTTCAAGGCTTTGAAGCGCTGAGCATTTATTTCAGTGAATATTTGAGACACATTTTTTCATATTTTTTTTCATATATTTATTTTTCAACCAACCAAACTGGTAGTATTAAACAAAAAGTAGTTCTTAATCAACCAGTGGACCAGAATAAGACGAATTAAAAGCAGAAGACGAAGAAAAAGAACACCTTTATTTGTCCCAACAATGAGAAATGTACATTTTGCAGTAGCCACAATGAATAAATAAAAGATAAAGAATATGAATGGAAAAATATTGCACATTGGTGATATACGAATTAGATACGTAAGAAATAAAGTAAAAACGTATATTTAGTTTGAATCGCCTTCAAACTAGGTCCGGGAAAAATATGGGAAATTATTAAAATTAAGCACGTTCCATGTTGAAGCCGCAAATTTGATTTGTAGAAAATCAGCGTCTGTTACATAGTAGTGTTAATCAGATTAAGTTTTTTTGGACTTTAAATATTTAAAACATTTTTTAAAACTTTATTTATCCCACTAAGGGGAATTTTTTTCGTTTTCAGCAGCTAAAGAGAAATGGTGTAAATAAGGAACCGTGATGACAGGGTCAAATAAATAATAGATAAATAGAAGTGGTAAAAAAGGTGCAATGGAAATAAAGAAGGTACGGCGACTAATTGGCGCGGAAACAACAAACAGTACAAATGTGCAAAAGAAGTGCAAATCTAAAATCTTGTTTTGTTTTCATTTGAAAAAGATTTAAGTCTAAATCTTGTAGATTTCGGTTAATCAGACCAAATAAAAAAAGTGTATATATAAACATATATTAATATACATATTATATATCTAAAAGTTTTACAAACATTTCTAAAGTGTACTCAAGTACTTTACACCTCTGACCTCAAGGCATTGAAGCGCTGAGCGTCGTGTTTATTTCAGTTATTATTTGAGACACATTTTTTTTTACATTTTTTTCATTCATATTTTTCAACCAACTAAACAAATAGTAGTTCTTAATCAACCAGTGGACCAGAATAAGAAGAATTAAAAGAAGAAGACGAAGAAGAAGAACACATCTTTATTTGTCCCAACAATGAGAAATTTACATTTTGCAGCAGCCACAATGAATAAATAAAAGATAAAGAATATGAATGGAAAAATATTGCACATTGGTGATATACAAATTAAAAAAAGTAAAAAATATATTTGAAATAAACGTACGTATAGACAATATTGCACATATTGTTGGTATGAAACGTATAAAGAAGTGTGATTAAAAGGCCTGGTTAAAGATATCATGATTATAATGTTCATGATACATCTTTATTAACACGCACACACACACACACACGCAGTTTCTTGGTGTGTAGATGTAGAACATCTGCGCTCAGACTGGGAGGCTTATCAGCGGAGACACTCACTGGGGAGGTGGACATGACGAGCAGATAAGATCCTCAGAGGAGAAGCCCGTGGAGGGCAAGGTGACATCTCCATTCCTGCCCCAGCACAACACACAGATAAGACCTGACGCCCAGCGCTGTGGCCCGCTGATACCCAGCTTCAATGGTTACAAATCACCGGGGGAAATTGTCGTGACTGGGTTTTGTCGTAATTGTTTGCACTGGATTCAAGTGTGTGTTTCGCCGTACACACAACCAGGTTTCCTCACATGTGTTTACACCTGACATAGATGTCAGTGCACATACGCACACACACACACACACACACACACACACACTTGCATATATATTGTAGTGGGGTCCCAGCATTGACGTATATTCAAAAAAAAGAATTAAAAAAGAGACCCTTCACCCAAAATTTGTAAGAATCCGTCTTGACACTCAAACCGCCTTAAAAATTATGGGGCCTCGTCAAAGGTCCCCACAAGTGACCATAGGGCCCCACATTAGTATTAAATCATAGCATTTAGGGACATACTTTGCCCTAAATGTCAACACACACACACTTGAATTTCTAAAATAGTGGGGTCCCATCATTGACTTGCATAAAAAAAAAAATATGTCCCGCCCTTAACTCTAACCCCACCCATCAACTCCCCCAACCAAAAATTACTCGAAACTCGAAATTTATTTAGGCAAAGAACTCCATCTTGACCCAAAAAATTGCCCTGTCCATTGTCCCCACAAGGGACCATAGGGCCCCACATTAGTATAAAATCCTTGCATTGCGCAACTCAGCACAATTGTCTGGACACACACACACACACACATCAGAATTTTACGGTTGTATAGAAATGTAACTTTAGTGAGTCAATATGGCCACTAGGGGCCGTATAGAATCACGTTCTGCATTTAACCAGCCAGTGTAGTGACCCGGAGCAGTGGGCAGAGGGCAGAAATCTCATTTGCAGACTTCTGGAAAAATCGACCTGAAAAATGTGCGAGCAAAAATTGTGATTATTCTGGACCCAACGAGCGTTTTAAGCACATTTCACGGAGCGCGAGAAGCACTTGTGGGATTCCAGGAGCTTTGTGCTTTATCTTCAAACCCGGCACAAATATGCTCCGCAGATTAACCTTAATACCAGACGCCCCCCGAGGACTTAAACAAGCCCCCTGCTCTACGGCCCCAATGGCCAAGTTATCCCACAGATTAGATTAAGTTGGCCCTGGGATTGTGCCGGATTACCTGAGGCAGATTTAACGTGTGGCTGTGGACTCCTCAGGTCTCAGGTCGAGAGCTTCATCGCCTCTGGACCCAAAGCTGGTTGAGTAGTGGTGGGTTCCTGGTTCCAGACGAGAGGTTGGAGATGAATGGGTCTGGTTGTGAAGCTCGGGATAGACCATCAAAGAGAAGAGAAGGGAAACTCTGTCTCTGGCTTATCCACCGTCTGGTCTGTCTCAGGACTCTAGGAGCGTTTTCAGTCATAGCGTTGAGAGCGAGACATCTCACTGAGGAGAAGATGAGGACTAGGCATGTCAAGACTAGATTTAAACTAGATGGTGTTGAACAAATGGAGTTCGATTTATGGCTCTTTTTTGTGTTGAAAGAAACGCTCAAATTTACATTTTCACTTTTTGTTTTATTGTTTATAGATTTTTGTTCCTTATGATAGTAAGTTCAGTATTCATTCTGTAGATTTACTGTAATATCCGTGCTTTGATTCTAGCAGCCGTAAATTTCGTACCACGAGTTGCACACTTAATTAAACATCTGTTGTCAAATTTAAAGTGCACATATTCCGGAATTTTTTTTTTTTTAGGTTTTTAACTGCACCTTATATTCCAAAAATGTAGGTTATTGATCACAACAAATTCTCCAGAACTAGCCCTTTAGCGTTTAGCTTTAAACATAGAGAGAGTTGTGCCTGTGCAACACCAGTTAAAACGTGTGCCATTTTATTTCTGTATAAAGACATGTAACAGTTTAAATGTATATGTAATGGTAACATTTTCCACATAGGTACTATGTCATTGTATCATTTTCTAGCGATATTCATTCTTCATATTTAGAACACTTTTATTGACAAATTTGTAATATCTTATAATAGTGTTTATTAATAATAATTCCATAATATGTTTTATCGATAATACGGCATTTTATTATTATTATTGTTGTTTATAAGTCAATAAAACTCAAAAATATATTTTCCTGAATTAATTCATTTGGATCCAATTCTTTTAAGGATTATATGTACAGTAATAGTATTGTATTATTGATTGTTTTGTTAATTGTTCCCTGAACTGATTAAGTTGTGAAGATCTAGTAAAACTTTTAGGTATCAAACATTTGAAACACGTGGTTCCAAACCCAAGACCCCGGTCTAGAGATTAAGTCTTCAGGAAACAATTAAAGGACAAAATGATTAGCCCCGCCTACAAAATAACCATTGTTTGATAAGTATTTCAATCAGTATTTCAAGTGCTTCTAAACAGAGCTAATCACTGTGTCCTCAGCTGTACATAATACTGTGTGTTTATAAAAAATGTAAATTTTTATTACGTTTAATGGTTTTTTTTTTAATTTTTAATTGCAAAGAGTAATGTTTGTTATTATATTGCTGTTTGACAACCTGATTTTCAGGGTTAGATATTTAAAATAATACAATATTCAGAAACGTGATCTTTATTCTAAGCAAAAAAAAAAATCGTGACTCTCATCAGATCCAGAATCGTGCAGCTCGAGCGTGAGGAAGAGGAGGGAGTGTGGACAGTCTTTCCCTTCCTCCAGCACATTCCTGATTCCTCGTCGCTCCGTGTCGGCTGACGAAGCCGGATTGCGGAATCTTGCGAGGGAGTGAACGACGTCATGGCTTTGGCTGCGATTTCCTCCGTTTCCCAATCCCCTCCGGACCCTCGAGAGCATGTGATGGCGTCTTAAAGCGGCTCATTCCACCACAAATCCTCTCTACCTGCAGACCCACAGTTGACCTTTGACCTCGTGTGTGCGTGTCTTTTTAAACGTGGGAAAATGGGAAAGAGCAGATGAAAGGTGGATGTGTAGTGTATTGTCCAGTTCTTACACTATAATCAAGAATGTCGACTCTCTGTTGGACTAAGTGATGTGCGGAGACCCACAAGGCTCGGTTCTCGGACCAATATAATTCTCACTCTATCAATGACATTTTTTCAGTATCGTCAGTGCTAAACCAGGGGTGGGCAAACTTTTTGATTGGCGGGCGATCTTCCTCCTCGATTTATCGTGGCTTCCTGTGGTTTATCGATTTATCGTTAATCGTCCTCCTCGATTTATCGTGGCTTTCTGGGATTTATCGATTCATTGTTATTCTTTCTACTCGATTTATTGTGGCTTCCTGGGATTTATCGATTTATCGTTTTATCGTTAATCTTCCTCCTCGATTTTTCGTGGCTTCCTGGGATTTATCGATTTATCATTAATCTTCCTACTCGATTTATCGTGGAGGCCTTCGGGAAAAAAGAGAGAGAGGTGGGATCGTTCGCCCCAATCCCACCGCTCTCTCTTTTTTCCGAAGGCCTCCTCGATTTATCGTTCCACAAATGCCTCACGTCCCACAGAAAGCAGCACTGTTTGCAAACGGCCCCCAGATACAAAAAAACTCTTCCCAGTCCGACGAGCTTTTCTTGTCCTGCTGAAAGCGGCTCCTGGTCAAACAAGGTTTCCCATCATCACCATCACCGGCGTCTGCAGTCTGATGGTGAGTGATGGCGCTCGGCTTTCCTGTCCCCGGAGACGAGGAAGTTCTACCGAACCCTACGCTGGGTTGAGTTGTACCACGATGGGTTTGGCAACACTGTAGATGCCCTCACTCGCTCATCAGTGTTAACACAGGAGAGCACGTTTGTTTCGTTACAACTTTTAATGACGACATGGAGACATTGCTAATCGAGCACAGAAAGTGTTGTAACAGGCTGAATTAAGAGAGAGAGAGAGAGAGAGAGAGAGAGAGAGAGAGAGAGAGAGAGTATAAAGAGAGAGTATCTCTCTCTCACTTTCACTGTCTCTTTCTCTTTCACTGTCTCTCTCGCTCTCTCTTTCAATGTTTCTTTCTCTCTTTCTCTCTCTTTCACTGCTCTCTCTCTTTCACTGTCCCTCTCTTTTATTGTCTTTCTCTCTCTTTCTCTCTGTCTCTCTTTCACTGTCTTGTTCTTCTGTCTTGTTCTCTCTCTCTCTCTCTCTCTCTCTCTCTCTCTCTCTCTCTCTCTCTGCCTGCCTCTGGTCTCTAATAAAAAGTCAAATAGACACCTGAGCTACTTTCAAAAGATATATGGAATTAAAAATGGCAGATGCGTCTTCCGGTTTCCCCCTCCGTCTAATGTCTTACTCTAAATAAAGTTAAAGCCCACCCCAATACCGTGATGTAAGACCGATTCTGTATAATTGTAAATATTGTAAATAATATGTAATCGTCATGATATGAGTTTAAACTGATGCTGCCCTCCTCTACCACCCCAATAGCAATGGCTGGGTTAGAAGCATCAGCGTCCATCCTTCCTGTCGTTTACAGCCTCAGTTGTGCTAATTAGTGTGTTTTTTTTTTTTATTTGATTCCATTGGTCCAAACGAGCCGGAAGCCTTTTAGAGTGTTTGATGGCGTCTTTTCTTCACTGGTCTGAAAGGAGCCGCTCTGTGGGCCGGGACACAGGCTTTGTGTCGGCGTTATTGTCATTTAAAATGTAACGTCTTTTAAACAAAGGTTTTTTTCCGTCCCGCCACCAATTAAGAGCGTCACCTTTGACCACGCGGCCTGACGCACTCGGCGGGGAAGTGACAGGAAGTGACCTTGTCTGGTCAGAACCCCACTGGAAAAGAATTCCACTTTTTTACTTAAGTACTCTCGTTTCAGTACTCGCTGATACAGAGTACTTAATAAAAACGTGAATTAAATTAGCAGGTAGCAGCTTTAGTCGTATAATTAAAAAACCAAGGCTAGTTTGGAATTAAGAATATTTATTTTCATATTTTATATATTTTTTATATATTTTTATGTTGTATGCAACTTTTTACAGTAGTTGTCCCCAACCGGTCAACATTTACATTGAAAACAGTACTAATTATCAAAATTGATAAAATTATTATTTTTTATAATATTTTTTTTTGTTTAATTTTTTTGTTTTGTTTTGTTTTTTTTCATTTAGTATTTAACGTATAATAGTATTTTTTGTTTTTAAAAATGCATTAATAAATGCCAGTTATACCAAAATATTAATATAAAATGCTTTTTTGTTCTCAAAATCAGAAGCATCTCTCCTTTAGTTGCGTGTGCGTGTTCATAGTTCATATTAGGACATTAAATGCGTATAAATATGTACTAAATATGTATTTGAAAACAATCTAAGACTATGATTGTGTTACCAGTGTATGCATTTAATTTTATTATAGAAGTTAATTTGATGCCATTGAAGCTTAATAAAGCATTTTCAAAATGCTTCAAAACAACTCTCTTTTGCAACTTAATAAAGCATACTGGTAAATGTTTCACTTGCTTGAATTATGTTCTTTTGTTTTTACATTGTTTTTACACAGATGGTTATTTATTGTCGTAATAATTGTAATAAATGCATTCATTTTCAATGTAATTATAAACAACAATTTTAATAAGTCCTAGGGCAATTACCAGTTTTTTAGCAGTTTAACCAGAACTAGAACCAGTACTTTTACTTGAGTAAAAATGATGAGCTACTTGTACTTCCACAGAAGTGTTTTTGAACTTTTCTACTTCTACTTGTACTTTTGTGCGCTTTGAGACAGTTAAAGCTGTGAAAAGCGCCCTACAAATACTCATTATTATTATTATTATTATTATTATTATTATTAATATTATTATTATTATTATTATTACTTAAGTAGCGAGTGTGACTACGTTTGACAGCACTGAGTGTCTTTCTGAGTGTGATGACATCAGACGTGAGCGTGATGTAATATCCCGGCGGGCCGCTGTGATGTCATAGCGCTGGGCATTAGGGGTAAAGTCTTCCTGATCCCCCTTTCCATGCCACAGGTAATCCAGCCGCCCGAGTCAGCACTACCAGGCTTTGATGGGCGCGAGACCCACTTGTTTATTTGGGAAGAAAATATTTGTTCATATATTTTTAAGGATGTTTGCACCGTAATGAAAAGACGAAATGAAAATGAAAAGGCTTTGTTGACAAGGCTGAAAATTGACTGCAACACTGACTTAAGTTGACTTGGTTTGCGTAAATTTGAATATTTGAGTTAAGTTAATAAGGAGTTAAATCAAATCAAATTCAAATTTTATTTGTCACATTTATTTTGCAACAGCATGAAGTGAAATGTATTTTGCGATTTAATGTAAACATAGTGTGGCGGGGTGAAAGTACTAAACAGTAAAAAAAGACATAAAATACAATAAAACACAAAAAGCAATAAAATACAAAAAGCTATAAAATGCAATAAAAAAGAGAGAAAAGATAAACAATGAATAAAATACAAAAGATAAAAATACAACAAGGGAGAAAAATACAGGATAAATATACGAGATAAGATGTGATTAAAAATATAAAAGATAAAAATACAGTAAAGAGAGAAATATACAAAATGCAGAAAAAGTGGAGGAAATGTGTATAAGGAATAATGAGTTTGTCTAATTGTCACTGTTTGTTAATGATAATTATTTGGTTCCCAAAGCGTTTCTTGTGAGTGGTAAACGAGGATACACTAGTAAAATGTGAGAAAACTATTTAATTAAAACATGTTTGAAAGGAGTTTTTTTTTTAAAGTTGCATGAACTTTTTAAAGTTGTTTTGTTTATTAGTTATTATAACTTGTGTTAATAGGCTGTTTAGTTTCATTGAGTGTTTAGTTCCGAGAACTGGGAGAATTTTAATTTTAATTTAATTTGTAAAGATTT
>CM051494.1:14850878-14897549 GCA_028031935.1 Paedocypris micromegethes | reverse complement strand
TCTTCATTAAGAGAAGAAGCTGAAAGATAAGAGTATTGACAGTGTGTGTGTGTGTGTGTGTGTGTGTGTTCTGTCCTCAGTGTGTCTGACTTCCTTATGGGCGATGTAGAGAGCGGCTCGTCCTCGGGGCTTCCTCAGACCCGCAGGAGCAGGGTGGGTACCGGCAGCGTGTCACTTCCTGTTTGTCCCGGACTGATAAAAGCCACTTCCTGCTTCATCTTCTCTCCTCCACCTGCTCTGGCTGTTTCAGTCGTACGAGAACCTGACGGTGGCGTCCCGGGACGGTGGTCCGGATAAAGATGAGCCTCCAGGTGAGAGACGGGACTAAATGCTTTCATTGAAATGTGTTATATTAGGTCGAAAATACAATTATTGTGTTATTATGTAATTAAAAATACAACTATGTAATGACTGTTATATAAAATAAACTAAATCTATATTTTTATGACAGTATTATTATTTTAGTAGTATTATTTTAGGTAATTTAAAAAATATAGTTAGTTGTCTCAACGATGTGTTAATGAATTAGGTCGAAAATACAATTATTATGTAATTAAAAATACAATTATGTAATGGCTGTATTGGAACCCATGAGTTGGCTAATGTTTTTTTTGTCTTTAATGATATTATTTTTATTATTGTTGTTATTATTGTTTTTGTTGTTGTTGTTGTTAATATGTTTTATTAATATGAAATAAGCTCGCTTTTCTGGTCATAGCGATAGTCTGAACACCAATGAACAAAGAACATTTTTTTCCCCCTAATTTGGAAAACAGATGAACATTGAATGTTTTTTTTTTATTTTTTAAAGACTCTTTTTTTCCCAATTCTGCATTGCGGCTTTTGTGTTGGTCTGAGACTGAGAAAAGTGCAAGATAAATACACTTGAACATTGTTATTCTGATATATAACAATATATAATAAATAATATAATGTAATAATACATATATAATAAAATATAATGTCATTTATATTAACATAAAATATATAAATACTTGTATAAGAAATACTGTATATAGTATCTAATAATATATAAAATAAATAAAATAGAAATTTTTATGACAGTATTATTATTTTAGCCGTATTAGTAGTATTATTTTAGGTAATTTAAAAAATATATTTAGTTGTATCGACGGTTCAACACAGTCCTAGCAAGTTTTTTTTTGTTAGTCCTAGAAACCTAGCTGGATTTCTTTGTTTTAATAGTAAAAATATTATTTTATATATTATTATAAATATTATTAATATATTAAGGTATTCAATGTAAACAATAGGAACTCCATTAACAATAGCAACTCTATTAACAATAACAACTTTTAACAACAACAACAACAAGCCTGACGTTTTAAATCAGTGGATAGTCGAATGTGAGAGATTGATTTGCATGTTATTATTATTAATATTATGATGATCATGATGATGATTATTATTGTTATTATAATCGTTGATGTTTTTGTCATTATTACGCACTAACAATATGAACATAACGAGTAATAAACAAACACACACTTATCAAAAGTTCCGCTCTTCCAGGCGATTAAGCTGACGGTTCTCGGCGCGTGTGAATAAGATCCCGCTCACACACACACACACACACACACACACACACGTTCGCCGTCATATTAAATCCGCGACTTAGCGCCAATCCACTGTAATGCAGCGCCAAGGTCAGTAAACGCCCTGCGTGTGAGGCGGCACCATGCTGAGCCCCATGCGGACCCTCACCCGCGTCTCCTCCCTCTTCTCAGGACCCTCTCCGCCCGCCCGGGGGGAGCAGACGGACGGGACGCTGCTCCACAGTGACAGCGGCGTGGAGTCCGCCCTGCTCTACGCCAAGGCCTGGTCCAAATACGCCAAGGAGCTGCTGGCCTGGGTGGAGAAGCGGCTCAGTGTGGGTGAGTTCTGCTTCCTCATTAAACGCGCATTCAATTCTCATGAAATCAGAAGTAATATAATAATATAATACAGTATAATGTAATGTAATGTAATGTGATATAATATGATAATACATAATATATCATATAATAATATAATATAATATAATATAATATAATATAATATAATATAATATAATATAATATAGTATAGTATAGTATAGTATAGTATAGTATAGTATAGTATAGTATAGTATAGTATAGTATAGTATAATGTAATATAATATAATATAGTAGAATAGAGTATAGTCTAGTAGAAAAGAATAGAATAGAATTGAATAGAATAGAATGGAAAGCATGTATTGTCGTTGCACATATGTAATATAATATATCTTGTCATATTTATATTAGAATAGAATATTAAACGGTAGAGTAAACATATGTAATATAATGTATTATAATGTAATATCATAAATATCATGTAATTATATATTATTGTAGAGTAGAGTAGAGTAGATAGCATTTATTGTCACTGCACTTATACAAGATAGATACAATACAATACATTGCAATATAATATGGATGATGTTTCTGGTACTTTAATGTTACTGTTTTCTATAGGGATTTATTTTTAATTCCAATTTCGTTTTTATGTTCGAGGTGTAATACAAGTTCGAGCCTGTAGGTTTAGGGTTATGCTTTGTTGTGTGACACGTACACAATGCTTTTATATCGTATCTACTTTGTGACAACTTGGAGCTTTTCTTGAAATGATCGGCTGATGAATAAAAAGAAATACGTACTTGGAAGACTTGAACTTCGCAATTCCCGCTTGCCTTTACATGTTGCAGTAAGAGTTACATTCTTAAAATCCACGTTAATTCCGCGAGAGTGTCAGTGAGATTGTTAAGGGGTGTGTCCCGCTCTGTGATTGGTTGTTCACCGGCTCAGGGCGTGTCCCACCTGCAGTAACAAACTAGCTGTGATTGGCTCCCAGGAACGGCTGGATGAAGAAGTTATGGTGTTTTTTTTTTTTTGTAACAATTCATCCCGTTTCTGAAAGTGTTCTAAGATTTTCAGGAATTTGCGGAATCATTTTTTTTTTTTTCAAATCATAAGCTTGACTCTTCAACATTGTAAAATATCATAATAGTGTTTTACTTAATTCTCCATATTGGATTGTCATGGATTTTCGTAGAGCCCCAAAATTGGTCTAAAATGGTCAGGTTTTTTTTCATAAGTTCCCGCTCATCCTGACACTTTCCTCCTAACCCAGACATGGAGTACGCCAAGAGCTACGCCAAGATGGCGGAATCCGCACGAGCGCTGGCGTCCCAACAGGTGAGCGGCGGTAAAGTCGGCGAATAGTTTCATTTCCAAACGTATTACATGTTCGTTCGCTCCAGGAACACATGCCATTCCGGGATATTTACGTCTCGGCCTTCCGGAACGACACGGAATACAGTCAGACCATCACGCAGACCACCTCAGCCCTCCAGGCCAACAAATTCATGCAGGTACCACCAGCAAAGCCAATGGTGTCTAATCATTTGTCCATCCAAATTAGACATTTATCACGTGCTTTTTTTCCCATAGTGGCTCACGTTGCATCACCATTTCACGTTCTAACTTCTCGTCTGAACCCATCAGCACAAACTCTACAAACTGAGCTTTTTGTATTGAAACGAGTTCTGTCAAAGTTAACGCGTTAATGCACATGGTTAATTTTAAATGTTTAATGCCGTTAATTATGTTTAGCGCATCGACCCGGTTCCTTTTCAACTGCAAAATCACTTGCTCGTCAGTGTTCTCAGACGAATCAAATCTCTGTTAAAAAAAAAACGCCGCCATTTGTCTCCGTTCAAGATAAGGTGAGACGAGAGGAACTGAGCTTTGTCTTAGAGTCATATGGAATAGATAAACAGACAATAATTGTTTATTTTTACTTACACTTACATTTAAAAACAGACATTGTAAGCGTTATGTAGACAAATGTTTCATGGTAGAATGATAAGAATTTATTAAGTTACGTTTTTTTTTTTAACCAATACCACAACGTCCTGTTTTTATTAAAAGTGCAACCAAAATGTGTGACACTTAAGACCAAAATTAACAGTATTTTTAGTGATTTTGAAAAAAGAGCGACTCGACCTCGGAGGGTTTAAAAAAGCACCGAAAATACATTGCAAATTGACAAAAAACTACTTAATTATGTTACAGTATTTAAATGAGTGTTTAGTGTTGAGTTTACATTAATTTGCATATTACACCCCAATGTCCAATATTACTACCTTAATTCGTGTAATTGCGATTAATTTGTTCAGAGGAGTGCGATTAATTCGTTAATTAGCCCTAAAAAATTTTTTTTTTTAATCTCTTGAAAATCAACCCCAAGTGTTTGAATCAAAGGCGTGTGCTTTCTTCGCAGCCTCTGCAGGCCAGGAAAAACGAACTGGACAGGCTGAGGAAAGAAGTGAAGGAGCAGTGGCAGCGCGAGCAGAAGAAAGTGGTGGGTGTGTTGGAGGAGGTGAGAGTTTGTAGACGGTCCTGATGGCTTGTGGATGCGGTGCAGCACGAGGCGGACAGCGCGCTGAAGAAGGCCCGGATGCTCCAGGCCCAGAGGCAGGAGGAGTACGAGAAGGCCCGCAGCTCCACCAGCCGAGTAGAGGAGGAGCAGATCGGCACCACCGGAGGAAAACAGCTGGAGAAGAGGCGCAAGATGGAGGAGGAGGCTCTGCAGAAGGTCAGGCGGCGTTTATTTTTTTTTTTGTCCCAATTAGGTTAATTTTTGTGACACGGAATTTGGTTTCAATCCCAAATCCATACAAAATCTGGATCCATGCAAAAAATACAGATTATTACTTTAATAATCTCCCAATTGGGAAAGTCCGAACCCATCCGAACAAACCCGGAGCAGTGGGCAGCTCTGGTGGAGATTTATGAAACATTTTCTAGTTGTAAAGATTTTGCTACATTGTAACAATGTTTCCGTCAGTTGTGTCATGCGGTTACATTTTTAACAATCTTTTGTTTTTTGCTTCTTTAGTAAAAGGTTTCTGGTTAATGGTTAAAAGGTTGCGGTGAATTTGTTTCATTGATTGTAAATATTGGAACTCACTTTACTGAGTTCTGAAATTTAAATGAAAGTTGTGGTCTGGCGGTGGAAGGTTTTGTGAATTTTATTTATAACTATAAAATTCAAATGTAACCCTCCTATTATGTTCGGGTCAAATTGACCCCTTTCCAAAGTTTTTAATATCAATATTTTGAAATTTTGCTTAAAAGTATTTTTTCACTTTGAAACTTCTCCCGCTTGGCTTATTTGGTGTAAACATCGTATAAAAATATAATGATTCAGTTCACATATTTGTGACACCACGTTACATATTACAAAGATTATGTCCGGGTCAAATTGACTTGTGTTAAAAGAGCAAAAATGAAAAAAGAAAATAAAAATAAAAAAATGTGTCTCCTGCTAGTCTTAGTGTAATCTACATATGGTTCAGTTTAGATATTTGAATTTTTATTTCGTGCCTGAAATATCAGGTTAAATACTACCGGTAAATTCACGGGCTGCTTATATTCGCGTAAATTACCAATATTGTATCGATGATAAGAACATCTGAATTTACGGATTCTCTGAACGTCTTTTACATGCAAATATAGGCCCATTTACCAAAATTTCTTTTTAACGAAACTGCTGTCGGTACAATTTTGTAATTTTGTACTACTGTATGTAGAGTAGCAATACTAATTTCATTTCTATTCTATTCTATTATATTCTAATAGAATACATAATATTTTATTTTGATTAAATTAAATTAAACTAAATAAAATTATTTTGTATTTTATTTAATTATATTATATTATTTTATTTTATTATTTTACATTAATTTATATTATATTTGATTATATTATATCATATTACATTATATTATATTATTCTATATTATATGATGACAGTAAAGGCTTGTGATTGTGATAAGAGTGTGTTGTGGTAGGCGGAGGAAGCCCAGGTACATTACAAGCTGTGCGTCACAGACGTCGGTGTGAAGAGAGTTGATCTGGCCAACACCAAGAGCGAGATTCTCACTCAGATACGAGAGCTCGTGTTTCAGTGTGACCTGACCCTGAAAGCCGTGAGTACCGACATCAACACACACACACACACACACACACACACACACACACACACACACAACCGCTCAAAATCAGCGCAACTGTAACAGTACAACACTCAAAGAAAAGTGTCTCACTCGATATCATTTGTACGTCACACTAGAAGCTTCACGTTAGTAATATTTGCCGTGTCCTTATAGAATTAATCTAGCGGTTAGTTAACTCTTGGTTTGACCTTGAAATCAAGGACAAAGTGAGTGTGATGGTCAATATGGCCACTAGGGACCACATCGAAATTTGTGCTCAGCATTTAACCCATCCAGGTGAAAGTGCACATACACACAGTGAAGTGTGTCTTTTGTTCACCTGTGTTCATAATTAGGAAAAAGAGTCAGTTAAAAATAAAAAGTAAAGAAAAGAAAAGTGTTCATTGTCCATAAAACGGATATTAGGAAAAAGAGGAAAACTATTACAAAATTTTGAAAGGGTTAGGCCAGGTAAGAAAAGAAAAAGAAAAGACAGAAAAAGAAAATAAAAATGTTCATTGTTTAATGCACCGCGTGACACCGGTGTCACGCTATGTTCAATGATGTTTTGAATGGGTTTTCAAAAAAAATATTTTTCACTTTTTTTTTTCACCGTTTACTTTTAGATGTAATTTGATGCTGGAACACCAGGTGGCGCTTAATTTACCGCTTAAGTAGGCTTCCAGAGCAGTTTGTATTGTCCAATGTCCAAAAATTTGGGATCAATACCAATTTTTCCCAAATATCAAAAATCTTATCTACCGGGGGCGGGGCAATATTTGTACCTGAAAAAAAAATTTTTTTCTTGTTGTGTCTGGTGGTATTCTTGAATATGCCCGGAAACATGTCAATGTTTTGATTTTTGTTTTCATTCTATTAATTTTTTATGCATTATTTTAAAACATTTTTTATTTTCCCATTTATAAATTTTTATTTATTTATTTATTTATTTTTTGATTTTTCTTAGTTTGATGCCAAATATTACGTTCGTTTGAAAAAAAAAATGTTTTAAGCGCTCTTTCTGGTACCGTGCATTAACGGATATTAGGAAAAAGAGGAAAAATGTTACAAAATTTGGAAAGAGTTAGGTCAGTTAAAAAAGAAAAGAAAAGAAAAAGAAAGAAAAAGAAAAGGAAAGACCAAAAAAGAAAAGAAAAATGTTCATTGTTCTTAAAACGGATATTAGGAAAAAGAGGAAAAATATTATAAAATTAGGAAAAAGGATCAGTTAAAAAAGAAAAAAGGAAAAAATGGAAAAGAAAAAGGTTCATTGTCCATAAAACGGATATTTGGAAAAAGAGGAAAAATATTACAAAATTGGAAAAAAGAGTCAGTTTAAAAAAGAATAGAAAAAGAAAAGAAAAATGTTCATTGTCCATAAAACTGATATTTGGAAAAAGAGGAAAAATATTACAAATTCAGGAAAAAGAGTCGGTTTAAAAAAGAAAAGAAAAGAAAAATATTCATTGTCCATTAAACGGATACATCCATGCGAGTAGATGTTGTGTGTGAGTTGTGTGTTTGTCTGTGTGTAGGTGACGGTGAACTGGTTCCAGATGCAGCAGGCGCAGGCGGTGTCTCTGCCCGTCAACTACCAGTCTCTGTGTGAGAACGCCAAGCTGTACGAGCCCGGCCTGTGCTACACCCACTACGCACACACCCTGCCCTCCCACCACGCCCCGGCCCAGTCCTTCACCTTCCACTGTCCCGCCACCTCAGCGTACGTCTGGAAGATAACACACACACACTAATGCACACGCTGCCGATAAAGGGGGTGAATCGAATCGAATCATCGAATCAAATCAAATCAAATCAAATCAAATTCGTCACAAGCATATACATACACACTATGACATGATGTGAAATGTTTTGTACAATCACTCAAAAAAAAAGAACAGAATAAAATGCAACATGCAAAAAAAAAAATCAATAGAAATAGCAATAAAATAGCAAAAAAAATAGCAAAAAGAAAAAAGCAATAAGAATACAAAAACGAATGTAAATTACAAATACAATGCGGGTTTTTTTTATACTGTACAATGGTAAAGTGACAGGAACATAAAGTGCACATAATTCTAAATTCTAATTTTTATGTGTGTATCATACGTGGTACGAAATGTGTTTTTGATCGTCATTTTAACACAGGGATGGGGAAATACAATAAAATGTGAAAAAGGAACATACACTGAAATTAAGATAAAGAATAGAAATACAATAAAATACGGTAGATATAAAGATACAATGAATAAAAATACAAAACTATGAAGACAAAAATGCAATCAAATATCGTAAAAAGGTAAAAATGCCAAAAGTGAGTAAACATTGACTCGATATTTTCGTTTAATTAATTTAGGTTTAATTTAATTTTTTTAGGTTAAATTATTAAGTTTTGACTTTGTGGTGTTTTTCAGCCATGACACATTTATGTTATATACCATATTTACGTGAATAAAAGCACCCTTTTTTTTAATTTTAGTAGCTCGAAAACTTTGATTTATACGCGCTTATATTAAAATAGTAAATAGGAGTGCAATCGACATTAAGTAGGTACAAATATGTCTGCATTGTTTTGTTTTATAGCGTTATGCCTATAAATACACACACACACACACACACACACACATACACACACACTGGACATATTGCTTTAATGCTATAACATCATCAATAATTTAGTACTCTTAATATTAATTTAAATGGTAAATAAATGTTGCAAAAATACAAAAGTTAGGAGCGCAATCGACATTAAGTAGCGACAAAAATGTCAGCATTATTTTAATGTAAATCCTTATGACGATATCATAAACACAAACACACACACACACACACACACAATACACATGTTGCTCTAATACTTTACCATCATAAATAATATAGTTTACTAATAACACTATAGTAAAAAAAAATAGTATAATAGGCCAAAAAAAAGAGCCAAAATGTGTTTAACTGACACTAATTTGACGTAATTGAGCTGACTTCCTGGCGCAGGTTACCTCAGGTCAAGCGCGTGACCAGCCCGCCGGACTTCCTGAGCGCGGACGAGGTGGAGAGTCACATCCAGGCGCGGAGCGGGAAGATGGCAGAGGGACGCTCCAACAGCAGCGCCGACATTCAAGGTTGGTCTCCTTCCCATCATCCACTTTCGTCGCGGGCTTGGCTGACTTCCTCGGAATGCCGAAAGCCAATTGATCCGCTTTGTGAAGCCGCGGGTTCTTTTCACGAGTGCCAGAGATGCTCAGCGACACGCCCGCTTTCATCCGGCCTGGTGTTTGAAAAAGTCTCATTAAACTTTACGAGAGTGTGAGCCTTCGCTGGAAGAATAAACTTATTCGCTCATTTGTAATCTGGGGGATCTGAAGAAGAGCCTGGATTAATATACAGTGAAATCCCAACGTTATGGACTACACTAATCAGGCACAGAAGTCTGATGTGTTCAAAGTCCGTTATATCCAAAGATCCATGATCGCGAAATAATCAGATTTTGGCAAATAGATTTTGTGGCAATATGTAATTTACTTTAGACGTTAAGTTGTGATTTGCACAGCTTGTAACAAACACCTGATCTCTCCTGCTTCCAGAATATTCCTGAACAGTTTTTCCAAACTTGCAATATGAAATGCTGTGGCTAATTGACCTTTTCCACTATAACTGGTGTAATGATAGAAGCACATCTGTAATAGCAGGATATCAATGTTTGTGAGGTTGTTGAGCTTTGGTATACTTTGGAATACAAACTTTTTGTGACCAGATTGGGTCGGATCTGTTTAAATATGACAAAAAAAAAATTTGCAAACAAATTTTGTGCACTGTAGACAGTGTACGACAAAGAGAGTCTGGTATAACAGGATTTTAATCATCTTGAAAATGTCTAGCTTCAGTATTAAACCCAAATTACAATCACTAGTCTGGAAACTATATCAGATTCTGGACCAACTGACTTTGTCCACTATAGCCAGCGTACACCAGAAGTGTGTCCCTTATAACAGGATTTAAATTTTTCTTGTAAGTCTGTCTATATTTGTTATAAACGCTACAGGGACCTGAAAGACCAGAAACCATATCAAATGCGCTTGTCCACTATAGCCAG
Organism: Paedocypris micromegethes; assembly: GCA_028031935.1. NCBI lineage: Eukaryota > Metazoa > Chordata > Actinopteri > Cypriniformes > Paedocypris > Paedocypris micromegethes. The sequence continues at coordinate 14,887,443 of CM051494.1, read as the reverse complement.
TGTACTATTACAAAAAGTCCGCTATATCAGGACTAGAATTTTGAAGTCTAACTTAGAGGACTTGGGGTTCTGGACTGGGTCTGGAGGAATTCTAGAGCAGCTGACTTTGTCCACTATAGCCAGCGTACGCTACAAGTGAGTCCGTTATAACAGGATTTAATTTTTTTTGTAAGTCTGTATATTTGTTATAAACGCTACAAGGAACAGATTTATAGGGTCCTAGGTCTGTTCTGAAAGACCAGAAACCATATCAAATGAGCGTGTCCACTATAGCCAGTGTACTGTTACAATAGTTCCGCTATAACAGGACATAACAGGAATTTCAAAGTCTGACTTTGAGGACTTGGGGTCCCGGACTGGGTCTGAATAAATTCTGAAGCAGCTGACTTTGTCCACTATAGCCAGCGTACGCTATAAGTGAGTCCGTTATAACAGGATTGGAATTTTGTTGTAAGTCTGTCTATTTTTATTATAAACGCTACAAGGAACAGATTTATAGGGTCCTAGGTCTGTTCTGAAAGACCAGAAACCATATCAAATGAGCGTGTCCACTATAGCCAGTGTACGCTATAAGAGAGTCCGCTATAACAGGGTTGGAATGTTGAGCTTTGGTGTTAAACCTACAGGTACCCGCCCTGTTTTATCTGTTCCGGGTCAGACGGCACAGGACTAGTTAACCTCGTCCGTTATAAGCAGTGTCCTATCAAAAGGGGTTTCTGGTTCAGAACTGTGCGTGACCCCGCCCGTCCCGTGACAGGTTTGCGGGCCCAGGGGCCGTTCCGGGTGTGGCGGACCAGCAGTCAGGGCGGCGGCATGTGCAGCGACTCCGAGAGCGCCGGAGGAAGCAGCGAGTCCCGCTCCATGGATTCCCCCACGGCCAGCCCAGGTACCGCCCCCGGACACGCCCCCTCCTCTGGCTGTCTCCGCCTCTGATGGTGATTTCCTGCTGGTGATTCAGGAGACTTCAAGCGAAGGCTGCCCCGCACCCCCTCCACGGGCACCATGTCCTCAGCGGACGACCTGGACGAGAGGGAGCCGCCCTCGCCTTCAGACAACGGTTCGCCTTTTTCTGACTCACTAAAAAATGTAGAAATTGCATGGATTTATTATATATGATATCATATTCCCCATTCTCTCTTAATCTTTATCTCTCCTTTCCTCTTTCTTTCTTTCTCTCATTTAGGCTTTTTCTTTATTTCTTTTCCTCCCTTAATATTTGTCCTTTTCCCTTTCTCTCTCACTCGTCATCTCTCCCTCTATCTCTTCGTTTCTCCAATTACTTCTCTCCCTCTCGTTTCTCTCTATCTCTTTCTCCCCCTCTCTCTCTTTTCTCCTCATCTCTACTTTTCTCCTTATCTCTAGAGAGATGAGAAATGTAGATAGCGACGGAGAGAAAAGGAGGAAAGAGATAGAGATGAAGAGAAATGAGAGAGACAGAACCTCCTTTTCTCTCCGTCTCTATCTCCATTTCTCATCTCTCTACCCCCCCCACCCTTTCTCCCCCCTCCTATCTCTCACGATCCTCCACCTCGCTCTCTCTCTCTCTCTCTCTCTCTTTCTCACCCCCCCTCTTATAATCTCCCCCCATCTCCGCCAAACGCCCATTAATATTTTCATTACTTTCACAGACACTGTCAGTCGAGTTCAGATAAGTCACGTGAGCGATAAACACGTCTTTTTGCATCATTTGTTCCTCAGGTCTGAGTGAGATGGTGCCCGAGACCGCCAGCTCGCCCGGACCCTTCCGCAACACCCAGATGTCCAAGGCGGCGCAGACCCACAAGCTCCGCAAGCTCCGGGCGCCGTCCAAGTGCCGCGAGTGCGAGAGCCTGGTGGTGTTCCACGGGGCCGAGTGCGAGGAGGTGGGCATCACCTTCCTTTATCCATGGTGCCGTCACAATAGAGCTGCACGATTCATCGTTAATCGATCTCGATTCTTCCCCCCTCGCGATCTTAATCCAGCGTTTATATGATTCGGGCGAAACTCTGCTGTGCGCGATTATTTAAATGTTCGTTTAAAAGAAAGTCGGCATTTTTTTTTTTTTTTGTAAGCACAAATAATTGTGATTCTGATTTTATCCTTCACCGTGATAAAATTGCAATCTTTATTTTGAGCTAAAAATATAAGTGATTCTCATTGTATCAAAAATCGTGATTTTTATTCTAAGGTAATAAACGTGATTCTCATTTTAACCGGAGTTGTGAAAAAATTGTGGTCTTTATTCGAAGCAAAATACCGTATTTTCTGGACTATAAGCCGCTACTTTTTTCATAGGTTTTTTTTTGACAATGAAGATAAATACGGTAGATACCGTTTGTTTTCTCTTTTTTTCTGTCCCGATTTAATCAGTAAAGTTGCTGCCGTGTTAAAATGCAGGTTAGGAAAGGATCTGTTTAGTTTCATACATGTACATTTACAATTCAAAATCGTTCATAGAGCGGACGCGGCTTATATACAGGTGCGGCTTATAGTCCAGAAAATACGGTTTATGATTCTGCCTAACTCGTCTGATCTCTGATGAGTGTCTTCTCTGTCAGCTTGTGTGTGTGTGTGTGTGTGTGTGTGTGGATCGGGCGGAACTCTGCTGTGCGCAATCATTTTAATGTTATAAAGAAAATCGTCATCTTTTTTCTAAGCGCAAAAAATCATGATTCTCGTTTTATCCTTAATCGTGATAAAATTGTAATCTTTATTCTGAGCTAAAAAAAAATAGTAATTCTCATTGTGTCGAAAATTGTGATCTTTATTCTAAGTTAAAAAAACGAGATTCTCATTTTACCCGGAATTGTGAAAAAATGTGATCTTTATTCTAAGCAAAATAATCTTGAATTCTCATTTTATCCAGGGTTGTGAAAAAATTGTGATCTTTATTGTAAGCAGAAAAACCGTGATTCTCATTTTATCCAGAATCGTGAAAACATTGTGATCTTTGATATAAGCAAAAAAAAAATTCACGATTCTCATTTTATCCAGAGTCGTGAAAAAAATTGTGACCTTTATTCCAAGCAATTCAACTGTGTTTCTCATTTTATCCAGAATTGTGAAAAAGTTGTGCACTTTAATCTAAGCAAAAAAATTGTGATTCTCATTTTATCCAGAATTGTGAAAAAATTGTGATTCTTGTTTTATCCAGAATTGTGAAAAAAAAATGTATCTTTATTCTAAGCAAAACAATTGTGATTCTCATTTTATCCAGAATCGTGAAAAAAATTGTGATTCTCATTTTATCCAGAATCGTGAAAAAATCGTGATCTTTATTCTAAGCAAAAAAATTGTGATTCTCATTTTATCCAGACTCGTGCAGCTACACGTCACGTTGGCTTTTCTTCTTCTTCTTCCTCTTCTTCAGTGTTCTCTAGCGTGTCATAAGAAGTGTCTGGAGACGCTGGCCATCCAGTGCGGCCACAAGAAGCTGCAGGGGAAACTTCATCTGTTCGCCATCGACTTCGCTCAGGCCGCCAAGAACAGTGCGGATGGAATCCCCTTCATCATTAAAAAGTGCACCTCGGAGATTGAAAACCGGGCTCTGAACATCAAGGTGTGTGTGTTTGAGGCGTGTGTGTGTGTGTGTGTTTTGATGAACTGAGATGTGTTTTTCTAGGGAATCTATCGTGTGAATGGAGCTAAATCACGCGTGGAGAAGCTGTGTCAGGCCTTCGAGAACGGCAAAGATCTGGTGGAGCTTTCTGATCTTTATCCTCACGATATCAGCAACGTGCTCAAACTGTATCTGCGGCAGGTAATGGAGCGATTGCTTTAATCAATCAATCAATCCATCAATCAACCAACAAACCAACCGATCGTTCAATCTATAAAGCAACCGTTCAACCAACCAATCAATCAACCAACCAACCAACCAACAAATTAACAAATAAATAACCAATTAATCAATCAATCTATCAATCTATCTATCTATCTATCTATCTATCTATCTATCTATCTATCTATCTATCTATAAAACAACCGTTCAACCAACCAATTAATCAACCAACCAACAAATTAACCAATAAACAACCAATTAATCAATCAATCAATCTATCTATCAACCAATCGATCCATCGATCAACCAACCAATCAATTAATCAACCAACCAACCAATCAATCTATCAACCATCCTATCGATCAACTAACCGATCGATCAATCAACCAACCAACCAACTACCCAATCAACCAATAAACAACCAATTCATCAATCTATCAACAAACCTATCAATCAACCAAACGATCAATCAATCAACCAGCCAATTTTGTTAGTCTTTTACTTTTGACTTTTAATTCAGTCTAATAATATATACCATATATTATCTAATATGATCAACTTAATTTGTGCATTATAATCCCAATTATAATTTAATTTATTATATGATTTCATTGAATTGAATAATATTACATTTTCAATACCATTGTAACACAGCTATAAAATGACAATAAGGGAATTCAGTTCTATTCTGTAAAATATGGATAATATTTAGATTGGAATTTTAAGGAGCGCAAAGATAAATTGTGATTTGATTAAAATATTAATAATGGTGAATTAATGTAACAACACAGCAGTTGCCATAGCAACTAAAATCAGACGCACAATGCATATTGATCTTGTACATGTTATTACTTTGTTAATTTTTCCGCTTTTAAATTTTGAAGATCTTTTAAATACTAAATAATAAACAGATTTACATTTTTTTATCGTATTGTCTAATACACACACATATATAATTGGTAATGTTTTAATTATATACTGAATTATATACAATAATTATACAATATATATTTATATATTATATTTAATATTTATTTTTTTGATGCATTTATTTCTCATTAAAAATGCATCTTTTTCTCAGCTCCCAGAGCCGCTGATCCTCTTTCGTTACTACAACGATTTTATCGGCCTGGCCAAAGAGAGCCAGAGCATCATCGTGGAGGAAGTGGAAGCGTCAAGACGAAGCCCCGCCTCCGACACGCCAGAGGTCAGCGTGGAGCTCAACCGGGTCCTCTTCAAGATAAAAGACCTGCTGCGTCAGCTCCCTCCCGCCCATTACAAAACCCTGCAGTTCCTGATTCAGCATCTGCACAGGTGATTCCCACGCTCCGCATCCAACCCCATCCAACTCCGCAAAAATATCTCAGAAACGTCACAATGCTTCACATTTTTATTCGTTTTTTTTTATTTTTCAATTGCAATCTTCACATTTCTGTTCGAAACTTTTTTTTTTCACATTTTTTTTGCTTTTGCACTTTCGGCACTAGTTTCACGTGTGGGCGGGCCTTGTTTTTATTGGCCAATGGGATTGTGATCGAAAATCTATAAATTGTTTCTTCGAATTTAACGTTTGACATTTTTGATAAAGATTGGCAATACGACTCTTTAATACAGTAACGCAGGGACACACTTTTGTCACTCACCGTTTTTGCACTACTCTGTTGATTGCACGATTGTATTTGTTATGGTTTTTTATCTATTCATTGTTGTTTTTTTCTTTTGTTCTCTTTGCTTTTTTGCAAATTTACCTTTTTACTGTTGTCATTTTAAATATTTTTATTTGTTTCTGTTGGAAGAAACACAACAATTTATATCTTTCTATATATCCATCCATCCATCTTTCTATCCATCTTTCTATCTCGCATATATCTCTATCCATCTATCTGTCTCTCTGTCTGTCTATTTATGTACCCATCAATGTAATTGTCCATCTGTCTGTCTATCTCTCTCTCTCTCTCTCTCTCTCTACCTACCTACCTCAACCTAGATAGATAGATAGAATGAAATGTGGATGGATGATAGAAACATAGTGAATATCTATCTATCTATCTATCTATCTATCTATCTATCTATCTATCTATCTATCTATCTATCTATCTATCTATCTATCTATCTATCCATCTATATATCCATCTATTCATCCATCACCATCCATCCATCCATCCATCCATCCATCTATCTATCTCTGCCTCTCTCTCTCTATCCACCCAACCATCCATCCATCCCAGCTGCGCGTGTAATAACAGCTGGTGTTGCTGTGTGAAGGGTGTCTGAGAGAGCGGAGGAGAACAAGATGACCGCCAGTAACCTGGGCATCATCTTCGGCCCCACGCTGATCAAGCCTCGTCAGGCGGATGCGGAGGTGTCTCTGTCCTCGCTGGTGGACTACCCCTACCAGGCGCTGATGGTGGAGCTGCTGATCCGTCACTACCAGATGATCTTCGACGCTCCTCTCACTCCTCTCTCCTCACCGCTGGGAGAAAGCTCTCCGCTCCTCCTCAAGTCTCACCAACAAAGCCGCCAATCAAAGTCCACGGTGTGTGTGTGTGTGTGTGTGTGTGAAAATATCAACCAAACTCTTAGTCTCTGAGTTTTACCGTCAAAATTCATCAAAAGTAGTTTTGCTCATTGTGAAAATAGTCGAGATCCGCCTAAACTCTCAGTAGAAAGAGAGATTAGAGAAGGAACGTGAAGGAAGGAAGAGAATGGAGTAGAACGACATTTTCTACAAGAGAAAAGAGAAAGAAAAAAAAAACAAGAAAAGGAGAGTGAAAGTAAAAGGGGCACGCTGTGACAAGTAATGATAGCAAAAGAAGGGGAGAGTTGTAAAAGTAAATGAAAAAGAGAGGGTAAGAATAGCCTGAATGAACAAAAATGACAGGACAGACAAAAGAAAGTAAAGAAAGAAAGAAAAGCATACATACCGACAGTATAGAACTAAAGGACAAGAAGGAAGGAAAGAAAGAAAGACGTTGAAAGACGGACAGACAGAATGAATGAAGAAATTGGGTCAAGGAAGAGAATGGAAGGAAAGAAGGTTTAGGAAGGCGAAGGACAGACGGAAGGTCAATGAAGGAGAAGGAAGGTCATGCAGGGGGAAGAAAGGAAGGAAGTGGAAGGAATGAAGGGGAAGTAAGGAAGGAAGGTTATTAAAAAGGATGGAAGGTCAAAGAAATGGAAATAGAAATGAAGAGGACGGTCAAAGAAGTGGATGGAAGGTCAAGGAAGTGGAAGGAGAAAAGGAAGGTCAAGGAAGTGAAAGCGAAAGAAAGGAAGGTCAATGAAGGGAAAGGAAGGAAGGAAAGGGGAAAGAAGGAAGGAAGGTCAATGAAGGGAAAGGGAAAAAAGGAAGAACAAGGAAGGAAGAAAGGGTGGTCAATGAAGGGAAAGGAAGGAAGTGGAAGGAAGGAAATGGAAGTATGGAAGGAAGAAAGAAAAGGAAAGATGGAAAGGGGGAAAAAAGGAAGAACAAGGAAGGAAGAAAGGAAGGTGAATGAAGGTAAAGGAAGGAAGTGGAAGTATGGAAGGAAGAAAGGGGAAAGAATGAAGGTCAATGAAGAGGAAGGGGAAGTAAGGAAGGAAAACAGCTGCAGGTTTGATGTTTTTTGTTTTTTAATGATCCTTTTCTTCTTAAAGCAGCAGCTTCCCAAATCCAAGACGTACAAGCGTCACTCCTCCGTCATTCCTTCCACTCGTCTGCTGGAGGAAGTAACAGAGGGGAAGATGCGCTCGGACCGAGACTTTGCTGCAGGTCAGCAGAACATTCCGGAGGAAGTCAGATTATCCAGACGCCAAAATGTTTCTTCTACATTTACATTTCTTTAAATTGAGAATAAGTGTTGATTTTCATTTTGAGGTCAAATTGTTTCTTTACAAATTGTGAAAGGTGTTTAACATGCGATAGATTTTATGTTGTGTGGATAATCTGGAATCAGAAAGTCTTTCTCTCACACTCTCATTCTCTTTTATTTCTTTTTTCACTCCTTTTCCTATTTTTTTCCTTTTCCTCTTGCTCTGTCTTTTTTATCTAAAATCTGTTTCTTTTCTATTTTGTTTTCCTTTGTTTTCGTTTTGCTTTCATCCATTTATGTCTTTCTTGTTCTCTCACTCTCTTTCGGAGTGAAAGAATATATCTCTTTCTTCATTACTCTGTTTCTTACTTACTGTAATTTTCCCTGTCTTGTTTTCTCTCTCTCAGTTTTCCTCTTTATCTCGATCACTCTCTCTCTCTCTGTCTCTCTCTCTGTCTCTCTCTTTTATTCTACTTTTCTCCTCTTCATTCCCCCATCTCTCTCCTTTTTCCTCTCTCTCTCTCTCTCTCTCTCTCTCTCTCTCTCTCTCTCTCTCTCTCTCTTTGTCGTGATCAAGTGTCCTCACCAGCATCTCTCCTCCTCTTTTTCTCGTCCTCTCAGTTTCAGACACGGGGGACATCAGCAAGCTCCTCTCCTCCAGCGTCCCGGAAATGCGCAACTCGCCGGGCATCAGCCGCCGCAGCCACGTCACCAGGGTCCAGCTGCGACCCCCGCGACCCAAGCTGACCTCCCGACCCCTCAGCATGCCCGCGGAGCGCCTGCTCAGCCTGGCCAAGGTGGACGAGTGCAACGTGAAGAACGACCCGGTCCTCCAGGACAGAGCCAAGTCCCGCTCGGGAAACCACTACAGGAAGTCCTACATCGACACGCAAACGCTCCGCCGCACCTGGGACAAGCAGTACAAGCATCAGGACGTCCCGACAAAGTCCTCCGCCTCCTCCTCAGAAACCCACGCCAAAGAGGTCCACGCCGTCCCCGCCACCACCTCCTCCTCCTTCTCCGAACTCAGCAAGTCCCCCGGGACGGCGCTGGCCAGCCGACCCCATACCATCGCGCTCAGGCCGGGCCGGACTTTACGCCGGGAGGGGAACGTCAGCGAGTTCTGCCCCGTCTCCACCGCCTTCAGGCCTCCACGGACTCTCCAGCCCCCCCCCGGGACCTTCTACAAGCCCCCCAGGAGCAAGAGCCAGAGCCAGGTGGAGCTGAAGGCCAACAGCACGGAGGAGGAGGAGGAGGAGGAGGACGAGGATGAAGAGTTCGGGGCGGAGGTTTCGGTCGACGACCCCGACACGGAACTCGATGCTCCGCCTCCTCAATCGCCAAGCTCCAGTCTGGAGGAGCTGGGCCAGAACGGGACCAAACCCGTGTACCAGAGGCTGAGGTCACGCCGCATGCAGGACCTGGAGCATCGAGAGGCGCATTTCGTCTGAGATACACGAGTTCGAGTGGAATCACATTAGGGGCAATAATATCAAACGGAAATTTCGAACGATCACGTTCTCACCAGCCAATCAGAGTAAGGGCCGCCTCCAGGTGAAGCTTGGGTCGGAAATCCAAACAGACAAAAAAAAAACGAACGAGCAAAAGCAAAAACGTGAAGATCACAAGCGAAAAATGTAAAAAGCCAGACGTGAATGTGACGCATTTGTTCGTTTTTTCGAAATGTACGTTTGATGTTTTTGCCGCTAATCTGATTCCATAAGTTCATCGACGGCAGGCGTTTCAACTGTCAAGCGCTCCGGGGATTTGTCATGACGAATATATCGACACTTTTATATAGCGAATTTACGCGAATATAAGCATCCTTTTATTTCAATTTTCGACGCTCGAAAATGTCGGGGGCGCTTATATTTGCATATTTCAAATGTGCACGTAAATATAAGCGATCAATTTCCCCTTAAGTGAGGAACAGTCACAAATAGTTGGAAATGCGTCATCTTATGCACTGAGACGTCGACTGAATCACAAAAATCGACTATTTACAAAAAGGGATAGAGCAAAGAGTCCTTCAAAGAATCTTCTTCCTGCTTCTCCCAGGTTTTCTATTCCTTTCTCCAGTTTCCTTCTCCTCACCTCCTTTCCTGGTTCATCGTCTCTTTTCCAAAAGCAGCTACTGCCCGAGACAAAAGTCAATCCTTCCACATCCTTGACCTTCATTCCTTCCTTCCTTCCTCTTCTTTGACCTTCCTTCCTTTTTTCTTCTCGTTATTTCCTTCCTTCTCCTTCCTTGACCTTCTTTTGTTCCTTCCCCTTCCTTGACCTTCCTTCCACCTCCTTGATCTTCCTTCCTTCCATTTCATTGACCTTCCTTCTCCTTTTTTGACTTCTCTTCCTTCACCTTCCTTTCGTCCCCTACCTTCTTTCTTTCTCACACCTGTGGCTGTGCTGCCTATGGTACCGTCCCTAGTCCTGAAATGGCCAGGTGTCCCACAGCAACGATTCGCTTCTGCTTCGTGTTTTGTCCGTTCCTTAAATAACGGTCCGGAGGCAAACAAATTCAAATTTTCTAAATCTAAATTTGTTAATTCATGCAGACGTGCGTAAATGCTTTGATTCACTCATACTATAGCAGAAATAAAGAAACATTAGCCACGGCGCGACACTTAGCTGTGGCTATATAACACTGGAAGAAATTAAAATTAATCAAATGAAATATTTATTAATGGACGAGAGAGAGAGGACAACTCACATAGCAGGCTCAGAGCTAACGGCTAAAAACAATGTCCATAGACAGGCCAAAGTCGACACTAGACGTTGTAAAGGAAGAACACAGGCAAGGGCTCAAAACCAGGGAGCAAACACAGTAAAAACGCTCGGTCTGCTGCACAGGGAAAAACAATACTTTGCATCGATGATCGTGTAGCGTCTAGAGTGCAAAGGTTCATGGGATCCGCTGAGTTCCGATCACTAGAAAATATATATATATTTTTTTTTTTTATTGTTATTTTTTTATTGTAAGTAAATCAAAGTGAGTCACAAGTTAGGATTATTAAAAGAAGAGAACGTAGTAATTTAAGCAAAGTGTTTAGCCAAAATTGTATTTTTTTTTTTCATTTTGTGAGGGTGCTTATATTCGCCTAAATACGGTATTTTGCGTCCGCTGTTCGGCCCGAAACCCTGGAGGAGAATTCACAGTTTGCACTTACGGTTTCCCACGACGTTATCAGATAGTGTGTGTGTGTGTGTGTGTGTGTTTGATGTTTTCTAACCAAAAGAAAAGCCGTTACAGCCGCGTATCGTCACTTTAATGATGCCATTAATGCACTTATTAGACGTTTCTCACGCCTGAAACGTGGAACTACAGTAAACGCAGTGTTATCGAGAGCGATGTGGGCGTCATCCGCCAGTGCGAGCGTGCTAACGACTTTTTATTGTCGTTTTTTTTTATACGTGAATTGTATCTCAGTGTGTCCGTACAGATTCTCCACCCTGTTGTAAATGAGATGTTCGTATAGCGTTGGAACTTTTCGCCCAAAGTTTGTTCGTTTGTTGGTTTGTTTCGCGACCGACGGTTTAATACTCAACTGTACATACGTTTGTTTTCCACCCAAATCTCACGATATCCAAATGAAGAAAAGCCAAAGTGCCTGTGTTTCTGGTCCGGTTCCGCTCCGGTTTTTGCCTTTTATAAATGGCACCTCAGCATGTGTCTTTCGGAGCGTTGTGTATGAGCAGGTACATGTGAGACACACACTTGTAACTTATTAAAAACACAGATGACAGGTTTGATACAATGTGTGTTTATTTGAAGGAAACAATGTTTGATGTCTCGATCTTTGGTGTGTGTGTGGTGAATGTAGGAGACGTAGTTGCGATCGAAGTGTGTCTTTAATGATGTTTGTTGTGAATGGTGTGTTGTAGATTGTGTGTTGTGAATGAGTATTTTGTGACTAGTGTGTGTGTGTGTGTGTGTGTGTGTGTGTGTGTGTGGTTAACGAATGTGTCATGAGTGGTGTGTGTCTGTGTGGTGAATTAGTCAATATGTGTGTCATAAATGATGTGTGTGGGTGAGTGTGTCATAAATTTGTGTGTTGTGAATGAGTGTCATGAATCAGTGTGTTATGAATGATGCACGTATGACGTGTGTGCAGTGAATGATGTGTGTGTGTGTGTGTGTTGGAAATGAGTGTGTCAGGAATGTGTGTGTTGTGAATGAGTGTCATAAATCAACGTGTTATGAAAGATGTGGGTTGAGAAAGAGTGTGCTGTGAATTATGTGTGTGTTATGAATGAAGTGTGCCGTGAATGATGCACAAATGACGTGTGTGTAGTGAATGATGTGAGTGTGTGTGTTGTGAATGAGTGTGTCATAAATGAGTGTCATAAATGAGTGTGTCGTGAATGATGCATGAATGACGTGTGTGTAGTTGAATGATGTGAGTGTGTGTGTTGTGAATGAGTGTGTCATAAATGAGTGTGTTGTAAATGAGTGTGTCGTGAATGATGCATGAATGACGTGTGCGCATGGTGAATGAGTGTGTGATGAATTAATTGTGTGTTGTGAATACACCAATGTGTCTTGGATGATTTTTTTTCATTTGAAAAGACAGACAAGAAAAGAAAACTGAAGTTTTTGCAGTTGTGGTGCAAATTTGGACATGCCAGGTTCTAATCCGGGTCTAGTAGGTAAGTGTCCTTTATGCTGTCCACTACTCCGGGTGTGTGTGTATGTGTGTAACTTCACTGAATGGGTCAAATGAGGGTCACAGAGTCCACTGTGGGATATTGACTGGTTTCACTTTAATAAGCTTAAACCTGAAAACCATACTCGAGTAAAAGTATCAATACTTACTGTAAAAATTACAAGATAAAAGTCACCAAGAAGACTTGCGTAAAACTCGTATTACTTGTATTAGTAGTATTCAATTTTTAAGAACTCGAGTATTTTACTCGTCATGAATTTAGACTCGAAAAACACCAAGAAATGTGAAAAACAAGAAGCTTTTATATCGAGGTTGTATATAGAAGAGAAATTTAACACCTCAATCAACATGGCAGAACTTTTTTTCTGGTGTCATTTTTGGAACAGTTTTGATGTAGAGGCGCTGATAAATAAAATGTATTAATATTAAAAAAAATAATTTAAAATTTAAAAATAAACAAGATCATATAGATTGGTAGAAAAAGTTGCAGAATTGTCACGCACAGACACAATGTAATAAGTACAGTGTCCATTCAAATGTAGTGGAGTAGAAATACAGATAACCGCAAATGTAGTCAAGTAGAAAGTAAACTCGACACTCAAGTACAAAGTACAGGGTAGCCATTTACTTAAGTACTTCCGTAAACTAGCGACGTCCATTTTACTCAAGTACTTTCCACCACTGGTCACTAGTGTCGGAGTGGCTGGTTGGCTGGACACAGATGCATCGTGTGGACTCAGAACACCTGCTCTCACACCGATGAAAGGAGCTTAAACCAATCAGATTAGGACTGCTTTGAGTCGGCAGCTCGGCCGCGGTCAGGAGACGCGAGATGGTCAACGCAGAAGAACGCTCTTCACGTCTGGTGAGTTCCAGCTCCGAGACGGTTCTTCTCGTTTCGGGCCGTTTCACGGGTGAACGGTGATGGGTGTCACGATAATTACGCATTCGCCCCGGTTACGTAACAGCTTGTGTGGAGCAACCTCCACGATTCATTAGCCCCTTCATTACTCGCTGTCCTGGGATTTGTTGCGTGATTTGGGGGTTTTTTGGGAGTTGGTACATGATGAGGGGCGACTATGTGTGGAACGTTAGTTGATATACATCCATTTAAAGTCAATTTCTTAGTGCTTTTGTTATCGATGACAAGTGTAAAAAGACTCTATTGGGATGTTGAGTTGAGTATTTTGTCCCAATCCTGGGCTTGAGGAAAACAAATTAAAGGAATTTAGTTTTTGGGCGGACCAGTGAGAGTATTGTTGAGTATTTTTGAGATTGGTGAAATATTTGCGTCTGGTTTTAAGGCCGGTTGGGCTTTTACTGCTGGCGTATTCGCTCCACGTTCTCTTCCATCCGCTAATCCAATAACGTACATGTAAAATGCAGATTATAATTTGCGCGTTGAGGTGAGTCGGTGTTTGTATGTCCCGCATTGTGATTGGCTGACTACTTGGGGTGTGTTCCCGCCGTAAACCCAGCAAGGCTGTGATTGGCTCCAGCCCCTCCACACAGAAATGGAAGGAGATGCATTTGATTTAAGGTTCTAAGTGTTGGGCAAGACATGCGTTTCAGAGTTACAACTGTCTCAAAAATGTGTGAAAATGTTAAAAAACAAAAACAAAAAAAAACAAGGATTGTTGCATTTTATTCATTTGTTAGTTGGTGTTAAGCTAATGGCTATGACTATGACCAGTGAGAAAGCACATTAAAAAAAAACATCTCGGACAGAAAGCGAGGGGGAAAACGTGCAATTCTGACGATGGAAAAATTCCGCGCAATTTTGACGATGGATTCGGAAGATGTCTCCTTCCCGAGTGGCAAAAGAGGCGGCTTCATCCTTCCAGGTAAAACAGCAGCACCAGGTCTACAGAGATCATAGAAAAGATGAGAAGCAGGTGTGATTCGGTTCCAAGCACCTACACTAGGCAGCCTTTCTGTACAATTATATAACTTATTAGATATGTTATTATTACAGGTCAATATATGCTTCGTTGAGAAGACAAGTCCTCAGTCTAGACTTAAATTGACTTACTGAATCTGAGTCTCAAATTGTGCTAGGCAGAGCATAGTTTTGGTGCTAATTATGCAAAAGATCTTCCTCGCTTGTAGATTTTAGAGATCCGCGGTATTATAAGATGAATAATTGTGAGTGGTCACCTTTCGAATGGGCCAAACACAGAGACAAATGTCCCCACTAAGGGATTAGCCGTAGTAAAGTTTCCATTATTATTGTTATTTTGAGGTGTGGACCGTTGGTTTTTTTTCCAGGTTGCATGTATGTGACCCCAGCGGGCTTGGAAAGCAGCACTCATGGGAACCAACAGCCAAGTGCGTCTGCTCCTGTGGAAAAACTGGACCATCCGCAAGAGACAAAAGGTGCTCAGCCGTTTTATCCAAGCGTTTCGGCTTTTTGTTGACCTTCAGCATGGCTTCTTCTGTAAATGTCTTTTGGTTTCCAGACCCGGCTCTGCATCGAGATCTTCTGGCCGGTGGTGCTCTTCATTGGACTGGTTTGGCTGAGAAGAGCAAATCCGCTCTATCGACAGCATGAGTGTAAAGATCACAAACACTCCATTCCTGCTGGGCACATTTTCCATTTCAGTTCTTCCCGCCCCGACCTCAGGTCATTTTCCAAACAAGGCCATGCCATCCACGGGCGTTCTTCCGTGGCTCCAGGGCATCTTCTGCAATGCCAACAACCCTTGCTTCCAGCACCCAACCCGAGGAGAATCTCCAGGCCTTGTGTCCAACTACAACAACTCAATGTTAGTCAAGTGCAACATCACAAAGTTGGTCCTAATAATGGTTGCACTGGTCCCGCTTTTGTACCTTCAGACTAGCCAGGTTCTGGGCCGATGCTCAGGAGCTTCTGCTTGAAGACTCGGAGTTCCTGCACTTGGGAAGGTTGTGGCGGGATCTGATGGCCATCAGCACTTTCACCGAGACTCTCCGGACAAATCCCGAACGGATCGCAGGTCAGAACCTCACTTCACCTCGGGTTTCCCAACCGTGTGGCCGATTACATCACACACTCAATCTGCCTTGAAGAGGCTCTTTCATGGTGGACGCTAAGCAGCTTATTCTCCTTCCACACCATTATTTTTAGAGAAAGCGTTTTCATTTGTTTACCTCTCACACAAATAGACTTGGCCGGGGGTTTAAGTCGCACATTCCTGTGTTGGCGTCTCGAGAACCAATGCTGGTGGTCATTCTCGGTTTGATTGATTGTGTTATTGTTGTTGACTGCTCAAGGAGTGGCGTGGAGTGAAAGAAGGTTGGATTCCTGGCATAAGAGAGGCTGTCTGGAGCTCAGGAGTACGTGCGGCAGGTCACTCGAAGCGAATGGCTTTGGCGACTTGAGCGACCCTTGAGAAAACAGCTCCATCACTGGCTCTTTGTGTTGTGTGAAAGGGTCACTCGCTCCTCTCGGTCCCTGGCACTGATTTGCTCAAGATGTTTCTCCTTGCTTTCTTTCCGAAAGAAATACACATTCTTTATTCCAGAAAAATGACCGTTTTAAGCCTGTTTTCTGCAGGCTACGGATGCCTGACATACCAGAGCTTTTGTTTATCTGGTCATCGCATCTCTCAACAAAACCCCCGCTGAAAAGCCCCCCAGCAGAACATCTTAGCCGTTAGAGTGTCACATTCTTTGCCCTTTTTTTTGTTTGAGACTCTTAAACGAGGTTTTCCTTTTCTCACACTTCACCCGCAGGTCGGGGCTTGAAAGTGCTGGACATTTTGAAAGACGACGAAACTCTCACGCCGTTCCTGCTCAGAGATGTTCCTCTCGAGGAGTCTGTGGTCCATCAGCTGCTCAATTCACAAATCCGGCCTGAACAGGTAATTTGATAGAGAATTATGTATGCAAGAATGATTACGCAGAAAAATATGTCAGCCCCCGGAGATTTTATTCAGTTGTCAGCTGATAAAGTTAAAATGATTAAACAGAATAAAGGAAAAAGAACCCGAGGTTGATATTTGTTCTTTGTTTGCAACGCTTGGTTGGAGACATGGTTGTGACATGGTTCACCACAAGGTTCTGTTCTAGGCCCGTTTTTTTTGTTTTTGTTTTTTTTTTGGCATCATCCCTGTGTTTGTTTTGATTTCCTTTTTGTGATCTGGTTAGCTTCTGACATTTAAAATGAAAATGTTTTGTTGAGTAAGACCCATAAAATGACCCATACATTCATACGTGTGTGTGCGATTGGCTGGCCACTTCTCTGGGGTGTGCTCCGATCTCGTCCATCTTCAAATCAACGTGTCGCTTTTTAAAAGACGCTTTGCTTGGGGACCTGAATGTCTCTGTATGAGTCCGAGAAGAACTTGGACGGATCTCAAGGTCTCATTTGTTCAGACTCTGACTGGGATTTTAGCGTTGTCAGTTCTCCGTACGGTTCCTTTGTGATGTATATGTTTGCCATCTCTGTGAGGAATGGAATCAAGCTGTCGTCCGCTGGCTAAGCCTAACCACACAACGTACACCGCCTGATGGAGCCCCACGCTTCTTTGTGGGTTTGTTTTTCAGCTCAGACAAAGCACTGATGGTCATCCGCACATGGCTGCGTCTTTGATCTGCAGCGTGGTGCTGGGTCTGGGGAGAAGGGCTGGTGGTGAGGAAGTGATAGCAGTGGAGAATCACTTTCATATGGAAATGTAGAGGAAAGGAATGCACGGCATTTCGAAATCCGCCTCAGAAATGCGTCCAAGCCATCAGCAGGGGCGTTGAGACGATAGAATGTTCTGCGTGGATAAGCCCTCAGATGCTGCAGAAACCAAGAGGGAAGGAGAGGATATATGAAGAAAGACGAGATTATCAGTGTGTGTGTTCCTGCATTTAGCACAAAATAGGGCCCAGAATGCTAGTTTTTAGCACAAAGTGGGGCCCCGTGGAGCACTTGTGGCGTCTTTGTCTAAGGCCCCACAACTTTAAAGATCTGTTTGAGGGTCAAGATATCATTTTTAGGGAGGTTGTTAACTGAGTTTTTGTTAGGGTTGGAGTAAAGAGGGGGAAGGGGGATTTTTTTAATGCTTCGGGTTCCAGGAAGGAGAGAGAGAACGTATTGTTTTGCATGAAAGTCAATGGTGGGGCCCAACTATGATATAAATGCAAATGTGTGTGTGTGTGTGTGTGTGTGGGACTTAACACCAAATACATGTCGAATTTCAAATGCATATTATTTTTTAATTCTATAAAATGACATGTTTTTGTTTTATTTTTGGTTATTAAGTTTTATTGTAATTCTGAAAAGAAAAATATTTTTAGGTATTTACAGGAAAAGTTGCATTTTTTCTTGTTACCACGATCACAGAATAATTAAGACAATGGCAACACCGTTACATTTGCTGAATTTTTATCAACACAAAAAAAACTAAAGTAAAATAAAACATAACACGCATGTATTTTTTGCTGCACTGTGCTGGGATAAAATTGCGATGACAAATTTCAGGATTGGAAAAATGTCTTTATTATCTGTAAATGTCTATGTTATCTATGGCTATATTTTTTCAGATTTAAGACATTATCATTTATTTTAGAAAATCCAGACTGACATACTCAAGATTTCTTGAGATTGCTCTGAATGAGTATGCAAATGTATTTCTGACCATATAAGAGCTCAAACTTGATTATAGGTTTATTGGAAAGCACAACATGTTAAAATAAATCGCTGTGTGTGGCTATATTATTCAATTTGTAAAAAAATTTGAATTAAAATTTTGTTTGTCAAATTTTATTAAAGTCGGACAGCGAGTGTAATTGACTTGTTGCGAAACCGGGGACGTGAAATAAGACTAACAAAGGATAATGATCTTACGCACCAACAACAAAAATACATTTTGAATGTGAACTTTTCGGTTTGCGAACCCAGTTCACAAATACGTCGATAAAGTGTTGATCTCAGGCCGACATGATGGAACGAAGAGCCTTCACCTCTTAAATGCCCCGCTCTGCCACTCTTTCGTGATTCTCCTCCAGTTTTCTTCTGGTGTTCCTGACCTGCGTCTGAAGGACGTGGCCTGCAGTCCGGCTCTTCTCGAGCGTTTCCTCGTGTTTCCCAGTCTCTGGGGTGTCTACACCGTCCACGATGCCATGTGCGCCCTTCCCCCACAACACCTCCAGGCCATCGAGGACACATTCTACGCCAACCTCGACTTCTTCAAACTCTTCCGCATGGTCAGTCTAGTATATATTTTTTCACCTGACGAAATCACATTCAAAACTTCTAACCATCTCTAGTGATCGTTAGAGTAACCTAAACGTTTTCTTTTTAAATACTCTGTAAAATTCTTAGTATTTATAATTTTCCATTTATTTATATTGGTACTGACTTTCCGGACTATATTGGTGAATAAGTGTAATTATTAGTCTTCTCTTGTGTCAATGATGAATCGCTATGTTCATCGTCAGTTTACGTAACTTTCAAAAAACTTTCAATAAACTTGATGAGTTCATTGATACATTGATTCGTTGAATCATCAACAATCATCAGGTGGCAGCAATTAACTGCTGAAAAAATGATAAAGATTTTTTTTTTCATAAACATTTGCGATGTAAAATGTTTAATTTCTATAAGGGTTGTCTATAAGATGGTTTGCTTGAATGTGACGTGATAAAATTTTGGGACTTAAATTTAAACCCTTACCTCTAATACACTTTGTATCACTGGTGCTACATTTAAAATAATATAAAAAACTGGATTTTTCCTTCTCAGTTTTTTTAATAGATCGAACATGTTGAAACGTTAAAAAAAAAAAAAAAATACGTTTTAAGATTTCATTCAGACTTGCAGCAACGAAGGGTTAATATTGTCTGAATTCTTTTCGACAGCATAGTAATAGTGCATCTTAATAGCATCTTAATATTATCTTAATCTCCTTTAAACTGACTCATCATCCTTTGAAACCAAAAAAGAAATTTGATCAGCTGAAAAACATAAAACAATTATTATCAAAAATAACAACTGTATAAATATATGTGCCAAAGTAATAATTATCATAACGATTGTGCGTTTACATTTGAACCAGTTGTCAGCACTAGACTAAATCTTCAAAGCGACCATCAAAGAGTTTTAAATAAATAATTTTAAAGAATTATGCCAACATAATTCTTACATACAGTAGGCTGCTTTTGACAAATCGTGGCCACATTTGTACATCCTGCCCGATACGCCTCGCAAAAGAAACCGGTTGCTCCGTCCTGAGAAAGCCAGCAGATCTCAGAGGAAGGACGTCTCAGTTTTTACGTTGTTTTCGTGACACACGCGAACACACTCCATTTCCCCAACTTCCTCTCCTTCATCCATTGTGAAGAGGTTTAGTGAGCAATTCTGTGTTTCTGGAAGCATCACAGATGTGAACTGCATAAAGCCAAAGGCTTTAATGCTAATTCTTTTTCAACATTTTTTTGCAACATTTTTCCATTCATATTCATTATCTTTATTTATTGTTCACCATTGTGGCTGGTGCAAAATGTAAATTTTGCATTGTTGGGACAAATAAAAGTTTTCTTCTTCTTCTTCTTCTTCTTCTTCTACATCTGCTCCTTCTTCTTCTTCTTCTTATGTTTCTTCTTCATCTTCTTCTTCTCATGCTTCTTCTTCTTCTTCATCTTCTGCTTCTTCTTCTTCTTCTTATGCTTCTTCTTTTCTTCGTCTTCTTCTTCTCATGCTTCTTCTTCTTATGCTTCTTCTGCTTCTGCTTCTTCTTTTTTTCGTCTTCTTCTTCTCATGCTTCTTCTTCTTCTTATGCTTCTTCTCCTGCTTCTTCTTCTTCTTCTCTTCAGCTTCCTCAGGTTCTCGATAACCAGTCAACCGGACTTGACCTGCAATTCTGGCTCCAGGTTCTTCCCTCCATCTCAGAGAAGCTGCTAGCGGTGCGTCCATCAGAAGTATTTTTTACTGGACAGGAAGTCGCCGTTTCCGTCGTACGCACACACACGCGGATAAGCGATGGCATCGGTGTCTCTGCGGAAAACTAATTTTAGATTTACAGTAACGGGTAAAACTACAGTAATAGGTTTCCAGCTCCAGGCCTGGTCAGGAATCAGACGAGGTCATTCCCAAGCCTCCGGAAGCGACGGGAAATGTCCCGCGGACAGTAGACGTCAGCCGCGGCTGTTAAACGGTGTCAGTGTGTCGTCGATGACTCACTTCCTGTTGGCGGGGCTGTTCCTTTGTCTCATGCCACTGTGACGCCAGTTAGTCATTTTCCAGGGTCTCGGAGACCGATGTGATGAAAAACTCCATTTCGATGAAAAAAAAAACATCCTGTTTATTTACTGGACTATTTAACCTCGGTATTTCAGTTGAATTATTTTTTTCATATTCTTTTTATTGAACTTTTTTGCAAGACAACATACAGACATAACAAAAAATGAACAAACAAACATACCCTTCAATGTATAGTAAACAAAAAAAAAATCAGCTTAAATGCAAATAATTATCACTCGTCAACCTGAAGAGAATGGTGATTTTTTTGGCAACCAGAAACTCGAAAAAAAGGTTTCCATATGAAATCAAACTTGGTAACAGACCCAGAAATGATGTAACAAATCCTTTCCAAATGAAGAGTCGAAAGCAGTCCGAAAACCGGTCTCAATTTGCTTTTCCACAAGAGGAGGAGAATCCCTTTTGCCATTATCATTCCCAGTCTAAAAGCCGGCCGTATCACTGGGCTGAGCGAGTTCAAAACCTCTGACCATTCGAAAATTGCAATCATGGGGTCTGGGTGCAAATCCCATCAGTAGAATTTTTATACGTACACAGAGTTTTTATTAACCTCTGTGTTTGGGTTGAATTTTACCACTAAACCTAACAAGTAAAGTTCGGACAGTTCAGCCTATGTATTCATCATTGTTTATGACTAATCGGAAGTGAAGTATGTTTTGGTGTCAAGTATACGTCACTAAACTTTTCTTGCTTTAGAAAATTCGCAAAATAATAAATGCAGAGCACCAATTTCTATATGGCTTGTCATACTGACAATTTTACTCACTTAACTTTACTTCACACACCATATGCTGAAAATTATTAAACGGAAAGTAGAATTGTTTTTTTTTACTGACACAAGTGGAAAATTCAGAAGTTTTACGACTGTGTGATTCATTTCAGCTCAATAAACCGATAACGATCTAAGAGCTTCGCCTAATCACAGATTTTCACTGTGGATATCATCAGCTAGTTTGTCGCAAGGCTGTCGGCGTAACAACAAAACGAAAGCGTGAACATAACCATGAATATGAATATCTAGCTCTGAAGCACAAAAAATAAATTATAACATATGAAT
Organism: Paedocypris micromegethes; assembly: GCA_028031935.1. Taxonomy (NCBI): domain Eukaryota; kingdom Metazoa; phylum Chordata; class Actinopteri; order Cypriniformes; genus Paedocypris; species Paedocypris micromegethes. The sequence continues at coordinate 14,865,943 of CM051494.1, read as the reverse complement.
TGCGAGACCAGAACAACATGAGCAAGAAAAAAAGAGCAATCTTTCAACTAACGCCTAACCTGATTGCCCCCAACTCTAGAAACGAAAAAATTGAGTGTGATTTCCCCAACATAAAGCAATTATTGATGCGTGATGCTTTCAGCTTTGACGGCTGAATCTTGTTCTGAAACAATCTGATATTGTCACAGTTTCTCCAAAACTTTGGATTTCAAGTTTTAAAGTTTTTTTTAAATTTCAAGTTTATTTAACCTTGGTCCTCGGATGGTATGATCATCTCACTGGGAGACGTTTTGTCCGACTTTGAGATGATTTTGCAGCGTTGGGACTCATTGAGGTGGACTTCTTTGAGGTTTGGGAGCATGCCAACCTTAAGTACGCACCTCTCCTTTAAGTACGAAAACCTCGCAGGTTCGATTCGCATACTTAACCTCCTGAGTCCTGATGGCCACGTTTGTGTACTGACCTTCACGGAATGTTCCCACCCGCTGTGTTAATCTCTTATGTGCTAAAACAGATAGGCCATGTTGTCGTGGCCCAAGTCCACCTTCTAGTGTCTTCCCACGTTAAGTTTGTTAAACACATGTTTGGGAGAATATTAACGTAACTGAACCAGTAATGTAAAAAACTAATGGAATTTTTATTTTGTGCCTGAAAAATCAAGCTTATATTAGCTTAAATACGGCATGTAATTTCAGCTCTCGGGTCTCTAGAAGTTCAAGCAGGTGGCTACCGTACCTTCATAGTCCTATCAGAAACCAACTCTACCTTTCCGAAAGATAAAATTCAAGCACTTTCAAGGTCCGTGTTCAGGTTTTTCCAGCACCTTGTCGTAAAATTTACATTTAAAGTAGGGCTGTCAACATTAGCGCATTAACGCATTTGGTTGATTTTAAATTCCCAATAGCGATATTTATTGTTAACGCATGGTATTGCAGGTAAAAATGAAATCAACGACTGCACATGTGCCGCTCATTAAGACGACCGAGAAGAGTCACTGCTCATAAGATGACTTGTTTCCACACAATTAAAATTTCAAGCATCTTTCAAAATTCCAGCACTTTCACGGCCTTGAAAACCCATCATTGAGATTCGAGCATTTTCAAGGGTCTCAAGCACCCGTAGAAACCCTGAACGTTCTCTTTCCCTGTCAGTTGCTCGACAGGCCGAGTTCTAGAGATTTGCTCCAGGTGGTGTCGCCTCTGCTTCTGTCCCGGGACACGCTGTCTTTCAGCCGACTCATGGCTGCGGCCTCCAGCTTGTTCTGCGGCTACACGGAAGGAGCCTTCTCCCGCGTCACCTCCTTTAACTGGTACGAGGATAACAACTACAAAGCCTTCCTGGGCATCAACCGAACCCGTGGAGCGGGCACCTACCACTACGATCACGCCGCCAGTGAGTACTTCATTGTTAGGGTTATGATTTTGGATTGACATTTAGGTTCGTTTCATGGTCTATTTTCCGAGTGTTGAATGTCCTCTGTTCTCATTGTTTAATCATGGTTTATGACCACATGCTGATCGTGGAAGGACAATGTCCCACGAATCAGTGAAGAGGTGTCAGGTCCTGATCGGGACTGCATTCCTTTGTTTCTATGTTCTGTAAATGAACTAAATGCATGTAGTGTGAGTTGCTCAGAGGAAACTCACACACTCGGAACAGACACTCGGACTGGGAAGATGTAGGATAAGCAGCAAGAGGGAGCTTCTCTAGCTCCTTAGCTTAGCTTAGCTTCTTAGCTTAGCAACTGGAAACGAAGCAATACAAGAAGATTGGAACAGAAACAAATTGTTGTGTGTTTATTTGGTCCATTCACTGGTACGAACTGAGGCTGGAGTCCAAATCTAGAACTCCACCATTCATCATCCCGGTGGACTCCAGACGGGATGAAGGTTCATTATCTTCCTTCCAGCTCCCTTCTGTAATGACCTCATGGAGGATCTGGAGTCCAATCCGGTCACGAGGATCATGTGGAGTTCGGTCAAGCCCTTCCTGATGGGCCGGATCCTGTTCGCTCCGGACTCGCCGGCGGTCAGGCAGATCATTAAAAACGTAAGAGCCACACACCTGGAAGATGTTTGGTCATGTGATCCAGCCGGATAAATCCCCGTCACGCGGATGCTGAGGTGTCAGGAGGAGAGCCACAGGGGGAATGACGTCCTAATGAGTCTTTGTGTGGTTTCTGGGGTGAATTTTTCGCCGTCTCATGATCTTACGTAAGTGGCTCTGCTGCTTTGCTCAGCTTGGTGCCAGTGTTAATTCTGACAAAGATTTTTATTTTAGTTTTCGTCATGGTCTTTTGACATGAACTCAGTTTTGTTTTAGTCCCAGTTTAGTCATCTTCATTTTTTTTTTTGTTTTCATCCAATTGTAGTCGACCTAATACCACAACATTTTAGTCGACTAAATTACGGTATAGATATAATTAGCGAAAGTATAGGTGCTATATATACTAAATGTTGACTATAGTTGCCGTGTCTAAGAAATCTGAATACGCAGTTAACTATGACGATATAAAATATATACAAAGATCTTGCTTTTTTGGAAAAACATTTCTTGTTCTTGAACTTATTTTTATCAACTTTTCTTTCAATCCAAATAAATGTATTCTCATAAATGAAACCTGAACAAAAAGGAAATTAGATACAGTAAAATGAAATTAATAATAATTGCATCACGTTTATAAGTAACAAATGGTTGCACGGTGATAGGAAAAAAAAGAAGTTTCATCTGTTCTTCAGATTTATTGTATTTTTGCTTGTGATGGTTGTTCCACGCAACGTACAGATTTTTTAACGCCCTGTTGAATGTTCAAGTTCAAGTTCATTTGATACTGCTTTTCTTAGTCCGAGACCATCGCAAAGACGCTGAATGTAAAATGACAACAAGTACTTAAGGTTAAAAATAATTCTATCTTAATATTTATGAATTAATCTTGGTATTGTTGCACTCCACGGCACAAAAAATAAATGCAAATTTACAACCGAAAGTAGAAGTAGTTCACTCAACTTTTCGATATTGTTGAGCATGCGACTTGAATTCGAGTTTTGAGTTGATTCAGCTTTACCGCGTGCAAATCGCTGAAATTGCAAAAAACGCACCGCACTCACTTAAGATTTTAAAATGAGAATGCTACAAGTAGACTGCAATGTCGTGCAACAACTACTGGGATTTTTTTTTACTACATATTAATCAGAAAAAAAATTTGACACAATTCGCAAAGTAGAAAATGTTTAGCACCAAATAAGAAAAAACCACACAAGGTACGGCTTGGATTTCAGACTTTGACTTGATTTAGTTTAGCTTCAAGACAACAGCTAATAAGAGAACATAAGATGAACAAAACAAATGGTTTTAAATGAAGACAACACATGTGGGAAGAACAACTAGTAATTGGGTAAATTAACAAGGTAACAAGATTGTGAAACAAAATTGCACAGGTCACCCTCAGCCCAAATATTGGATGATGATAACAATACTACATATTCAGTGTAAAGTTTGGAAGTCATTGTGTGAGTGTGAAGCCAGTGGAGAGTTTGGAAGCCATTGTGTAAGTGTAAAGTGTAAAGCCAGTGGAGAGTTTGGAAGCCATTGTGTAAGTGTAAAGACAGTGTAAAGTTTGGAAGCCATTGTGTAAGTGTAATGGTAGTGTAAAGTTTGGAAGCCACTGTGCAAGTGTAATGGTAGAGTAAAGTTTGGAAGCCATCGTGTAAGTGTAAAGTGTAAAGACAGTGGAGAGTCTGGAAGCCATTGTGTAAGTGTAAAGCCAGTGTAAAGTTTGGAAGCCATTGTGTAAGTGTAAAGCCAAAGTTTGGAAGCCATTGTGTAAGTGTAAAGCCAAATATTGGAAGCCATTGTGTAAGTGTAAAGCCAGTGTAAAGTTTGGAAGTCATTGTGTAAAGTTTGGAAGCCATTGTGTTAGTGTAAAGACCGTGTAAAGTTTGGAAGCCATTGTGGAAGAGTAAAGTGTAAAGTTTGGAAGCCATTGTGTAAGTGTAAAGACAGTGTAAAGTTTGGAAGCCATTGTGTAAGTAAAAAGTGTAAAGCCAATGGAGAGTTTGGAAGCCATTGTGTAAGTGTAAAGCCACAGTAAAGTTTGGAAGCCATCGTGTAAGTGTAAAGTGTAAAGCCAGATTTAAGTTTCGAAGCCACATAATGTAGATGCACTTGGTTCTCCTACAACTCCTTCAAGACATTGTGTATCGTCTTTATACGCTGTTGAAAAGCATCAGGCAAAATGAGGGTGGAAGTTAATTCACTGAAAGACGTCAAAGAGCTTGCGAGGAAATTTGGAGGAGGTGAAGCCCTAGAGTCAGGTTAGGTGTGGACAGGCTTGCCCTGGGCAGTAGGCCATGGATGTGTGCCAATCAGATCAGCTTCAGAAGGCCTTAGTTCCTCTGTTTATACAGCAGGGATTTCAGTTTCACTTTGTAAACTCTGCCTTGTGAGAATCCTGTGCTTGGACTCACCACCTGAGAAATTGTTCAGTGCTTCTAAACAATCGATGTGTCATCTCAAGGCAAACACCACTTTTGAGGAGCTGGAGAGACTGAGGATCATGGGTCGAGCTTGGGAAGAGGTGGGCCCGCAGGTCTGGAACTTCTTTCAGGATGGAGTGCAGATGAACATGCTTCGGGTAAAGCGCTGTTAAAAAAATCCTTCAAACTCTGTGGAAGCATAGAATGATATTCACGCCAATGTCGTTGTTGTTTTTACGTCTCAGGCTTCCATCAGAAACCCTACAGTGATGGATTATATCAATACCGGGCTGAAGAATTTTCCATTTACTGGCCAAAACATTCTCAACTTCCTTTATAACGGCCCCAGGGAGGATGGAGACCAGCACGTCCCTGGTTTTCACTGGAGAAGCATTTTCAACTTTACTGATCAAGTGATTCGCTTGCTTAATCGATATGGAGAGGTACTTTTGCCATGATATAACTTAGTAGTAGATTCAGGAGTCCGAATATCAAGTCATTAAGATTATTATCGCCTAAAGTGTCTAGTTTTGGACAAGTTCTCCGGCATTTCTGATGAGGAGCAACTGACTCACCAAGCTCTAGAACTTCTCGGGCAGAGCAAGTTCTGGGCCGGGCTGGTGTTTGTGGACATGTTCCCCTGGACCACTAAGGTGCCACCTCACGTCCGATTCAAGATCCGAATGGACATTGACGTTGTGGAGAGGACCAACAAAATCAAAGACAGGTTGGCTTGTAAGCATTTTCTAGCTGTAATCTTTCCCTCGTCTACATCTTCTCTACCTCTCATCAGATACTGGGACCCAGGGCCCAGAGCCGACCCAATGGATGACTTGCGTTACATCTGGGGAGGATTCGCCTACCTTCAAGACATGATTGAACATGGAATCATAAAGACCCATACTGGAAAGCAGTGGCCTTTAGGCGTCTACCTGCAGCAGATACCATATCCATGCTACGTGGATGATCTGTGAGTACCACTCTACGGGCCTAAAAAGGTTTAGTTCCAAGTTCTTCACCTTCCGTTTTCTCTTCTTCTCCTGATCGTCAACACACAAAGCTTCATGCTAACTCTAAACCGCTGCTTTCCGATCTTCATGGTGCTAGCCTGGGTCTACTCGGTCTCCATGACGGTGAAGAGCATTGTCATGGAGAAGGAGATGAGGCTGAAAGAGACTCTGAAGGCCATGGGCGTCACTAGCGGTGTGCTGTGGTGCACATGGTTCATCGACACCTTCCTCATGATGGCCTGCAGCACCGCCCTGCTCACACTTATTATCATGGTGAGCCATCGCCTAATGCTGTAGAAGCAATTTATCGAAGCTCAAATAGTTTAAGCCTAACGTACTCTAGATCCACTTTAGAGTATTTGTGCCTGTTTACTTTAATTGATTTAGCAGATTCCTTAATCCAAAGCAACGTATTGTTGAGCTTTCTCTGATAGTCAAACCCATGACGCTTAGTGTTGCTAACATCATCTTAAACGAGCCACATGAATCCATTAATGGTCATGTTTCCTTCACAGGGGGGGGATGTGCTCCACTACAGCAATCCCATCATCCTCTTCCTTTTCCTTCTCACCTTCACCACTGTGACCATTGTGCAGTGCTTTCTCATGAGCGTGTTCTTCAACAAGGCCAACCTGGCTGCGGCCTGCAGCGGCATCATCTACTTCACTCTTTACCTGCCCCACATCGTCTGCTTCGCCTGGCAAGACTTGATCACCAAGGACATGAAGATCATGGCAGTAGGTCACCTGTGCTGTGTCTCGGTTTTGAATGGCATGGTCTTTCTCGATCTGCTTAAAAAAATCCTTCCTTTTTGGTTCAGACCAACCACAATCCAACACAACGCAATCCAGCTCTGGGCAATCTACCACTTTGAGATTCTTCTAAAGAAGTGATCTAGTTCTCGATCTAGTCCCAAAGCCAATTTGGTTCTACTTGCTCAAGTTGATGAGTTGAATTGACCAAAATGATTTGGTCCGATTTGTTGAAAGGCTCTGTAGTTTGAGCTCGCATTAAGCCAAATTTAAATCGGTTGTAGAAAAAAAAGACACTGCGAAGACAGTAAATCAAACAAAGGTACGAAATCAAACCTTCATTTTCATTCCTGACCAAAGCAAGCAAGCAATCAAACATTCCTGCTGTGAATACGCCTCATATTTCCGATGTCTCAAAGTGTGAAATTCCAAACCAAAATGTCTATTCCGTCAGTTTTTCAAACGCTTACTGATTTCACGTCTTTCTTCTAGAGTTTGATGTCCCAAGTGGCGTTTGGTTTCGGGACTGAGTACCTGTCCCGCTACGAGGAGCAAGGTCTTGGCCTTCAGTGGGACAACATCCAGACCAGTCTTCTGGAGGGGGATGAGTTTTCCTTCCTGACCTCCATTATTATGATGGCAGTGGACACGGTTCTGTATGCGGCTCTTGCCTGGTATCTCGACAACGTCTTTCCAGGTAGGCTATTTTAAGATTTACCTTTTGAAGATGACCAGGGACTAAGTGTGAGACTCTGAAAGGACTCAAACTATTGAATTCCAGTAGACGGGGTAGACCCACTTTAGATTGCATCACAGATCTCCCAAATCTGTCAGATTTACCATTACTAGGTAGATGGTAGATGTAGGCATATACATATACTTTATTAATCCCTGAGGGAAATTCTTCTACTAAAGCCGCATTCTCATGATGTGGCACCAATACTGAAAGAAGACATTATGCTTATCAAGCGTCCGCAGAGTCTAGAGCAGTGGTTCTCAACCGGTGTGCCGCGGCACTAAGGGGTGCCGTGAGATCTTTTGAGGGTGCCGCCAAAAATTCGGGGAAAAAATTGCCTTTTTTTATTAAGGCAGAATGTGTAAACAGTATTCTCATATCATCTAGGACTAGGTATTGTAAGGTGTTGTTGCATGCAAACTCTCGAAATGAAACAAATACATAAATACCGTATTTTTCGCCGTACAAGACGCACTTTTTCTTCCCCAAAACTGAGGGTGAAAAGTTGGTGGTCTGGCAAATACAGAGATCCGCGGAGCGCGGTCACCGCCATCTAAGTGTGCAATACCGCGGTATTACATACGTTGTCTCGCTTTCTTTCTCACGCAGAATCTTGTGAAAGAATGAAACCACTATTTCCAAACGAAAACGAACTTCGATCAAAATAAAACAAGCAGATTTTCTCAAGTGCGTCTTTAAAACCAAAACAGTCGCTCTCTTAAAGGCACAGCGCAGAAAACGGAGCTTCACGCATTTGCGCGTGAAGTACAAACTGTATTTGATTAGCAATGTTCGTGCCGTCAGTGGCGGTTCTAGGCATGGGCGAACGGGGCAGTCGCCCGGGCGGCATTTTTTCATGTCACGTGGGGGGGGGGGACACGAGCGCGTCCGCTAAGCGATTTTCTATTATATATTCGCGGCGCCCCTGTTTGAGTTTACTGAAGGAGTCGTGCATATAAAATGTGAGAGAGGTGGAAAACAGAGGCTGAGATGCGGCGCACACGGAAACTCACGTTTCTCAAAAATAGAAGCCGGCGGCCGCACTAAACAAAGTCTGCGGCGCGCCCGAGGGGGATAATCTGTTGATTCGAATCTTTAAAGCTATCGGGTGCGGTGCACAATTTAGAAAACAGAGACATAGAGAAAACGAGTAAAATGTAAAGGTGTGCAACAGCATTCTCTGTGTCCCTGTCTTCAATAAAGGACAGTAAATACAGTGTTCGATATACGGTGAAGAAATGTATCCGTGAAACATTGTACTAATATATTTTTTAAGTGAGTGAGATTATTTTCAAAATATATTCATCCAAATATATGGGCCATTTAAAACATGTTCTTAACATATTTTAAAAAATAGTTTTTTTTTTGTCTTTATGCGGTATTCTAATAATTTAAATTAATAATGATTGCAAAATCCATATCGTGGCACATCTCAATACCGGTATACCGGCCACCCCTACTTTCACTGTTATACTGACTTTACTGACATACAATTGTTCTTAAACTGCTGTTAACTTTTATACAATTGATATAAAATATTTTACTACAGTATTCAGTTCAGAATCTTTTTTTTCTAGATTTTCCTCCTTTAAAATTGAGTGCGTCTTATATGGCGAAAAATACGGTAATAATGTTTTTAAACATCTATTTCCTTATAAGGGTGCCGGGAACTTTTGAAAGGCTTTCCAAGGGTGCCTCAAACAAGAAAAGGTTGGGAACCACTGGTCTAGAGACTCATTGAGGCATTTGAGGTTCTAGGACCAGAGTAATACTACTTCGTTACCTTAATAAAGTAGAAATTTGGCTTACTTTTACTTTTCTAGAGTTTATTTTCCCGCTTACTTTCTACTTGCACTTCTTATTTTTTTAGCAAATATCTGTTTGTTACTTCTTCAAAACCAACTGCGATTTATTTTCGGTTTTATTTCCGTGTTGAATTGATCTAAAAAAACATCCCAATAAATCGCACCATCCGGCTACGATAAATGATTGTGGTTGGATGAGACATATAAACACGTATCATTCCGACACCCTATTGGTTTGTGCGCGGTCCATCACACCTCATATTATTCATCTTATACTAGATATAAAGGAGATAATGTAATGTTGAAGCTAGATTTTCCATGTCTATGTCTATGATTTCCCATATTTAGGTCATTATTTCATAACATGTGTTTGAAAAGAATCTGTTTTGTTACAAGTTTTTACAGATTTATCAACCTCTGAGAGGCCTGAGTGATTTAGTGTCTTAATGTGGCGCAGATTGCACAGAAGCTTTGTAATAAAATGCATTCATTTTCAATTTAATTACAACAATTTAATAGAACAATATAGTTCTATAATGCGATTTTTTTCCTTGCATTACTTTTACTTTCATACTTAAAAGTAGTTTTATCAGTATCAGTTTTACTTTAGTAAAATATTGGGCATTTTACTTTTACTTTCACAGAAGTAACTCTAACAAAGTAACGAAAGTGACTACTTTTGACAGCACTCTAGGACCAATCTTAAGTACGCACCGCTTTGATAAATACGCACAAACCTTGCAAGTTCCATTTGCGTACTTGAGCAAGAGGCTACTGAAGATTTTCTTCTTGCTATAGAGAGTTTTGTCAAGGACAAAGCCACATTTAACTGCTTTTTGGGTAACTTCAGGTTTTGCAAGGAATCAAATTAATGAGATTTGATCTTAGTCATTCTGTTGTTTTTCCCCAGGACAGTACGGTATAGGTCGGCCATTTTACTTTCCACTTCTGCCTTCCTATTGGTTGAACCGACCTGAGCATCTGAAAACTGGTGAGTGTTAATTTTAGCTTTATTTAGGTTATTCTCACTTCATTTTCTTTCTCTCCTAGTCCCGGCAAAGCCAGTGGCTGAAAAGAACACATTCGACAATCTAGTGAACGCACCGGAAAACCACGATAAGAGTCACGGGCCGTCAGAGAAACCTCCGTGCAAACATGGAGATGTGCGAGACAAACTGGAGCGGGAAAAAGAAGAGAAGAAGCTGGATGAAGACGAGACTATCAATGAGAACACGAGCACGGACTCATCAGGTCAGTAAGACTTCATTAAATCCACGAGTGATCTCGAAAACGATCTGACAAACGAGATGATTGTAAATTGTCATCAAGGTTTCAGCCCTTTGTCTAGAAACCAATTTGAACAAACAGGAAGGTGCTTCTCCTTTTTCTCCTGGAAACGGTCCCATCAGTTGAAGTCAGAGATCTGACCAGGCTTATCTGCTTGACTGGAGCGCAGGCATCCAGCTTTCCTGGCTTTGAACTGACGGAGGCCCACAGGAGTCGTCACCACAGTCTTAGATCGGCTACTTTTGTCCATCAGCACTTGGTCTTCAGTTCAGTCTTACTGTACAGTCTGGCGCCGCTCTGGTGGCTGTGCGCGTTTTTGCAGCGATATAAAATTACGAAATTCCTGTTTCGTTTTGTGTGTGTGTGTGTGTGTTTGCTTGGCTGGCAGATTGGAACGCTGGTTTCTCTGCTTCCTTCATGGCTGGTTAATGTATGTAGGAGACATTACAGGTGTTTATTCTTCCATTGTGACAATGACATTCAACCCGATTGACCTCACAAAATCCAAAACCATTAGTTCCATACAATAAAAGTCGATAGTAACTATAGCGACCAGCATAGTGTAAAGTACTTGAGTAAATGGACTTCAAATACTTTACTTAGGTGAGTGTCAAAAATTAAAGCAACTTTTACTCTCTACTCCACTACGTTTGTGATTAAGTATCTGTATTATTTACTCCACTACATGCCGGCTTTGATTTATAACGCGTTTAATTTCTTGGGGGAACAAGGCGATATCGCCATCTGCAGGGAGCCGAAGGTACTGGATGCGAACGTGAATTAGAGGCGTGAATGTGTTTTACTAATTTTATTATATTATTTATAATTTACTAATCATGATTTTATTTTACTATTTATTTTTTCTTTGCACGCTGACTTTTTGTTCTTTTCATCTACTTTCTACCATTTTTTAAATATTGAGGCGTTCAATTTAGTTTCTGTATTGGAGAAAAAAAACTCATGAAGGGAGTTTTTTTTTCACATTTCTTGGTGGTTTTTTATTTTTGTGTGCCTAAATTCAGTGCGAGCAAAATACTCAAGTTCTTTAAGACTTGGATACTTTGCAACTTTGACTCAAGTCTTTTTGAAATTGGTGACTTGTAGTGGAATAATTTTTTACAATAAATATCTGTACTTTTACTCAAGTATGGCTGTTGGCACTTTTTACACCTCTGCTAGTAACCATAGCGACCAGCAAAATATTTGGATATTATGAGACTGTTATTTATCTATCTGTACATTTAAGGACCAGTTTTTTCCCTTTCTCGTTCTTGTGAAGCTGGAGCCAATTAAGGACCAGAAATGCTTGGCACGAGTCCCGCCATGACCTGAAATAGATGAAGTGGAATCCTACACATTTTGTAGATTTACTATGAAAACACACTCAGTTTTACACGCAGTTGTTTTCCTTTCGACCAACTCCCACCATTTCAAAAAACGTCCTTCAACCTCCTCATCTTGAATATTTTCCACATCTCTGTCTTTTGTCGTCAGGGAGGTTGTTTTTCGAGGCCGAGCCATCTGGTCTGGTGGTAGGAGTGTGTGTGGAGCATCTCTACAAGGTGTTCGCTGGGAGCTCCAGGCCTGCTGTGGATGGGCTGAGTATCAGCTTCTACGAAGGTCAGATCACGGCGTTCCTCGGTCACAACGGTGCCGGAAAAACCACCACCATGTAGGCCTCCGATTCTCAAGATCTTTGTCGGCCCTCCAGATGATCACCTCACCTCTTTCCCACAGGTCTATTCTCACAGGCATGTTCCCTCCCACATCTGGCACGGCGTATATTTACGGGAAAGATATCCGGACAGACATGGACGCCATCCGCAAATCCCTGGGAATGTGCCCTCAGCATAACATCATCTTCCACCAGTTCGTAAAACTCCCCGGGTGGATTTAGTGTGAAGAATGTTGGTGGACCTCCTGAAACCTTCTTCAACGGCGGCTCTTCTCTCTCTAGCTTGACGGTAGCCGAGCACATCTTGTTTTACTCTCTACTGAAGAACAGACCCTTGCCCGAGGCCCAGCTCGAGGTGGAGAACATGCTGGTGGATCTCGGACTTCCTCACCGGAGAAACGACGAGGCTCAGAAGCTCTCGGGTTAGAGACGCTGTGACTCGGAATCTTGAAGTGGTGCAAATGTCGTCTTGATGTTCGACGTAGGTGGGATGCAGAGAAAGCTTTCGGTCGCCATGGCGTTTGTTGGTGGCGCCAAAGTGGTTTTCCTGGATGAACCCACTTCTGGTGTGGATCCTTATTCCAGACGCTCCATCTGGGACCTGCTTCTGAAATACCGGGCTGGTATATCTCTATAATTAATTAGATTTATTCTACTATGTTGAATGATCAGTTATTGTCGGTATCTGCAGTAGAGAAGCCCTATTTATTCATCCATCCATCTACCTTCTCATAGTCTTCAACCCATCATCCATCCTGGCATTCTGTCTTCCATTCAGAACTTCTATCATCCAATCATCTACAAACCCATATCCACTCAACACATCATCTATCCATCCATCATTCCACCAAACTATTTCCACTCAACTCGCCATCAATTCATATATTGATATATACTATACCACATCTTCTCAAGCCAATATCCATTCATTCACCAATTCATATATGCTTAACCCTTCATCTATCCATACCTCCATCCACTGATCCATCCACCCACCAATAAACTACAACAAATCATACTGTACATCCATCCAACCAACCATCCATCCATATCCCAACCTCATCAACCCATCATTCATCAATCCAAGCATCTACACTGCAAAAATGCACATGAAAAAAAACAAGAAAATAATAAACTAAATAAAAAAAAAAGAAAAATTATCTGCCAATGGGGTGAGAAAATTGTACTCGAATGGCCACTTGAAACAAGTCATTTTTTCTTAAAACTAGCAAATTAATATTTTACTCTTAATTCTAAGCTAGTTCAAATATCTTGTCCGAAACAAAAAAAAAAACAAGATTTATTGTGTCATTTAAGATCTTTAAGCTTGTCAAGAATGTATTTTTTGCAGTGTATCTAGGAACCCAGTCAGTCAACCATCAGCAATCCATTTACCAATCATTATACACCCAACCCATCCATCCTTCTGCCAGCCAACCGACAGATATCTACTTAACCATCATTCATCTATCTCCCATCCCACTCACCAACCAACCAACCAACCAACCTTTATCCACTTAACCCATCATCCATCTATCTCCCAACCAACCAACCAAACCAACCAACCAACCAACCAACCCACCATCCAACCCACCATCCAACCAACCAACCTTTATCCACTTAACCCATCATCCATCTATCTTCCAACCAACCCACCAACCAACCCACCATCCAACCCACCATCCAACCAACCAACCTTTATCCACTTAACCCATCATCCATCTATCTCCCAACCAACCAACCAACCAACTTATTCCCCCTCTTCTAATTAACTTGTAATTTATCACTTCTCATCTTCTTCACCCAGCATCTATTCATCCACCAACCCAATCAATTTATTATCCGTCCATCCAAAAATATCCCCCTACCAACCAATATTGACTCAATTTCTATCCATGGACTCACCAATGTCTATGATTGTTGTGCAGGTCGTACTGTCATCTTGTCCACGCATCACATGGATGAAGCAGATCTTCTGAGCGACCGCGTGGCCATCATCTCCCAGGGTCGACTCTACTGCTGTGGTTCTCCTCTCTACCTGAAGAACTGCCTGGGTGCCGGTTTCTACCTCACGCTTGTGCGACGCATTAAAGAACAGCCCAGGATGAGAAACGAGGTGAGACTCTCCAAGTCGCCATTGTGCATCTCCAACGCAGTGAGGCTCACGCAATCCCTCTGGTGTCCTGCAGGGGCAGTGTGACTGCTCCGTAGACTGTTCCTGCAGGTGCTCACTGTGTAGTCAACAGAAAGACGGCCTCCTCCAGAAGCCCAGAGTGTTCGACAGACAGATGGAAGGTGAAGATCTGGTTTCAACAATCCGGCGTTTGAAGGACATTGGCGAGGTTTGCGTTCCCCGTCTGGCAGGAGATATCGACGCCATCACGGCTCTGGTCCACCATCACATTCCCGAGGCCCGGCTGATCGAGAAGGTGGGACAGGAGCTGACGTACCTGCTGCCCAGTCGAGGACTCAAGCATCGCTCCTACGCCAGTCTGTTCCGAGAGCTGGAGGAGACGCTGGAGGACATCGGCCTGAGCAGCTTCGGAGTCTCGGACACGTCACTGGAGGAGGTTTGATGTTCTGGTGTGAATATAAGAAATGGGTTTAGAGCACTGTATTATCAATCATACTAAGGACTTTTTAAGTCTCTCTCTCTCTCTCTCTCTCTGTCTATCTCACTCTCTCTCTGTCTCTCTCTTCATATTTCTCTCTCTCTCAGTCTATCTCACTCTCTCTCCATCTATCACCTTCTCTCTCTCCATCTTTCTCCCTCTCTCTCTTCTCTCTCCATCTTTCTTTCTCTCTCTCTCATCTTTTCTCACTTTCTCCTCCTCTCTTTCTCTCTCTCTCTGTCTATCTCACTCGCTCTGTCTCTCTCTTCACCCCCCCCTCTCCATCTTTCTCCCTCTCTCCTCTCTCTCCATCTTTCTTTCTCTCTCTCTCCTTTTCTCACTTTATCCTTCTCTCTCTCTCTCTCTCTCTCTCTCTGTCTATCTCACTCTCTCTCTCTCTCTCTGTCTATCTCACTCTCTCTCTCTGTCTCTTTCACTCTCTCTCTCTGTCTCTCTCTTCACCCCCCCTCTCTCCATCTTTCTCCCTCTCTCTCTCCATCTTTCTCTCTCCATCTCTCTCTCTCTCTCTCTGTCTATTTCACTCTCTCTCTGTGTCTCTCACTCTCTGTCTCTCTGTCTGTCTCTTCATATTTCTCTCTCTCTCTGTCTATTTCACTCTCTCACTCTCTCTCTGTCTCTTACACTCTCTCTCTGTCTCTCTATTTATCTCCCCCCACCCCACCCCCTCTCTCCATTTTTCTCCCTTTCTCACT
>CM051494.1:14806359-14850752 GCA_028031935.1 Paedocypris micromegethes | reverse complement strand
CTCTCTCTCTCTCTCTCTCTCTCTCTCTCTCTCCATTTCTCTCTTTCTCACCATCTCTTCTCTATCTTTCTCATTCTTTTGCTATCACCCTTTCTAACTCCCGCTCCTCTAGATCCATTCTTTCTTCAAATGTTTTGTAAGCTATTAATATGTGTTTATTTATATACAGTTTTTCATCTTATTTATCCTAAATAAAGTACGTTTTGTGTTGGTAGATATTTCTGAAAGTGACAGCTGAAGGAAAAGCAGCACACAACAACTCTACGTCGGGTGAGATCGCTATTAATTAGCATCATTAGCTAACTTAGCATTTAGCGAGCTAGACTGAGTAATGTGACAGTCTACAGTAGTTATATATTGTGACTTTGATGGTGTAGAATTAGTGTCCGCAGCAGAAATCTTACAGAGACGTGAAGGTAGAAGGTGAAGACTGGACTGTCTTTTAGCGCCTTTTGCTTCAACTACTCTCAAACTTGTGTTTTAAAACATAAGCTAAAGAGTAAATCCAAATTGTTTTGTGCAATAATACCGTATCTCAACATTTTCACTTTAATGTAAAAATGACATTCGAACAAAATTGTGTTAATTTGTTAATCGGAATTTTTTAAACTTCTCAAATTTAATGATACAATGTCTACTATCACAACAAATGTCACCGTAAAAAGAAACTTTGATTTTGTAACGATTTTATGAAGGTTTCAATTTTTCAAAGAAATTACGATAACTTTACTTAATTGTTGACCTATCCAAGTTTGTTGTTTTGACAAAATTCATGAGCATTTTTTTACATTTATATAAAAAATACATTTTTTTTCTTTAATTTTCTTTATTTTTTTATTCAAAGTATTTAGTGTTTTCCTACTTTATTGAGACACACACACACTCACTCACTCACACACTACATATACCTAAATATAGTTAGCTATCCACGTAGCGGTATACCAATGATCAAAATGTATATTATTTAAATTTTAGTTTAATTTTAGTTCCAAAGTATTATGTTAAGTAAAAAACACATTTTATATTTTTTCGTACCAAGTTTCGTACCAGTATGTTTTATTTTACGTTCCAAAGTTTTTCGTTTGAGTAAAATCAAAATTTTATATTTTCTCATTTAAGTTTACAGCCATTTTATTTCGTTTTATTTTACTGTAGTTCCAAAGTATTTCGTTTTCGTTTTTTTTCTCCACCATTTAAAGACCTTCCCCTCAGTCTTCAGTGAGGTTCACAGACACTGTCCAGACTGGGAATCAAACATAGACGTTCCTTCTGTCCAGACTGGGAGTCAAACGGTCAGTGTGTGAGCAGCAGGGTGGGCCGAGGGTCCCGGCAGGTGAAGGGCGTCCTGCTGGTGCTCAAGCAGTTCCTGGCGCTCCTCATCAAGCGCCTGCACCACACCACACGCTCCGGGAAAGACTTCCTCGCTCAGGTACCACCACGCAAGCTTCTGGAGGTCCTGCGCTTCTGCTGAAGCTTCTTCTCCTCAGATTGTGCTGCCTGCCAGCTTTGTGCTGGTTTCTCTGATGTTCACGAGGATTGTTCCTCCATTCGGAGAATATCCCAGTCTGACGCTCAGCCCCTGGATGTATGGTCGACAGTACACCTTCTTCAGGTGTGTGTGTGTGTGTGTGTGTACAGTAGTGCCTCTACTTACAAACAGTGCTGTCAAAAGTAGTCACATTCGCCACTTGAGTAGAAGTATAAATACTTAGAAGTAAAAAAAAAAACGAAAGGGAAAAAAAGGCCCATCTGTTGAAGTAAAAGTATCAGCTCATCCTTTGTACTCAAGTAAAAGTACTGGTACTGGTAAAAAAGTAAAGAATACTAGTAATAAGTACTGGTACTAGTAAATATGTAAAAAAAAATACTAGCAATAAGTACTGGTACTAGTAAATAAGTAAAAAATACTAGTAATAAGTACTGGTACTAGTAAATAAGTAAAAAATACTAGTAATAAGTAAAAAAAGTAGAAGTAACGCAATGAAAAAAAGCCATAGGATTATAATTATGTTAAAATGTTGTTGTATATACTGTAATTACATTGAAAATTAATGGATTTTCATTAAAACATTAAAAAACCATATATATTTATATAATCTAAAAATAACATAATTTAAGCGCGTTAAAGATTTACCTATGTGCTTTGTTCAGTCGCAAAAGTGGGCATGAAGAGCTTGTGCAAAAAGAGTTGCTTTTACTGTACTAGTGTGACCACGTTTTTATTTGATTTCCGCATTTTGAACACACTTTATTATGCTTCAATGGCGTCAATTTAACTTCTGTACTAAAAAAAATGAAATCTGTAAACGTGTAACAAAATAATAGTCTTGAATTCTTTTTGATCGGTGACAACACTGAAATAAAACTAACCGAAATGAGACAGGAACGTTTTTAAAATGTGAGGAGTAGAAAGTACAAATAATTGCATTAAAAAGTAAGAAGTAGAAGTAAGAATTAGGCAGAAAAATTATGACTCTAGTAAAGTATAAATTAGACAAAATTCGACTTAAGTAAAGTAACGTAAAGTATTATTACTTAGCTACTTGACGCCTCTGCTTACAAATGGCTCTACTAACAAAAGTTCCAAGTTACAAAGCGTGTTTTTGAAAAAACATTATCGTCTCTAGTTACGAAATAGTTTCAAGAAACGAAAGGTCAAAAGTTGTAGCAGCAAGATTAAGCAATTTTTTTACCGCTAGCACGCTGAACGATGCTACACGTAACATGATGCAAATTAAACTCCTTTATTTCTTTTCTTCTTTATTTCTGTATTTATTTCTTGCTTTAGCTTGACAATACAATTTTTTATGCTTATTTTCAAGAATTGTTTTTTTTTAACTACAGTTATTACCAACACTTTATAATTTATGAAATGTTTAGTCTGAATTTTGGGTTGCTTGAAACGAATTAAGGTGTACATTTGTTTCTACTTACAAAACTACTATTAGGGCGAATTAATTTCGTAAGTAGAGGTACCACTGTATAATGTGATTTTGAGAAAAAAAAATGAAATGTCTATAAAACATAGAAAGAAATTTGGAACAATTATTGACATTTTTTTCTTTTCATTTGCTCCAACTAAACGAAGCAAAAACGTGTGTTTGGAATTTAGGTCCTCGAAGAGCCAAACGTGACTGAATATGTTTCGCAACCTTTATATTGCAGTAACGAACAAATGCAGCGGCCAGAAATGCGGCATTTTGGCGAGGTTCTGCTCAACAGACCCGGCTTTGGAACTCGCTGCATGGTGGAGGAACCTCTGGAGTGAGTGACTTTGAAACACATTCAAACACGCACGTAAATATAATCAGTGTTGGGAACGTTCTGTTGAAAAAGTAATTAGTTAACAAAAAGTAACTGAGTTAGTAATTGAGTTACATCATTATAAAATGCGACCATTTTTTAAATTTCAATTTGTCAAATAATTTCTCTGCTGTCAATTTTAACGAGGTTAAATGAATGAAATGGACACTAAAAATGAAAATAATAACACTTAAAAAATTTAAATAATTTATTATCATTATTATTATTATAAAGCTGGGACAATGTGAGAAACACCTATCAAATTCAAACATAGTCATTCACATAGTATTGTAAATATTATCATTAGTATAGTGAATAACCAATAACTTTTAATATCTATTGCACAGACTACAGCTGGTATACAAACCATAAGTGGCTCTACTAACCGCCATGTGCAAACAGTTTTAAAATGCTGTACGTACATAATTAACACATGAAAAACAGAAACCTTATCCATGCAGGGGCACTTAGTAGTGGCTAAATAACACTTGAAGAAATTAAATTAAATACAACAACATGGAAGACTGTAGTCCACGATGCATGAAAACCCGAATTTGCCCATATATGGGCATAGCAAGTGGAATCATAGCACCCCCTGCTGGACATATACTCTACTGCATTTAGAAATCATATTTAACGTTACTAACGATATTCTTTTCTATACTTCAAGTAACAGAGTATAAAGTTATATTTTTTAAAAGACGTAAAAATTATTCATTCAGAATTCTATGTTTCTGGTAAGTCAGAACACCAAGGAAGTAATGTTGTTCGCATATAAATGGAATTTTTATTTTGTGGCAGAAAAATCAACGAGGAGCTTATTTCTCTCTATATATAGTTCTATTCTCGTAAATTCGCTAACTCAGACATTAGGCTTGGTTGGAGGATTACATGTGAAATGTCAAAGTTAATGCGTTAACTCATGTGACTAATTAAATTTGTTTAATCGCGTCAAATGTTATTAACGCCATTAATCGCACTTCTGGTTTTTCCGCACTTTTTCTGGTTTTGCCACTTTTTGCGTTTCACTTCAAAACCATTCAGTATTATGTGTACAGTTTTTTGCAAAGCTGAAATCACGCCGCACTCTCAGAAAGAATAAAGTGCAATTCAATTATTGGCAGTCGGACTTTTGTTCCTTTAGTTAAAAATGTTTGATCAGCCTGTTCAGCTAGACTAATTATGAGTGCCATACTTCTGCCAAATACAAAAACATATCCGTTAATTCTTTTCCTCAAAAAAATAATAATTAAATAATAATAATCAAATAATTAAATTCTTTTTTAATTATTATGACCGGCTTACCCATTGTTTTCTTCAGTCAAAACGGTACATTACAGTATTTAAAAAAGTGTTTATTTTGTGTTGAGTTTACATTAATTAACATTTTACACTTCAATATTCAATATTACAAGATTCTATACTTGTTCGTGCTATTAATAATTGTTAATACTAAAGAATTATTAGTATTACATTATTATTATTTGTGATTAATCGCGATTAATTGCGATTAATTTGGGGAAGTGCGATTAACTAGTTAAAAATATTTAATTGTTTGACAGCACTAAATGACTTGACACCCCCCCCCTGCCCCGGACCCTTCCTCAGAGACTTCCCGTGTAACAACATAACCACGGAGTGGGAGATGCCCCTGGTGAACCCGGCGCTGATCGAGATGCTGGCGGAGCCGCGCTGGACCCACATCCGCCCGTCTCCCAGCTGTCAGTGCAGCACACCCACCAGGCTCACCATGCTGCCCGTGTGTCCCGAGGGGGCCGGTGGTCTTCCACCCCCTCAGGTGGGTCTCTCTGTCCTACTGCGCCCCGCCCGCTTTCATTCCATCCCTTTCACCCTCATTCGTTCAGGGAAAGTACTCGCCATCTTAGTCAGCGAAAAAGTCGTTTTTACCTAACGTTTACTGCGTTTTGTTTCACCCGTGATACTCGTTGTTTTTTGTGATTACCGGGCCTTAAATTACAATTCTGTTTCACAAAACTTGATCAATTCAAACGTACACTTGTAATACGTAATTTGATCACCAGGTGGCAGAAATTAACTGCTCCATTGCTTTTCCACAGCAGTGACCACTAGGGGAGCCGCTCCAAATTGTAAAAAAATTGATTTTTTTCAGATATTTATAAAAAAAAAACTAGTTTTGGGGGTCTAGGGGGAGAAGAGTAACATTTTTGCTCACATTTCTAAGAGAAGGGTTGTCTGGTGGGTTGCTTGAATGTGGCGTGTGATTGAAATGTATCCCTTTCCTTTATGATACGTTTAAAAAAGCATTTTTATTTTATTTTATTTATTTATTTATTTTACATTTTAATTAGAAATATTACGTTGAATCGGAAAAAAAAATGTTTTAAGCTTACCGTCTGGAATCTAGAAGTAACTTGGACGCAATCCTTTCCTTTCCTATATACTCTCTCTTTACCTGTGAATAATTCACAAAAATCACAAGAGGAATGCATAAAAAGAGTATTATGAGAGTTTTGCAAGAGTATCACAAGAATATCACAAGAGCATTGACGAGTCTTTCAAGAGTATCAAAAGAGTATTGCAAAAGTATTTCCGGGAATATCGCAAGTGTATTGCTAGAATATTGCAGGAATTTTGAGTGAATGTCCAAAAGTATTGCAAGATTATTGCAAGAAAATTGTGAGAATGTAGCAAGAGTTTCGCTAGAATTTTGTAGGAATATTGAGTAAATGTCCAAGAGTATCGCAAAAAAAAAAAATTTGCAAGAGTCTCATGAGAACTTTGGAGAATTGTGATAATGTAGCAAGAGTTTCTCTAGTGTATTGCAGGAATTTTGAGAGAATGTCAAAGAGTATTGCTAGAATATTGCAAGACTACGTCAAGAGAATTTGAAGAATATTGCATGAGTAATGTACGAATAAAGGAAAAGTCTAGCGAGCGTCGTAAAAAGAGTCTCAATAAAACATTGCACGTGTGTCGCAAAAATATTGTAAAAGTATTGAAGAAGTTCGCAAAGAGTATCACAGCAATATCACTATTTTTTGCAAAAGCCGGTACCGTGTAAAAAAGACTAGTTGGAGAATTGTTGTGGCACACGGGGTTATTTTCAAACCTCAACACAGCGTGTTTTCATTTTATACACTTACGACTAAATTAAGTTTCTCGAAGCACTTTTCTCGATTTTCGTGTTCGATTGTTGTGGCTCCTGCTTTTCAGAGGATCCAAACCACCGGGGACGTGTTGATGGATCTCACCGGCAGAAACATTTCCGATTATTTGGTGAAAACGTACCCGAGCATAATAAGAACCAGGTATTCGGCTTCACAACCCACAGTTATTCTTTAACCAGCGCCGTGTTTCCTAGAATTGACGTTATTTGTGTTATTGTTGCACAGCTTGAAGAGCAAGTACTGGGTGAATGAGCAGAGGTGAGCGCGTCTGAAGCGGGTGTAATGGCGCCCTCTAGTGGACACGGACAAATACTGCTTTAATTTTTTTTTTTAATTTCGCTCTTTTTGTCTGTCAGATACGGTGGGATTTCTGTTGGTGGGCAGCTTCCTGTTCTCAGAGTGGATCCTAGGAGCGTCGAGAGAGTGGCTTCTCAGTTGGGACGTCTGCTCAACATCACAGGGGTTTGTGGAGATCTGATTAAATAATGCACTCTCATGAGATCTCATAGACTCAGAGAAAAAAAATTATAAATTTATAAATTGAATTGAACTGAATTGAAAAAGCCTTTAATAGTCCCACAAACCAAACATGACTATAACGCCCTGCACACATCATAATATCATAATAAACAAACAAACACCAACAAACAAACAAACAAACAAACCATGAATGAATAAGTAGCACTGCCTGTATATTCATATAAATATATAATGTATTATTAATTATCAAAATAAAGAAATAATATTTTGCAAATATTTAGCATTTTGTTACTGGAAAGTAATAATAATAATAATAATAATAATAACAATAATAATTTTCATTACATTAAAATATATGTACGTGGGTGTGTGTATTTGTTTAAAATGTGCAATTGATTTTTTCTTTTAAGTGAAGCTTTACGCTTTATTATATTTTCATTTGAATTCATAATTTACATTTCTGATCTTAATCAATTCTGATTATTACGTTGTTTTTAATTTTTGATTTTCCACTTTTTGTTTTGTTTTCAGTTTTACGTCTTGATTTTCCACTCTTTATTTTTCTTTTCTATTTTTATATTTTGATATTACTCACAATGTTTTTGTTTCTTAATTTTACACTCTTAATTTTATTTCCTCTTTGTTTTATAGATATTTTATTTTATCTTTTATTTTATGTCTTGACGTTATACTTATTGCTATTTTTTATTGGTTTCCCACTTTTTAATTTTTTTCTGTTTCTATATCTTGATTTTACTCCTAATTTGACATTTGGTATTTGATTTCCTCTTCATTTTATAGTTATTTGATTTGATCTTTGATTCGACGTGATTTCATGATTCCACTCTTCATTCCATTTCCATTTCCTACCTTGATTTGAGTTTTGATTTCCCACTTTGTTTTTCATTTTTAGATCTTGTTAGTGAGATATATTGTTATCCTTTTCCTTTTCCTGTGATCCGCAGGGCGAGCACTCCACGCTTTCCCTGCGAAACTTTGGCATGTTTTTGCGATTCATGGAGACGGAGAACAACGTGAAGGTGAGAGTTTCTCTTTAAACGCGTCTCTCCAGCTCAATAACGGCGTGGTGCTTCGCTCTAGGTGTGGTTCAATAATAAAGGCTGGCACGCCATGGTGGCCTTCATGAATGTGGCGAATAACGCCATCCTGCGGGCGAACCTGCCTCCCGGTCTCGACCTGAATGAGTTTGGCATCACGGCCATCAATCATCCGCTCAACCTCACCAAGGAGCAGCTGTCTGAGGTCACAGTGTGAGTGGAACTTTCTCAGCAGCGATGGACAAGACGCTCCTCCTGCTTCGCTTGTTTTCCTCAAGTTTTTTTTTGCAGAGGTGTAAAGAGCAGCTGAAAAACATACTTGAGTAGAAGTTACTCAAGTACTGCAAGTCCAGTAGTTACTCAAGTTGTTACAAGTCACCAAGTAGGAGTTACTCAAGTACTGCAAGTCAAGTAGTTACTCAAGTACTTACAAGTTGACAGGTACAAAAATACTTGATTCTTTTCCTCAAGGTTTTTTTGCAGAGGTGTAAAGAGCAGCTGAAAAACATACTTGAGTAGAAGGTACTAAAGTACTGCAAGTCAAGTAGTAACTCAAGTAGTTACAAGTCGCCGAGTGCAAGTAGAAGTTACTCAAGTACTTACAAGTCGACAGGTACAAAAAGACTTGATTATTTTCCTCAAGTTTTTTTGCAGAGGTGTAAAGAACAGCTGAAAAACATACTTGAGTAGAAGTTACTCAAGGACTGCAAGTCCAGTAGTTACTCAAGTTGTTACAAGTCACCAAGTAGGAGTTACTCAAGTATTGCAAGTCAAGTAGTTACTCAAGTACTTACAAGTTGACAGGTACAAAAATACTTGATTATTTTCCTCAAGGTTTTTTTGCAGAGGTGTAAAGAGCAGCTGAAAAACATACTTGAGTAGAAGGTACTAAAGTACTGCAAGTCAAGTAGTAACTCAAGTAGTTACAAGTCGCCGAGTGCAAGTAGAAGTTACTCAAGTACTTACAAGTCGACAGGTACAAAAATACTTGATTATTTTCCTCAAGTTTTTTTGCAGAGGTGTAAAGAACAGCTGAAAAACATACTTGAGTAGAAGGTACTAAAGTACTGCAAGTCAAGTAGTAACTCAAGTAGTTACAAGTCGACAGGTACAAAAAGACTTGATTATTATCCTCAAGTTTTTTTGCAGAGGTGTAAAGAACAGCTGGAAAACATACTTGAGTAGAAGTCACTCAAGTAGTTACAAATCACCAAGTACAAGCCGAAGTTACTCAAGTACTGCAAGTCAAGTTGTTACTCAAGTACTTACAAGCCGACAGGTACAAGTAGAAGTTACTCAAGTACTGCAAGTCACGTAGTTACTCAAGTACTTAGAAAACGACAGGTACAAAAAGACTTGATTATTGTCCTCAAGTTTTTTTGCAGAGGTGTAAAGAGCAGCTGAAAACCATACTTCTTTCGTTTACAAAAAATTCAGTTTTCTGTACAAAAATGTCAGTTTTCGTTTACAAAATTTCAACTTTCGTTTACAAAAATGTCTTTAAAAAAATGTATTAACTAAGGAATCCCTGGAGTTTCCGACTGGATTGTGCTCATTCCCTCTCAGACTGACGACTTCCGTGGACACGGTGGTGGCCATCTGCGTGATCTTCGCCATGTCCTTCGTCCCGGCGAGCTTCGTGCTGTATCTGATCCAGGAGCGAGTGACGCAGGCCAAACACCTTCAGTTCGTGAGCGGCGTCAGTCCACTGGTCTACTGGACCGCCAACTTCTTCTGGGACATGGTCAGTGTGAAGACATCTCCACTAACTGTACCTGCCAAGTCTTCCTGAAAATAAGACCTAGCTGGATCAGTCCCGATCAGTCTGTCTGTTTGACTCTGTATCTGTCTGTCTCTCTATTTGTTTGTTTCTCTGTCAGTCTGACAGAGTCTTGTTCTTGTTTTTATGTTGTTCTCTTATTTGTTTTCCTGTTCGTCTGTCTGTCTGTCTGTCTGTCTGCCTATTTGTTTGTCTCTCTGTCAGTCTGACATATCAGACAGACAGGCAGATAGACAGACAGACAAAGCGCATGGGCTCTTTATCATTTGTAATTTAAAGTCTAGAATAATTTTTTACACTAAATCAAATGTATTAACAATTTAGACTTATGAGACTTATTTAGACTTAACAATTTAGACCTTTATGAGCTTTGGAATTAATTAAGAGTCAAATATTAATTCTGTGACCGTGAATTCAGTAAATTCAACTTTACTGATGGACAAAAAAAAACAAGGTAAATGAAACTACTTGTAAATGAAAAAAAAAATGTATAGTTTTAATTGAAGCTAAAAGTCTATAAAATGGGTAATGCGTTGCATATTCAACTCATAATACATAATGTAATTATGTATTTAGTTAGGTTGTGAATGCAACAAAAATTAGCAATACGACAAAACAATACAAAATACTGTCGTGATGTAATAAAGCGTTACACGTTCCTCCATTGCAGTTGAACTACGCTATCAGTGCGGCGATGGTGGTGGGAATCTTCATCGCATTTGATAAGAAATGCTACACCTCCCCCGCCAACCTGCAAGCCCTGATCGCCCTGCTGATGCTTTATGGGTAATAATGACATCATAGACGCTGTGTTCTGAACAGTTTGATACAGTAGGTCTGCAGCCATTATATAAATTATATAAAGCTATATAAAAAATAAAAACGTCAAATAAGGCAAAGTAATAATGGGATTGGTTTATAATAGCCTGATTTTTAATAGAAATGTATGGATCGCTAAAGTGTTCAAAACATGTGAAATAATGAAATAAGTTGACAATATGAAAGGAATGAAATGATCCAAATAAAGCTCATTATAAGGCTTATTAAGCTAGTTATAAAATGAATATATTATTTATCTAAATATATATTAGTGGTGTCAAAGTTAACGAGTTAACGCACACGATTAATTGTAAGTGATTAATCACGTGAATTTTTTGCGTCAAGTGACACTGACCTAGTTTTCCCCTCTCGATAAACAGACAACACTGGGTTTAACTCGACCTAGAAGGGTTAAAAAACAAAGGAATTATTGTTTTTGTAATTATTTTACGGTATATAAACGAGTGTTTATTTCGTGTTGAGTTTACATTAATTTACATATTACACCTCAATATCCAATATTACAAGCATCAGTGTTTTAATCGCAATTAATCGCGACGTATTTGGTCAGGGAAGTGCGATTAACTAGTTTAAAAAAATTAATCGTTGGACAGCACTAGTATATATTATATATAATATATATGTATATACAGTAAATACACACACACACACACACACACACAATAATAAGCCTAATTTGGATAATTTCATTTATCTCATAGTGTCGTATTAGCTTAGTTCATTTGGAACACTTTGGAGTGTTCAAAAACTGGAAGAAGAAAATCAATTTAAATCGAAATAGAAAACGGGTTTCTGCACAGTCCATGGTGATAAGGTTTGCCGTGTCCGTGTGTGTCAGCTGGTCGGTGACGCCCATGATGTACCCCATGTCCTACGTGTTCAGCGTCCCCAGCACGGCCTACGTCTCCCTGTCCTGCATCAACCTCTTCATCGGCATCAACAGCAGCGCCATCACCTTCATCCTGGACCTGTTCGACAGCACCGAGGTACATCATCCTCATCATCCTCCTCACGCCGTGGGTGACGCCATGGCTTCCACAGACCCTGTACAAGTGCAACCAGGTGCTGAAGAAAGCGCTTCTGGTCTTCCCTCACTTCTGTCTGGGCCGCGGACTCATCGACATGGCCATGAACCAGGCCGTGATGGACGTGTCGGCACGCTTCGGTCAGTGAGAGCCCGTTCCCGAAAACTAAATCACACAAAGCCAAAGCACTTCTCCATAGTGTCAATCAATGGGAATCAATAAATACGTAAAATAGCTACAAGCATTAGCTAGTAAAGTTTTTATATATTTCTAATTTAACAAAAAATATAGAAAGTTGCAATTTACTAGTTTATTTTCTACACATGGGCATTGTCTTATATTATCTCTTTTTTTCCTTTTTTTTTTTGTATTGTATTTGTATTGTCTTGTTATGGACTATTTGTGACTATTTGTGAGAAAAAAAAAAAAAAAAAAAAAATATATATATATATATATATATATATATATATATATATATATATATGCACAGTATATATTCATGTTTCATGTAATACATTAATTATTGTGTCTGTCTGACCGTAACAAGCAAATCATAATATTACATTGTGATCCACTTACATTGTAATTACAGAATTTTTTCCTTGAAACATCGACACAAGGAAGTTTTTAATCGACACAGGGCGGGTTTTGTCCCGTATTTTTTATCGCTTTTATTGATAGTGTTTCATGCAAATGATCCCTTGTGCATTTTCTCCTAGGAGAAAGATTCTCTCATCCCATTTTTGATTGAGTAATACGTACTGTATCGTCACCGTTAGTTTGATGTTTTAAACATAGTTTTAAAACATGAGTAAAAATTGTTTCGTTAGTTTAGTACATTATTTTTCCAATTACAGATGCTTAAAAAGTATTTTCATTCATTGACGATTAATTATTATAATAATAAGTATTATAATAGAGTACAATACTGAGGAAATGTGAAAATCGATTTTTACATACTTTCATGCCAATTCTAATGAAGTTGCCGTACCACTTTAAATCTGAATATTAGATGTTAAATGTTCCTGCTGCTGCTGAACATTCCAGAAACACGTTGGGATAAACCAGGCAAACGTTCCGTGTGTGTTCCAGGAGAAGACTTCAGTCTGGATCCCTTCGACTGGGACTTTTTAGGGAAGAACGTGACATTTATGGCGGTGGAGGGATTCGTCTACTTCCTCCTGAACATTCTGGTCCAGTACAGATTCTTCCTGGACCACTGGTGAGTCCAATCACTTGGAGCCGATCCCCAAAATACCCAGCATGCATCAGTAAAACCACGCCCTTCTCTACCAGGATGGCGGACTACACGACGATGGGAATCACAGACGAAGACTTGGACGTGGCTACAGAGCGAGAGAGAATTTATCAGGGCGGAAGCTCCAGCGACATTCTCCAGATTAAAGATCTGTCTAAGGCGCGTCCTGGCCCCGGTGCATCCTGGGTAATGATTGACAGCTTTTCTGTGGTGCTTTTACAGACGTATTCTGGAACGTACCGACCGGCGGTGGACAGAATCTGTGTGGGCGTGTCTCCAGGAGAGGTAAATCGTGATTGGTCAAAAACGGGTGTGGCGCTAATGCTAATTAAGCACGGAGCTAGCAACACCAGGGTTGTGGGTTAAAGCCCAGGGCTGTCTAAAGTAGCCACATCCATTACATTTACTTTACTTTTTACTTTACAGTCATTTTATCCAAAGCGACTCACATTTCATTACAATTTTAGAATTCAACAAATTCTTCCTTTCCCTGGGAATCGAACCCATGATCCGGTGTTTCAAAATCCAGCCCTCTACTGACTAAGCAGTAGAAGTATAGAGTAAAAAATTACATAAAGTAAAAAAATTATATAGTAGTATAGAGTTTTTAAAAAAAAGAAGTATAAAGTACTCAAGTAGAAGTATAGAGTTAAAAAAAACTTCTCTGGAAGTGTCAACTCAACATTTTACTCAAATAAGTGCCGGCTTGATAACTACTAGAAGTAAAAGTAACCCAGGGTAAAAAATGCCACTTAAATTGATATTTTTAATGGTAGAAAACTATGTTGTTATATTAAAATGTTGCCATATATAATTACAATGAACGTTAACGCATGTTATTACAATGTAAACACATTAAAGAAGCATATATGCACTACTAAGCATTGACTCGTCGGATGAAATAAAAAAAAGTTCAAAAGCTTTTATTATTCTTACATTGCTTCTACGCAATGAATGCCATAAGACAAATGCACAGAATATACAAAAATTCATACAAAAAATGAAAATTTTGATCATGTACAGAATCAAAAGTATGGATAAAACTATTCAATACAGTAAATAAAATTGATATTATATATTGGATCAACATTATATGCTTGTATACGTCTCATCCAACCACAATCAAGAGAACCATATCATAATTTACGCAAATTATCTGGATGCTTTTTTTTTTGATCGATAACAACACAGAAATAACACTAACTGAAATGAAATAGGAGTAACACGGCTATTTTAAAAATGTAAAGATTAGAAATCACAGATATTTGCGTTAAAATGCAAGGAGTAGAAGTAAAAGTAGGCGACAAAAATGACTCAAGTAAAGTATAAACAAGCCAAGATTCTACTTAGGTAAAGAAACTAAGTCATTTTGCTTTGCTACTTGACTCCTCTGTTCAAGTCTTAGAAAGAAGGCCTAACATACGTGTGAATTGTTACAAACTTTGTCGTGACACAAAAATTGTGTAACACTTAGCTTGACTGCAACAGAATTTCTTTTTGGACACAAAGATTTCTAATTAGTTGAATGTAACGACTGTAACTTTAATTTCGTACCGGATTCTGCAGTGTTTTGGCCTTCTGGGAGTGAACGGCGCTGGGAAAACCACCACGTTTAAGATGCTGACGGGCGACATCGATGTCACGTCGGGAGAAGCCGCCATTAACGGTTACAGGTTGGTCCCGCCTTAAAGAAAACTTCCGGGATCATTTGGAAGTTTTCATCGTTTTTGTGATTATCAGCATCCTCACCAACATCTTGGACGTGCACCAGAACATGGGCTACTGCCCTCAGTTTGACGCCATCGACGATCTCCTGACGGGAAGAGAACATCTGCGTCTTTACGCACGACTGCGTGGCGTTCCCGAGTCGGACATCAGCAGAGTAAGGTCTACCGCTCCATATTTGTCTGGCGTCCATCTGTGATCGTGGTCTGGTTGTGTCCATTTCGTTGACGGAATATTTTCGTCATCGTCAACGACACTTTTTCCATGACGAAAACGAGAAACTAGAACCAAAGTTCTAGTTTAAAACGAGAACTATATCAAAACTCCCGCTCAGGGACGAAAATTAATCTAAATGTATTGACACTTTTGTCAGCGGATAAAAACGAAACAAAAACGCCTTGCTGACAACGTCCAATCATAATCCGAGCTTGTGGAGAAAGGCGGTGCAAACACAAAGAGAACCAATCAGGTCGCGTGTGAAGCAACAATCACGGGCAGAAACACAACACACCTGAGGCGCCATCTGCTGATCAAACTTCTTTTTTTCTTTCACCGTGCAACCATTTGTAAACGTGATGCAATTATAATTAATTTCATTTTACTGTATTTCATTTCCTCTTTGTTGAGGCTTCATTTATGAGAATACATTTTTTTTGGATTGAAAAAACAAAAAAATCATAAAAATAAGTCAAAAAAAAAAAAATGTTTTTTCAAATAATTAAGATCTCTGTATATATTTTATATGTTCATAGTTAACTATGTATTCAGATTTCTTAGACACAGCAATTTCAGTCAACATTTAATATATATAGCACCTATATTTTCGTCAACTAAATCTATACTGTAATTTTGTCGACTAAAATGTTGTGGTATTTAGTTGACGAAAACTAGACTAAAACTAAAAACAATTAAGATGACTAAATTGTGATTAAAACACAACTGAGTTTTAGTCACAAGACTGATAAAACTAAATGAAAAGTCTTTGTCAAAATGATCACTGCCTGCAGCTGTAATTTTGTCGACTAAAATGTTGTGGTATTTAGTCGACTAGTTAGACTACAACTAAAAAAAAAATTAAGATGACTAAAACAAAACTGAGTTTTAGTCAAAAGACTATGACTTAAACTAAATTAAAAGTCTTATTATTATTATTATTATTATTATTATTATTATTATTATTATTATTATTATTATTATTAAACACTGCCTGCAGGTGGCCGAGTGGGGAATCCAGAAGCTGGGATTATTCGAGTACGCCAGTCTCAGCGCTGGCACCTACAGCGGAGGAAACAAGCGCAAACTATCTACGGCCATCTCCATGATTGGCTGCCCGGCTCTTCTGCTCCTGGTGAGAGCTTCTCAACACTTACTCCAACTCTGAGATTAGAAGGCGCACGGATTCACTATTCTGAGCTTTTAACGTGAGTTTCTGGGATAAAAAAAAGTCTCTATTTCAACTTTTGAATTTTCAAACAAAACTCAAATTTCTGACTTTAAAACTCCCAATTCTGGCTTAGAACTTGACATTCTACAATAAAACAAACTTAAACTTTTTTTTCTGAAAAAAGTCAGAGTTTGTAGCTTGCAGTTCTGCAATAAAATGTACAATTTTCTAACTTAAAATTCTACTATAAAGCAATTACGGACTAACAAATACAGTATAACGCAATTATGGAAAATAAAAATTTTAACTCCAAAACTTTAAAATAATTACAAAGTCTAAATGAAAGCTTGAGAAAGAGTTCATATCTTACAATTCTACACAAACACTCGCACACAAAAACTCGGAAACAAAAAGTAGCACTTACAAATTTGTAACTTGCAATTTTGAGATTAAAAGTTCCAGTTCTGACTTGAACTTGAAATTCGGACATTTACACTCGCATTTCTGAGGAAAAAAAACCTCACATTTCTTCACATTATTCTTATTACGAGATCTTCGTCAGTATTCCACCAGATATTATAGGATTAAATACTGAGACACTCAGTTTGACGTGTGTAGGAGTCTTTTCATCATAGCTAAGACTATCAGCAAACATCTACTGAATCTCAGAGATGTTCACTGTGTCAGGATGAACCCACCACTGGGATGGATCCACAGTCCAGAAGGTTCCTCTGGAACTCCATCATGAGCGTGATCCAGGACGGCCGGGCCGTGGTCCTCACCTCGCATAGGTGAGAAGACACCATCACCTCACAATTATGTATTTAATTCTATTGTATTTAATGAAGGTGACTTCTTTGTTTTTTTGTGGAAATATTACTGCTCTAAATATAATAACCATATGTGCAGCATGGAGGAGTGTGAAGCTCTGTGCACACGGCTGGCGATCATGGTCAACGGAACCTTTAAGTGTCTGGGAACCATCCAGCACCTCAAATACAAGTGAGAATGGATTTTTTTTTTTTTTTAACATCTTCTGTAGAAAATCCAAAAGTTTTACATTTGCTTAACTACGTCCAGAGAGCATTGTCCTCAGAAGTCTGAACATAGAATCAGCCTAGAAAACGTTTATTGTTAAACTTTTATTCAGTATTTCATACTATTTCGGAATGTAAGGAATGTATAATGAAAAGTTCTCCGATTCTTTGCACGAAGATCAACGTTTGTAGAGTCGTAAAATTAACATTTACTACATGAGCACAGGAAGAGATCTGACAGGAAACGGAAGCACATGTACATTAATGTATATTAAAATGTGCATTAGTTAATCAGAAAGTGGCTGAAATCAATTAAACCATGTCACAAAATCACAAGGATTGTGGGTAATGGAGGTTTGATTTGGACGATGCCGATACGTTGATTTATCTTGATTATTCTAGCGTAGAGACATCAAGTTTGATCCATTTCAGCCATGTTCAACCAACTACGGCTTTTTTGAGTTTTGAAAATGGTTTTCCGAATTGAAAAAACATTTCAGTTCATCTTTTGAAATGTTTACTGTTGTACTTTTGTGTTATTTTGTGCCATCTACTTTATCATTGAAGCATTATAACTGAGTTCAGAGCGATCTTAAATAATGATTTTTATACCATAATTGTTCTTTTCCAAATCAACGCACTCGTGCGTCAAAACGTGCAGTTCATCATCTTCATGATCACCAAAAAAAAAATGTATCAAAAATGTACGCAAATATAATCACCCCCCTGATTTTTCAGGCACAAAACTAAAATAATTTTTTTTGTTTCTGGCTAAATTACGTAAATTTGCTCTTTAAAATACTATTTTTTCTTTATTTAACAAACCTAACTTGTGACTCGTATCACTTCAATGATGTTTTACTTAAAAATAACAAAACAATAATCTATTCTAGCGGTCAGAACTACACCTCCCATAATGCTTTGCTGCTCACTGGTTCCCATGAGCCTTTGCGCTTAAAGAGCATAGAGTAAAGCTGACTGAGCTGGGTTTATGTTAGACTTAAATATAAGAACAGTCGTGTTTTTCTCTGTGTATCAGACAGAGCGTTTTGATTGTGCTTGACTTCAAAGCTTTTGCAGATGCTGGTCTCGTTTTCAAGCGCTAGCCCGTTAGCCTTTAGCACGGCAATCTACCAACTACAATATGGTCTGTCTGTTCAGATATTAATGATTGTATTTAGTTTAATCTTACTTTTTGCAGTGTTATTTTGTCTGTGTTAAGTGTCGCGACATTTCTAATGTTTCTTTATTTTATGTTATTGAGCTAATAAAAACTGATATGCACGTCTGCCTCCAGAACCATCATTTAAAGAAACGAGCGCTTATATTTACGTGAATGTTTGAAGTCGGCGATTATAAGCACCCCGCAAGTTTTTGAGCCGCTAAAATTGGGAAAAAAAACGTATATTTTAAGCTTGTCATTGGCCGACTGTCACCAAGACAAAGGCAGGGTTGGACTTACATGCAACAAAACTAAATAAAGATTTAATCCAAGAAAATCCAAAGGCATAAACGTGACGAGACAAGACAAGAGGCGAGAGTGACAGGACAAAAAAATCAACTGACAAACTGGCAAAGAAAACCAGACAGGAATTAACTTAAATAAACACTATAATCGACAATAATCACAAACACAAAACACCTGGGAACAGATTCAGAACATGAAGCAGGACATGATCAACAGGGACGAAACTTCAAAATAATAGCCCGGATAACTTTCATCATAAAAGTCCTAACCGGCTTTTAAGACGAGATCTGTGACAAAGCTTATATTTGCCTAAATACGTAGTAGTGTGATCTTCGCCTCTGTGTATTTTTCCTCCCGACTTTTGTGTGTGTCTTCTCACTTTTCTAGAACTTTCCCCTACAGGTTTGGTGACGGGTACGTGGTGACGATGAAAGTCCGTGCGGTGAGGCCGGGTGGCGTCCCGGACCTGAACCCGGCCGAGGCCTTCATGGAGAGCACGTTCCCAGGCTGCGTTCAGAGGGAGAAGCACTTCAACACTCTGCAGTACGAGATCACCTCTTCTTCTCTAGCCCGGATCTTCCAACTCGTCCTGGCCAACAGAGACAGACTGAAAATAGAAGACTACTCCGTCTCCCAGACCACTCTGGATCAGGTATTCGCCAGGGCCATTGTCGCAGGACTTTTAATTTGTACTCTCCACTTGGTACAAAACAGTTTTGTGTGAGATTATGGTAGGACTTTTCATTTGTACTCTCCACTTGGTACCAAACGTTTTGTGTGAGATTATGGTAGGACTTTTAACTTGTACTCTCCACTTGGTACAAAACAGTTTTGTGTGAGATTATGGTAGGACTTTTAATTTGTACTCTCCACTTGGTACAAAACAGTTGTGGGTGGGTAGGACAAAATTTGTACCCTCAACCCTTGGTTGAAAATGGTTGTTGGTGGGATTATGGTAGGACTTTTAATTTGTATTGCCCACTGTTACAAAACGGTTGTGGGTGGGATAATGGAAGGACTTTTAATGTGTACTCTCCACTGGTACAAAACGGTTGTGGTTGGGATTATGGAAGGACTTTTTATTTGTACTCTATACTGATACAGAATGGCTGTGTGTGGGATTAGGGTAGGACTTTTAATTTGTACTCTCCACTGTTCTAGAATGGTTTTGTGTGTGATTAGGTTCAGGTGCTCAGGTATCTTCTCTCTGCGTGTGGTCTTCTCAGGTGTTCGTGAACTTCGCCAAGCATCAGTCTGGAGAAGATGATGTCATCGTGCTGCACCCGAGGGCCGCCGGGGCCCGCCGCGACATCAGGGTCTGTCCTGGCAAACTGAAATCATGAAAGAAAACAGAGAGCGAAGGAACATATCTGAGATGTTTAATGAGCTCGGCCTTTCTCTTCTCCTCTTCTCCTCACTTCTCTTCTCCTCTTCTCTTCTCTTATCTTCTCTTCTCTTCTCTCCTCTCCTCTCCTCTCTTCTCCTCTTCTCCTCTTCTCTTCTCTTGTCCTCTTCTCTTCTTTTCTCTCCTCTGCCCTTCTTTTTCTTCTCTTCTCTTCTCTTCTCTTCTCTTCTCTTCTCTTCTCTTCTCTTCTCTTCTCTTCTCTTCTCTTCTCTTCTCTCCTCTTCTCTCCTCTCCTCTCCTCTCCTCTCCTCTCCTCTTCTCTTCTCTTCTCTTCTCTCTTGTCCTTCTATCCTCTCCTCTCCTCTCTTCTATGAATCCAGCAGTTTCTACAAGAATTTTGCACATTTTATTGCAGTGGCTAATAAAATGCACAGGGTATTTACAGGAAGCAAGTCTTAGTTTTGATCGGCCAAACATCTGGGATTATTGAGATTAAACCGAATATTCAGACTTAATTTAAGATTAAAGTGAATATTTGGCACGTCCGGTTTTCGTGTCGTATTGAACATATTGAATAGAGAGTGATTATTGATTAGTTGTGGAAATATGTATTACGCTTTCACTCTGCACTTTGCCAAGTCTTAACGAGATTTTGCTGAGATTATATGTCAATCTGACTTGATTAAATCATGTTTTCGCAGATTCAGCATTTCCGTGGTAGTGCTTGAAGATTAGTGCTTTCGTCTTTTGTTCTCAGTTTATTTTTCGGTTCCTGAAACCAGAGAAAAGTCTTTTAACAGTAAAAAAAAGTCTAGATTTTTTATTTCTAGTTTAGAGACTTTAAACTCGACCGACTTCAGGGAATTTGAAATGTTTTTTTTAGATACTTTTGTCCCCTCACAGTTACTTTCATTTGTATAGTTACTTAAAACTTTAGTAAATACTGTTTGAAAAATTTTTACATCAGAAAAATGCAAGACATTAAAAAAAGACACATAAACATTTTTTCAAGTTTAGAGATCTTGAGATTGTTCAACTTCAGTTAAAATTGTTTTAATTTGAGTTTTTTTTTGCGATGTCTTTTTTCACAGCTTTTTTAAAATTGTAATGAATATTTATAAATGTTGTTTGAAAAGTAATTACCTCACAAAATTTCAAGACAGTCATTCATTTTTTTCCTCACAAAATTCTACATTAAAACAAAAGACACCACATGTTTTTCTAGTTTAGAGAACGAATGAACAAACAAACGTTTGATCAACCAGTTAAAACGGTTTTATTTTAAATGTTTTTTTTTCTTACAGCTTTTTTAAATTGTAATGATTACTTAAAAAAATAGTTTGAAAAGAATTTACCTCACAAAATTCCAAGACAGTCATTCAAAAACACTCTTTTCTAAAACATTTTTCAAAATGTGTCCCGCTTTTTTTTTTCTATACAGATTTTTTCTAAGATTTTCAGATTTTCTAAACATTGTTGTAATTCCCTGATACTTCGGCAATTCCCAAAACGGTTTCTTTACACAAACTGAACTTTATTTTAGTTTAGAGAACTGAAATGTGAACAATTTTGGTGAAGTTGAGAGGAATACAATTTTTTGTATATTTTTTTTTTTTAGATTTGTCCCGCAACCATTTTTTTATTGATCATTGATGATTATGTTTGAACACGGTTACCCAATAAAAACCTTGAGCATTGTTAAAACAGATTCAACTGGATTATTATACATTTGATCCACCTCAGTGAAGCTGAATCAGTTTTTTTTTTTTACTTGTTGAGATATTAAAAGTCATTTTTTTACAAAAAAAATGTATTATTTTTGAGATACTACAACAGTCGTTTTTTTGCTGCTCTGATGTTCTTTAATCCCATATTCTTGAGAAACTCCTAAAGCAGGTTTCATTGAGCCGAGGTAGATGTTGAGTGGTACAGAACCTCCATCCTCTTCCTCTGGATGCCTGTCAGAGGATGAAGGGCATGATGGGCCTGCGGAGCTTGGGATAATCCCTGAAGTCTCGTGTGTAGGTTCTGTGCTTCTCTCTGGCCCAGATGCTCATCTGAACGAAGCTGAGAAGCGTGAAGAGAGCCACTGCACCACAAGAACATACCATCATACAATCATCATCATCAGCAGCATCATCAGCATCATCATCAGCAGCAGCAGCAGCAGCAGCATCAGCAGCAGCAGCAGCATCATCAACATCATCATCATGAGCAGCAGCATCATCGGCAGCAGCAGCATTATCATCAGCATCATCGTCACCATCATCATCATGACTGTCTCTCTTTCTTTCTCTCTGTCTCACTCTATTCCTCTTTCTCAATCAATGTCACTCTTTCTTTCTTTCTCTCGCTCTTTCTCTCTCTGTCTCTCTCCATTTGTCCCATTTGCTGTCAATCTTTCTCACACTGTGTCATTTGTTTCTCTTGTTGTCTCTCACTTTCTCTCACCTGGTCTTTTCTATTTTTCCTCATTATCTCTCTCTATCTCTCTCTCTCTCTCACCTGGTCTCTTATTGTTTCTCTTTTTCTCTCACCCAGTCTCATATGTTTCCCTTGGTCTTTCTTTCTCATCTAGTCTCATATCTTTCTCTTGTTCTCTCTCTCTCTCTCTCTCTCTCTCTCTCTCTCTCTCTCTCTCTCTCTCTCTCTCTCTCTCTCTCTCTCTTTCTCTCTTTCTCTCACCCGGTCTCATTTGTTCCTCTTTTTGTCACTCTCACTTTCTCTACTTCTGATCTCACACTGTTTATCTCTTTGTATCATTGTTTTTTTCTCTCCGTCTCACGGGTCATGTTTCTCTTAATTGCTCTCTTTCTCTCTCCCTCTCTCTATTTTTCTCTTTTGTCTCCATCTCTCTCCCTCTGATCTCCATTTGTTTTTCTCTTTGTATCTTTGTGTTTTTTCTTTTTCATCTCTGTTATAGTTGTTTTGTTTCTATATTATGCTCTCTCTATGCTCTTCTATATTATCTTACTCTCTTTGCCTCACTCTTTTTTATCTCTCATTTGTTTCTCTTTTTGTCTCTCTCTCACACGGTCTGGTTTGTTTTTCTTGCTCTCTCTCTATCTCTCTCTCTCTCTCTCTCTCTCTCTCTCTCTCTCTCTCTCTCTCTCTCTCTCATATTTGAAGGGAAGTTCTCACCTGGAACACACTGGGTCATGATGGACAGACCAACCCAAGCACCAACCTGAGCCAGAAAACAGCTGGTAAACCAGACAGCTAATGTTGAGCTGTGTGTGTGTGTGTGTGTGTGTGTGTTGCGTCACCTCGTACGTGTAGTTTGGACACGACACAAAATAAAAGAGCCACGTGAAGGGGTTTTTGGATGGAAGCGGGAACCTGCGAAACTTCGAACCTGTTGAGAAAACGCGAGTAAATACTTTCTTTTAATACTTTTCTTTAAACTGAAAGATAGATGGGTAGAGAGGGAGAAACACAGAATATGAGAGAGAGAGCGAGGGAGGGAGAGAAAGAAAGAGGGAGAGATTTAGAAATTTGAAATAAAACCTTTACTGGTCACACAACTGAACCAATGTATACATATACATACACATATAAAACACGCATAAAAATAAATATAATTATACATAAAATAGTAAACAAGACCTATTCATTCTATGTTTCACCCATTTTTTCCACGTTCCTAAAGCACTCACCTTCGCATTTTAAAGATTTTAGTGACCAATGAATGGAGAAGTTTCCTGTTTCGCACAGCTAGAACGGTAAAAAAATTAAAGATTAAAACGTGACCTTTGTCATATTCACAATTTTCTACCTATAAAATGACAAATATGACAAATAAAAAAAACTTTGGACAACAATGTAAGCACACTAAAAGCAGATTGGCTTGACTGCCATATTTTTGTAGTACGAGGTGCATCTGATTAAAATAAATTGACATTTTTAGAATTTGTATAGTATACAGTACATTTCCATCAAAGGTAGGTTTAAAAGTAAAATCATAAAAACATACCGCAAATATGATCAGACCGTATGCGACCTGCGTCTCTCCGTAGGCTGTAAAACAGAATGACTTTTAACTCTTTCCTGCATCTCCAGCGAGAGAGATGATTCTTAGAGAAAGAAATGTAGATGGTCTAGAGAGAAATGAAGAGAAAAGAAAAGAAGAGAAGAGAATAGAAGATAATGACAAGAGAGAAAGATAAGAGAAATGATCTGGAATTTTGTAACCGTTTCGAAGTTGAAAAGCTAATTTCAATACAATAGAAGAAAAATAAGACGTACACGAAGAACGTATATACCCAAAATGGGGAAAAAAAACACACAAAAAGAATAAAAAAAAAAGTGAAATAATTGATTATTCTCTATATATATATTAGGGCTGTCAAAGTTAACGCATTAACTACATTTGTTTGTCACATCATTTTTTATTATCGCCTTTAATCTACTATTGCACTAACTATTGCAGTTCTTTTTCAGTTCTCTCTCTGTCTCTCTTTCACTCATTGTTTCTCTTTCTCTCAACCTCTCTCTCTCTCCCTCTCTCTCTGTTTCTCTCTCTCTCTCTCTCTCTCTCTCTCTCTCTCTCTCTCTGTCTCTGTGTCTCTCTCCCTGTTTCTCTCTCTGTCTGTCTCTCTCATTCCAGTCTCTCTCTCTCTCTCTCTCCTTCTCTCTCTTCTCTCTTCTCTCTCTCTCTCTCTGCCTCTCTCTCTCTCTCTCTCTGTTTCTTCTTCTCATCTTTCTCCCTGTTCTCTCTCTCTCCTCCTGCTCTCTTCTCTCTCTCTCTTCTCTTTTCTCTCTCTCTCTCTCCTCTCTCTCTCTTTCTCTCTTTCTATCCTCTTCTTCTCTCTTGTCTCTCATTCTCTCTCTCTCTCTCTCTCTCTCTCTCTCTGTCGATCTCTTCTCTCTCTCTCTCGTCTCTCTCTCTCTCTCTCTCTCTCTCTCAGGTACTCACAGGGAGGAGTGTAGAGGGGATGGTTGATGTAGTAGGCCAGCCAGACTGCACAGCTCCAGTAGTAGAGGCAGTTCTGCGAAGGCAAGAGTCTGAGCGTCTCCACACGAGCTTCGTGTCCGATCACCCACCCTCGCCATCTCCCTCACGGGCAAAGTACCGTGGGAAAACCGATGCACGAAGACGGTCTCCAGCAGCCTCTTGACGTAATGGAAGGAGTGGCAGACGCAAGCCAGACTTGAAGAACAGAGGAGGAGAAAAGAGGATGAGGAGAGCAAACGGACCTGCTCCGGGCTTGTGAAGGTTCTGACCTGACCACGGGATAGCGGCTGGAGGTGAAGGTCCACCTGCGCGTGTAGATGTACGGCGCGCGGATGTAAAACAGGAGGTAGATCAGTAGCGGACCCAGGAACTCTGCCAGGAAGACCTGCGGAATAGTTCGAAACGAATCCGAAAAAGAATCATTCGACGTCGTTTTATTTATTTTGGTTCTATATAACGACGCCTGCAAAAAAGCAAAATGTGTTTATTTGTGTTTTATAGCAAGTCACTGTTTTATACATGTTTATTTTAGTGCTGTCAAAGTTAACGAGTTAACGCAAGTGCTTAATCGCATCAAATTTTTTTAACGCCATCAATCACAGTTGCATTTTTTTTACTTTCGGTTTGGCAACGGGCAGTGATTAGAACCAAGCACGCGGTCTCCTGATTAAGATCAGCAGCTCACCTTCATTGAGTTCAGGTGTTGTCACTTACTAAGTGACACTGACCTAGTTTTCATCTTTCAGAAAGAAACACAGACACAGTTTCAACTGCAAATAACTTTGTTCAAAAAGCCGAAGCTTTAGATTCATACGGATTAGAGTACACTGTATTTACTTGTTTTAAAAACATTCTAAGCTTTATGTAGACATATTTTATCTTAGAGTGATACGTTTTTATTGAAGTAAAAGTACTTCAAAGTTTCAGTTGATGGATAACAATTATGTGTAAGACCATAATTTATATATTTTTTTGTGTGTTTTATCTTGAAAAAAGAGCGACTCGACGTCGTCGGATGACAATACATTGCAAATTGAACAGAAATTCTACTAAATTATTTTACAATATTTAAACAAGTGTTTATTTAGTGTTGAGTTTACATCAATTTACATATTACACCTCAAGATCCAATGTTACAAGCTTCAGTCTTTTAATCGCGATTAATTAGGTCAGGGAAGTGCGATTTACTAGTTAATTTAATTAACTAGAAAAACTAATTGTTTGACAGCCCTAGTTTTTTTATATATGTAATTACTTTAATATATTAATTTTTAATTTCATACTAATTTAATTTTTTTTTAATTATTAATGTATTACATTTTTATGTTTTTTTTTTTATTCTTTTTTTTTTTCTTATATTTTTGGAATGAGAGTGAACAAAAGACGGAGTCTGACCACACTTAGTTCCATTAAAATGTGCCATTAAAGTTCATTGGGATTGAAATGCGTTGAGCGACAGGTACCATTGTCCATCCCAGTTGTGGCCCGAGGTCTCTGAAATATAAAACGGCTGAAGTCCCGACCGGAAGGTTCTGTAAGACGTCATCGTCCCTCAGTCCGTTTCCTCCTGAGAACATCAACCAACGCAAGTCACGTGACAGCTGTCCAGCCAATCAGGAGCCACTGATGCAAGTGTCATTATAAATTCTTTCTTTCTTTTTCTTTCTTATCTTTTTTTCTCTTTCTTTCTTTTTTTCTTTCTTTCTTTTTGTTTGTCTGTTTCTGTCTGTATGCCCATCTGTCTATCTTTCTTTTTATTTTTCCTTCCTTCTTTTTTTTCTTTCTTTCTTTCTGTTTGTCTGTTTCTATCTGTATGCCCTTATTCTTTACTTTCTTTGTTTTCTCTCTTTTCTTTCTATATTTCTTCTCTCTTTCTCTTTCTTTCTTTCTTCCCTTCTTTCTCTATTTCTTTCTTTACTTCTTTTTTTTTTTTTTTTTTTCCTGTAGTTTTAATGAACTGTGGTCTTATACTCACTGGGTTCGAGTTTCAAAGCCTGTCGAGCTGGATACCATTTTGGATCTGAAAAATAGAAATGATTCTTATTTCTTCTTTTTTCACAAATTGTTCTCATGGAACAAACAATCGAAAGAACGAGTCACTTACATGACTTGTGAAACAAGCCCTTGATGTCGGCGATGCTCGAGTGCGGTTCAACCTAGCGTCATGAGATTTTTCCATTAGCTTGAACTTTTTTAGCATTTTTAACATAATGTGTCATTTTAACTTAAAAGCTTCACACTTTCAGCACCTG
This sequence comes from Paedocypris micromegethes, assembly GCA_028031935.1. Lineage (NCBI taxonomy): Eukaryota > Metazoa > Chordata > Actinopteri > Cypriniformes > Paedocypris > Paedocypris micromegethes. The sequence goes on along the minus strand of CM051494.1, from coordinate 14,823,694 downwards.
AACTCTGGAATGTTCCCAATACTAATTTGAAAAATAGTGCGCAACTAGGAATTAGATTAGTGCCAAAAATATAAAATGTGAATTTCTAAGAAGCGAGTGAAAATGCTTCACATTTATGTTCGCTTTTTCATTTTTTGCTTGCAATATTCATGTTTTTTTTTTAACGTGTTTTTTTTTTCACGTGGGGGCGGCCCTTACTCAACCGCTGTCAATCACATTCTCACCAGGGCCGCCCCCACGTGAATCTCATGCTAGAAATCCAAGCAGAAAAAAATGAAACAAACGGAAAATCTGAAGCGGAAAAAAAAAGTTTAAAACGAAAACGTAATAAAAAGCAATAAATAAAAACGTAAATGTGAAGCCTTTTTTTTCATTTCTTAAAAATGTACGTTTGATATTTTTGGCACTGATGTCACCTTGTCCAGGAAACAAAGTTGTTCTTTGGTTTTCCAGTCTAGAATTCCGACCTGGAAATGTAAAAGTCATAATTTCAGCGTTAATTTACAATACAACTTTAATACATTCTCAGAACATAATACACTTGGCACACACAACCCTGGCATTTCTAGAAAGATCCGCAAAGAATTCACAGAGATGCATTTTTTTACACTTTATTTTTGTATCACTGGTGATACAGTTTGTTTATTGTTAGTTTACAGGGACTTAAATAAAAAAAATTATTCAAAAAAATTCACGACTACGTGTACACTTGCAATATATAATTTGATCACCAGGTGGCAGCAATTAGTCCCCACATGGTGTTTCCATTGCAGTGACCACTGGGGGAGCTTTTCCAAATTTTTTTTTAGTCTAAGGGTCTCTAAGGGGGAGAAAAATAAAATTTTATACACAATATGTCATGAGAAAGGTGGTCTGGTCGGTTTCTTTATTGTGGCGCGGGAAATGTTTGTGTTTTAAATTTTAAACACCTTGTGTCTCTGGAGCTACGTCCATAATAATATTACACAATTTTTTTTTGCTTTCTTATTTTTAAGAGAACTATCATGTAAAATCGAAAAAAAAATTGCTTCTGGTACCCCGCATTAAAATTACGTGACACTCAAGTGCGTTGCAATTTGTCTTAAAAGCTCCAGTGATGAGCTCAGCAGAGCCGTCACGTCCTGACTGATCTTCCACTAGATGCTCTGCTAATATTCTAATGGATGTCAGTGATTAGCCTAGTGCTAATAAAAGAGCCATAAGGGAGATTGCTTTGATTTCTCTCTAGTCAGCTGCTTCAAATACTGTCGGGGGAATTATAGAGCTAATAAATGCGTGTTTACTTTACTTAACCCTCCTATTATGTCCGGTTTAAAAATATTTTAAAAGTACTTAAAGGTTTTTCTCCTGCTTGGCTTCTTTGGTGTAATCATTGTATAAAAAATGTCATGATTCCGTTGACATATTTGTAACAACACGCTACATGTTTATATTGCAATGATACTTTTCCGTTGAAATGGACCCGTGTTAAAAGTTAAATAAATAAATAAATAAATAAATAATAATGAAAATGCATTATGTATATATTTTAATTATTAAATGAATGTTTTATTATTCTTTTAAATATTCATTATTTATATTTATCGTTATATATTAGTTATTATTGTTATTATTGTTGTTGTTGTTGTTATTATAATTAATAATATTAAAAGTATTATTTCACTTTGAAACTTCTCCTGCTTGTCTTAGTGAGTGTATTCTACATGTAAACGAAAAAAAAAAATCACACAAACAAGTTTTGGTTTCTGACACTTATATCATATGCAAAACAAAAGTCCCCTTGGTCAATATGAAAAATAAATCACTTTGCAAGTTTAGTGAACTTTAAGAATTGAGTTGAGTCGGCTAGTGAGGATCCGAAAGTATTATGTATACTTTGGTATTCATCAAGGATTCATAAAATTGATATAGTACACATTTATACCGCTGTTGTGACATGCACTTTATTGTGGGACAATTAAAGGCTTTTTCAATTAAATTCAGAAGGAAATAAAGAGAAAAAGAAAGACTCACCCTCTACATAACCTTACTTATAACATTACTTTTGTTGGGTCATGCAGGGTTAGAATCATGCAAGACACAATAAAATATTATAATTTTAATTTCTCTTGATGTTTTACCTCAAAAAACGTAGTTCTGCTCATTTTATATCTGACGTAACATCCAGTCTCCCAGAATTGGTCCAGCAGCTCAGTGTCGCTCTCAGAGAATGCCGGATTCTCCACCCCCATCTCGTGGGGCTCCTCCCATCGCCCCGCCCCTTGTGTCTAACACTAATGTGGCAGAATCAGGCTCACGTCATTTAAAACTCAAAATTGTGTGTCAAAGCTACAATGAAAGTATTCTCTTGCTAAATTTACAGAATTTAATTTCATACAAATGTTACCTATATGCAAAAAACCTACGGTATATATATACAATATACACTTTGTTTTGATATAATTTGCTTGGTGTATAAGTAGAACACATAGAAAAGTAGATGATGGTCATAAGTAGATTTTTTTATAAACACAATATAATATTACAATATATTTTATACAATTACAGCACTGTACTTCAATTAAAAACCACGAGATGGGACGTTTTCACTAGTTCGAACATATTTTAACTTTATAGCTTGGGCAATATACGTGCATTTGTTTTATTTTTAATTAAAACCGAAACGGTTTAACTATTTTTGATGTTGTTTATGATGCTGTTTATTTTGCAATCTTATGCGAATTTTGTACGTGTCCGTCAGGTGAGGCACGTGATTTGTCCGTAATGGCGACTCTTCGCAATCGGAAGTGACGTTGCCTTGACGCGCGTGTCTCTGCAGGTATGTTTTGCGATTGTTTTGTTTAAAATGTGGAAAATGTAACGAGCGTAACTATATACCAGTTGTTTTATGTGACGTAGGTGTGTTTAATTCTGTTAGAGGTTTGAGCACGAAAGATTTTGTACTTTCTAAGTCTTTAGTTTGCACATTCAGGTAAATCCAACCGCTTTACGTTTTTACGTTTTACAGGTGTATTGTCTGTCTCGCGTTCAAAATGTCTTTTTGAAAAATTTTCTTTAAAAAACCTCGCGTCTGTTTTGACGTCGGATTAAGAATCGCGCACGCGCACTCACACTCAAGCTGTAACGCATATGTGCTCCAGCAGGGGGCGCCAGAGCCGCACGTCAGAAACACATTTCGACCGTTCCATTTGCAATAAAAACGACATAACTTCATTTGTATGTAATGTTTTTGGTTAAAACAATGTCAGACGGAGTGGTTACATATTTTTCATTACCAAATCCGGGCATCTTGATCATGATGGATTTTACGAAGCGCTTGTACTCTGATTCACGTCGGCCTGAGTGACTTTTTCGACCTAATCGAGACTAGTTTACTTCCGGAATTGAACACAATCAAGTTTAAAACATTAAAACAATATTGTGTCTGTCTCGGCGTTTCGTTTTTTTTTTTTTTTGTATTTTAAAAATGTTTGGGCATTTCCGTCGTCACAGGAAGTCAGAACATGTCACGAGACTTCTCCAAACAAGAGAAACAACGTGATATTTGTTTCCCGCCACTTTCTTCTTCAGTGACTTGCGACTTCTGCTGATTTATTACCCAATTAATGGTGTTTATACACTTGAATATTCCCTTTGTCTTCGATGTGTGTGCGTGTGCGCGTGCGCGTGCGCGTGTGTGTGTGTGTGTCTTTAACTGTAGTTACTGATTTATGTTTGTGTGTGTGTGTGTTTGTGTGTTAAATATTAGTGCACACTTTAACTCTAGTTATTAGTGCTATTAGTGCATACATTATGCACATTGTTTTATTTATTTAATTAAATTTTTATTTTTTACATTCAGAACCGTAAACAAAGTTAAAAAGCATTTTTAATGTAACATTCCTCAAAGGTAAAACATTAAATATAAAGACTATTGTTAGAAGTTTATGGAAAACAATATGTACATTTTGCTTTTCAAATATAATATGAAAAGCATGTATTTAAAAAAAAAAAAAAAAAAGATAATCATCGATGTGACAAAAGTTTTGCTTACTACATAAAAATGTGTTGGCCTGCAGCTGTGTTCATGTTTTAAACAATTTTCAAGTTGTATTATGATTATGATTATTATTATATGTTATTTACCTTTAAATAATTTGCATACCTTTTGTAGACAAAAAAACATTACTCACTAAAACATGAAGCCATTTTCCAACACACACAAAAAAAAAATTTACTTTATTTTTCCGAATTCTGACTTTTTCCCCCTCAGAATTCTGACTTTTTTTCTTGGAATTCTGAGAAAATAAGTTGCAATATTTTTTTTTTTGGCTTCCATTAAAAACACGTGTATTTTAGTCAATTATAATATTTTTACTTTTCAGTGTAACTTATTTGTTCGACGTTAATTTATTCACGTGCTTTTATTTCCGTGTCTTTTGGTGCGGCCATCACAAGAGCATTAGCCGCGTGATAAAAGGATCTGACGCTGATCTCAGGTCAGTGGTTGTGTGAAGCCTGGTTTCGTTTGTTGTGCTGAATGGGCCGAGATGAATGCAACGTGTTCCTCTTCTCTTTCTCTCTCAGTCTGTTTCTCCGTAAGATCACGACTAGTTCCAGCTCTCGTGTTCTATCACAATCAGCCATGACCATTTACTCCAAACGGAAAGAGATCTGGAGACCTTCCATTTCAGCCCAGAACTGCCTTGGCAAATGAAGAAAAAAAGAAAAAAAAAGAATAGTGTGAAACTGAGACCTGAGCAAGAATTGTGAAATGTTTTGAATTTTCTATTAGAATTTTTTATTGTACTTTATTAAATCTCTGTCTGTCTCTCTGCCTCCTTCTACCCATCCATCCATCCATCTCTCACTCCATCTACACATCCATACATCTGTCCATCCATCCATCTCTATCCATTCCTCCATCTTTCTTTCTATTGCTCTTTCCATCTCTCTTTCTTTCCATCCATCCATCCTTCTCTTAATCCACCCATCTATCCCCCTCGCTCTTGTTTTCTCTTCATCCATCTCTCCCTCCATCTACCCATCCATTCATTTACCTATTCACCATCCATCCATCTCTCCATCTTCCTATCTATCCATCTACCCATCCATTTTTCTTTCCATCAATCCCTCTATCTCTTTGTCCATCCATCTCTATCCCTCCATCCGCTTATCTATCTCTCTATCCCTTCGTCCATCCATCTCTCCCTTTTTTCTCTCTATCCATCTCTCTCTTGCTCCCCCCATTTATCTCTCCATCCATCCATCTCTCTCTCTCTAATCTGTACATCTGTCTATCTACTCATCATTATGGGATATGATACTGTCTTTGCAGTGGTTTGTGGTGAGCGGGCGATCCATCCCTCTATCCATTCGTCCATCCATCTCTATCCCCCCTTCCATCTCTCTTTTTCTCTCTCTCCATCTCTACCTCAATCTCTCTCCATCTCTCTCTCCATCCATTCATCCGTCTCTCTCCCTCCATATCTTCATCCATCCATCTCTCACTTTCTCCAATCACCCATCTCTCCCTCCATCTACCTAACCATTAATCTACCCATCCATCCATCTCTCCATCTAGCTATCCATCCGTCTACCCATGCATCCATCCATCCTTCCATCCCTCTATCCCCTCGTTCATCCATCTCTATCCCTCCATCCGTCTCTCCATCCCTTCGTCCATCCATCTCTATTCCTCCATCTCTCCTGTTTTCTCTCTCTCCATCCCTCCTCTCTCTTTATCGCTCCCTCCACCTATCCATCTCTCTCTTCATCCATCCATCTCACCATTTTTTCATCTCTCCATCTCTTTGTTTTTCTCTTTATCACTCCCTCTCTCTCTAATCTGTAGGTCTGTCTGTGTACTCATCATTACGTATGTGTTAGCACGTGTGAGTGTGTCTTTGCAGTGGTTTGTGGTCACCTGCTCTCAGACGGTTTCCATGGCGCCACCACATCAGGTCAGGCCGGGCACACGGAGCCGCTAAAACACGACAAACAACACACGTTTCTTCTGCTCACACAAAGCCAACGCTCCTCACCATCATGTACATTTATTGTATGAATGTAGGTATACTCAGTATATACATTTATTATATATGTACAGTATATGTATAAAAAGTAAATAAATAAACATGCTCACACACACAAACACTAATAAATATATATAATAAATAAATATTTTATTATTTTTATGTATATATATATATATATATATATATATATATATATATATATATATATATATATAAGTATGAACAACTTTTTTGAAAAATCTCCATATATACACATACACAACAACAAAAATGTACAAGTACGTGTATACACACACACACACACACACACACACAGTCTCTTACTCTTATGCAGGCATTGTATATAAATGTATTGCTTTTTATGTTTCATTATCACATTAAAAATCCTTAAATCTTTAAATCAAAATAATGTATTTCATTCTTAGTTTTTAGGCTTTATTTATTATCCATCCATTCAATTTTGGTGTTAATCTTTCTTTCATCATTTACATGGTCTGATCACAGCGTTTCTTTGTCTGTTCTTCCATCCATCCATCCATCCATCCATTCCTTTTCTTTTCATTTCATTTTTGTGTCTCTTTCTTTTATAATTTGCATGGTCTGATCTCAGCATTTTATTGTCAGTTCTTCCATCCATCCATTCATTCCTTTTCTTTCCATTTAATTTTTTTGTTTGTATTTTTCTTGTCATTTACGTGGTCTGATCTCAGTGGTTTTTTTGTGTATGTTCCTCCATTCATCCATTCAATCCTTTACTTCCCAGTAAAATTTTGTGTCTTTTTCTTTTGCCATTTACATGGTCTGATCTCAGCATTTCTTTGTCTGTTCCTCCACCCGTCCGTCCATCCATCCATCCATTCATTATTTTTCTTTCCATTTAATCTTTGTGTCTATCTTTCTTTTGTCATTTACGTGGTCTGATTTCAGCTTTCCTTTGTCTGTTCATCCATCCATCTATCCATCATTGTATTCCTTTTCCTTTAATTTTGGTGTCTATCTCCGCGTTTTTTTTGTTCCTCCATCCAATTATCCTTCCGCTCACAGTGTGTGTGTGTGTGTATGTATGTGTATGAGAGGATACAGATGTGGAGTTCCTGGTCTCTCCAGGAGATCAGGGCGGATGGGAGTGATGGATGTGGAGTGAGTTTGCTGTGTGTGAGACAGACACTAAACTCATTATTCTCAATGACATTTTAAGCGTCGCTTTATAGTCGCCAGCCTGTGGAAGCCCATGGGGAAGAGCGATGATTAGCCAATCGTCCTTTCACCAGCCAGATTCTATACGCTCCACTGTTAGAACTAGTATGTTTTCTTAGTTTACATGCTTGCTTATGCTTAAAAATGTTTTTTTTTAACTTGTATTCTAAAAAAGATACTTTTGTTGAAAAACAATTGTACAATAGTTACTTTTGCTCTAAAAGTAGTTTCAAATACTCTAAAATTACCCTAAAAGAGTTACTTTTACTCAAAAATGGCTACTTTTAGTGTGAAATAGTTGCTTTTAAAGCACCTAAATTAGTTTGAACTAGTGCACTACTTTATTTAATCGCACATTTGATAATAACTCAATTATAATAAATTTGGTCCATTTGATAATAGCAGATTTGATAATAAAGTTGACTTTGACTAAAAATAGTTTTACTCAAAAATGATTGTGCTTTATAAATAGTTTTTACTTGACATTTTACTCGATGGACCTCACGCAGTGCAAAGGATCTTGAGAAATGAAGTCCTGACTACTAAAATGTCGACTTTTTGTTGAGTATTTAAGTAAAATGAAATCAAAATGATTCTAATCACAAGCTAGGTTAAGAGAATATTAACCTAGTTGAACCAGAAACGTTAATAAAAACGTTTTTTTGTTTGTGCCTGAAAAATCAGGGGCGGGGCTTATATTCGCGTAAATACGATAACTACTTTTTTAAAGGGACGTTCCTAACACTAGGTGTCACCTTGAAGAGTCTTTGAAACCCACTGGACTTTTCAGGAGTGTTTTGGTTGTTCTCATTAAAGTCTCGCAGCATCACGTCAGTTCTTTAAAGCGACACTCGATCAAACCGTTTCTCTTTGATCGCGGCCGATCATGTGGAATCTATTAATTTTCCAATTAAGTGCAACACTCGCTCTGCCTGCAAACGCCGAGGCGATGGTATTTACATTCCTTCCCTCCATTTGCATTTATAGTGCTTCTCTCTCGGGATAGACGGACATGTTTAGCACTTAGTGTTGCTATTAGATGACCGGCCATTCCCAGAGATTAGAACAAAACCAATCCAAACCAGCCGATGCCCAGCTAACCTCCTGAACCCGAGGAATCTTGGGAAATGTTTGCACTGAATAAATCAAATGTCGGATTTATTTTCGGACTTGGTTTTTGCAGAGGCAAGTTGAGCTGACCGACGAATCTAAAGAATAATAATTCATCAATAAATATATAAATTCTTGACAAGCTAAAGAATCTTGGAATTAGACCATAAATCTTGTTGTTTTTTTCTGACAAGATAAATTAACTATTTTAGGATTAGGAGTGAGAGATTACTTTGCTTATTTCAAGAAAATATAACTTGAATTTTCATGTTTGGGGGAAAAAATGCACATTTTGATGATATTTTGCCCAAAATTAAGACATTTTTCAAAGTAGACGTTATGTTACACGGAACTTCCTGAAACAAGAAACATCAAGTGAATTGTTCTCATTTTAAGAACACAATGTTTCTCAATTTAAGAATCTAGCTACTTTTTTTTTTTTACATTATAGCCAATGAGAACAACAACTGAAATGCAGAATAAATCTACCGCGTATCACGATTTTTTTAGTTTCAAGCCGTCTTACAGTCAAATTTTCTCACCACATTGGAAGATAATTTTACTTAATTTAAATGTTTTTTACTCATTTAGTTTATTTTTTTCTTATGTTTTCACATGGATTTTTTTGCCATGTAATCGTCACAGAATTCAACGTTATCCGTCTCGATGAGTCTTAACAGTGAAAGAAACGAAGAAAGGGAGTGAGATTGGCCACTAGGGGCAGTATTGAAATTAGGTTTTGCGAAAATGATACCACACACACACACACACACACACACACACCCACCTCTACACAGCGGTTGTGTTCTATTCTAGTCTCTTCGATGTGACAATGGAAATCATTTTCACAGCAATTTCCGAAATACACATTCCATCATTTTTAGTATTAGTGAAAACACTGCAAAAAATACGTTCTTGACAAGCCACTAAAATCTTGAAATTACGCAATAACATCATAACTGAATAAACACTGTGCGCTGCTGATTGTAATGAGCCGCACCTGGTGACACGAGCACGTCGCCAAACCAAAAGTGAAAAAAACTGCAGCTGTGTTAAACACCGTTAAAAATAATTGACGCAAATTAGCATTAATTGATAAATGAATAGCACGTATTAACGCGTTAATATATAAGCCAATATATTTATTAAGGACAGGCCATTATTAGAAGATATACTCGTATTTGTGTTTTAAAGGAGCAGTTGGCGATTTTTGAAATGCATGTTTATTTTGAATTAAATGTTCATTTTTTTATTTTTTTGGTTGTTTTTTTGCACATTTAACTGCGATTTATACTTAATTCTTGAGCAACGTACACGCACTGCTGGGTTCTATGTGTGAAAAGTTGAGTTTTCTATATGACTTCAACCAGACCTGCATTCATTGGAACCAAAACATGGAACAAGAACCATTGTGATGAACTTTGTGAGCTCGACACGTGCCAAAGCCAAACACAATGGACGCGTTTTCATCCTGGCGTCTCCCCTCGGGCCCGATTTATCGCTTTTATTGTTTTTAAGAGATCGATTTGATGCTTTTGTGTGTCGACTCGAGGCCGAATTGATTCTCACGCCATGTGATGTGTGTGTGTGTGTGTGTGTGTGTGTGTGATGACTGTGGTGTTTTCACTCAGACTGTAATCTCGCTTTCTAATCACCGGCGGAACACTCCAGAGAGGAAGTGCCACGTGAAACTGCTACAATATCAACAGGGATTTGTGTGACAAATGACAAGTGTGAAAAAAGTGACAAATAATTTAGCATTAATGAGAGTATTAGCATTAATAAAGTATTAATGAGATATAATACTTATTGTCTTTTTTGGTAAAACACATAAATGTCCATATATGTCTAAATATTCTGAGGACGCACACACACACACACACACACACACACACACACACACACACACACACACCGTAAATGCTTTCATATATGCCATAATTGAGTCAATTAATTTTTTCATTAAATATGTTATAAGTTAAATTATAGTTATTAAGTCACAGTTATTATGCATACATTTCAGAATATTAAGCTAAATGCTCCTCTAAAAGAGTATTTTGTCTCAACATAGGCAGCTACTGAATTTTTGGTTCTTTTGTGTTTATGCTATTTTTTGTTTTTTTTTTAATCTTTAAGTGTGTGTTTATTAATGATCAAAGGTTATGAGCTCTGAAACAAAGGTGAATTTCCCCAAAGGGATGAATAAAGAATTTCTGATTAATTTTTTTTTTTAAACAGTTGATTGTTTTAGAACTTTTATAAAAGAAAATGCAAAACCAAATGCCAAATCCAATTACTTCTTAATATATATATATTTCTTTTTAAATGAACAAATTGAAAGCAGGTAATTTGTTATATTAGTTTAATCACCTCTAAATGTCAGAGGCTATTGAAATTAATCTTAATTTGATGCTGTTTGCTAATGTGAATGTGAGTGCAAAAAATCCACAAGAAAATAATAAACCATAATGAATAAAAGAAAAATGTAAGTAACATTTTATGCCAACGGGGTGAGAAAATTTGACTTAAAACAAGAAATCTTTTTTTATTTTATTTAGTGTAAAATATCATCAAAATTAGAATTGTATTTTTCTTTCATTCAAGTCCCATTTTCTTGAGATATACAAAGTAATCTCTTACTCTTAATCCTAATTAGTATTGAAATTAATTAATCTTGTAAGAAAAACAACAAGTTCCATTGTCCAATTTCAAGATTCTTTAGCTAGTCAGGATTGTATTTTTTGCAGTGTAGTTGTGACTGTGTGTGTGTGTGTGTGTGTATCTGGAGTCTTTATTTAAATGCACGGCTGTGGAAAAGCTTCTTCGGGCTCTCGCCACTTTCCATTTCACAGACTTGACGTGTCTTTGTTGGGCTCGCAGAACCGTTTCCAACATCTCCGGTTATACAGTAACACTGGCTGACGGAGGGAATCCAACACCATTAGGGTTTCAGCAAACCGTAACACCACAGAGTCGCACCTCGTGTAAGACCGTGTTTCCAATTTACACTATTATAAGAGTAATTGCATGATATAATGTGAAAGAGTCCATGGTAAAAGAGTAAAATGTAAAAAAATTGCCTCTTTTTTTACAGTATTTTAGGTGTGTTTATTTTGCATTATTTTCCTTTATATTTTTACCATTTACTCTACACGTCTCTTACAGTAATTACTTTTGTCGTAAAATTGTTACTTGTTACGAGAAATAGTTTTTTTGTTCTCCAAAAATTGTTCCAAATCTTATATTTACAGTATCATTAGTTACATATACTCTAAAAATGGGAACGTGTGCTGTAAAATTGTTACTTCAACCATAACATATTTTGTTATTGTGATTTACTGTAAATAACTTGAATTTGACTAATCAGTAGTTACTTTTACTCTTAAATAGGTACTTATGCTAACACATACGCAGTAACGTCATTAAAGAGCACATACTGTATGATGTAAATTAATTATGTTTCTTAAGTAAAAAGATGTAATCTAAACAACGTAAAATATTTAAAGAATTTTGTGGAGTTGTTCTTTAACTGATATTGTTGAAATAATTATTTGTTGTAATGTTTTTGCTTTACTGTAATGTACTGTAAATTACTTACTTTGCCTAATCAGTAGTTACTTTTACTCTGAAATAGTGACTACAAAGTAACGTCGTTAAAAAGCACATATAATTGAGGTGTATAATGTAGAATGTAATGTTTAATGTAACAGTATTAAATACATTGTAAACGCTTCTTGCGCGAAAAATATTCTTATGCGACAATTCAATGAATGTTTAACATTAACTTAGGCTAATTTATTGTCTTATTTTTTTATTATTTAAGAAAGCAAATATTCAAAGTAAAAAAAAATATGGCTCAAAAAATGACATTAAATGTTTGTATTCTCATGTTTTGAACGGTTATCTGGGTGGGAAAAAAACAACAACACGGCATGTACAATTTCCTGTACATTCGACTTTTTGCCCAATAAAAAAAATGACATTTAAATAAAGGAATTACGAATAGGAAAAAATCCCCAAATTTCCGCAGAATGTTTTTACCGCGTAGAAGGTTCTCGTAGAAAGATCCGTAGAGGTGATTCTCCACCACGACTGGATTGTCGGGTGTGAAAGTGTCGCCTAGAAGAACGAGGCTTGACATGGACATGAAGGGAAAGGAAATTGCCGGAAGGAGCGAGAGCCAAAGCGCCCGTCGCCCTTGATCCTGATTGAAGAAGCCATTCACGTCACCGTCATCAGGAGACCATCTCATCACCATCACCAGCCCTGATTCCTGATCAAACCCCTGCACCACACTCCTCCTCTACCTCTGCTTTAATGGAAAGAGTTTGATTTAACGTCTCACAGTCGCTACAGGATCAATCGCTTTACATGAAGGGACGTCGCTACAGTAAACTGGACACGACATATTTACCTGTGTGTGTGTGTGACGGGTTATTACAGTTAATTACAGTCTCAAGCCTCCGATTAAAACCTCCGCCGTTAATTGAAATCGATTAAATCAATTTACACTATTATAAGAGTAATTACTCTCCAAAAATGTAGTGTAAAACAGGCCATGTTAAAAGTGTAAAATGTAAAAAAAAAAAAATGCCTCTTTTTTTACAGTATTTTAGGTGTGTTTATTTTGCATTGATTTCCTTTATTTTTTTAACATTTACTTGAAATCGCCAAATTTCCTTGAAATCGCCGTTAATTGAAATCGCCAAATTGCCCTGTTTTAAACGACCAAAATGGGTTTAAAATTGACATCGGAAAGGTTGGTGAAAAAAAGTAAAAGAACAGCTGAAGATCTGGAAGAGTACGATTGAAGTGTTGCAATAAACTAGGCGAAACTGTCAAATGGGAGAACAGTTCTGACGCGGAAAAAGTGAAACAAGGTTTTATTGGCTGTCGGCTACTGTAAACCGTAGTCGGCTACTGTAAAAGGCAGTCGGCTACTACTTTTATATTATAAATAAATTCATCTTTAGCCTTAGTTCTATAGTTACATTATATATAATGTACATTATAATGTATCAGTTACATTATATATAATGTAAATATACTGTACATTTAGAGCGATATTCCTATATGTAAATATAAAACATTTATTTATAGTCAGTTTTTTTTCTTTCCTTGATTTACATTTTTCCACATTTCTTTCCACGATTTACAATGTCCATTTTCTGAAAAGCAATCGTAGTGTTTCCACGTTTTACTCCAAATACTTTGACTTGAGAATTCCACAGGCGTGTGAAAAAAACAAAAAAAAAAAATAACAAAATCAATCGGAATGTTCAGGAAGCGCGAATTTGGCTACTGTAATAATAATTGATATTGATATATAACAATAATAATAATATTATATTCCTATATATGTTAATATAAAAAACATATTTATAGTCAGTTTTTTGTTGTTACAATTTTGTTTCAATGTACAATTTTTCCATGATGTACAATCTCTGAAAAGCAATCGTAGTTTTTCCACGTTTTACGGCACGTTTGACTCCAAATCCTTCGAATTGAGAATTCCACAGGCCTGTAAAAAAAAAAAAATCTATCGGAATGTTCAACGAATCCACGAACGCAGGAAACGCGAATTTGGCTACTGTAAAGGGCATACGGCTACTGTAATGTTTGATGATATTCCTATATGTAAATAAAAAAAAAACATATTTATAGTCATAAAACTATAGTTTTTTTGTGTGTGCATATTTGTCTGTGAAATTTTTCCGGGATGTACAATCTCTGAAAAGCAATCATAGCTTTTCCAAGTTTTACTCCAAATCCTCGAGAATTCCCAATCCTGTAAAAAAAAAAAAAAAATCGGAATGTTCAACGAATCCACGAACGCAGGAAACGCGAATTCTTCGTGACGGGTCGACGAATCTTCGTGACGTATCGTGGAGTCTTAGTATCGTGGAGTCTGACTTGGCATCTTCTAACGCGTAGAAAAGGTGCGAAGAAACTACGAATCATCCTCGGTTTTGATGACGTGGAAAAGCGTGACGTTGAAAATGACCTGATGGCCGTTGTTCCAGGCGTAGAGCGCCCTCTCGCGCGCGTTGTAGTCCAGCATGGAGATGTGGAAGTACTGGTTGTGGAAGGGCACGTCCATGTACTCGTAGGTGGAGGTCTTGGTGCTGTAGGAGTAGTAGACCTTGGCTCCGGTCAGGTGGGAGTTGGTGATGTAGAGCGTTCCGCAGATCATGAAGGACTCGCCGGCGTTCCTCTTGGAGTATTCCGTGTTCCAGCTCCGCAGAACCTCCATGGTCTCGGGCTCCAGCTGGGAGATGACGATGTTCCCCGCGTTCTGATTGGTGGCGTAGACGGCCCACAGGCCCAGCTCGTCCGCCATCAGGTCGATGTCGGAGAAGCCGCCCCACGTGTAGGGGTAGACGTTGTGGAAGCCGGCGTATTCCAGCGCCCGCTGTGCCAGCACGCGCCCGCTGTCGAAGCTGTACCTCACCATGATGTTGCTCTGCTCCTTGTTGTAGTACAGGGAGCCGTTGTAGACCACGTGGTTGGTTCCCGCCCATTTGAAGGGAAGGTAGTAGGTCCGCGACTCCTGGCCCGCGATGAAGTCGCCCAGGCTTTTGTACTCACGCACCACTTTGCTGTTGGTGTAGGTGTCCATGTACCAAACCTGTGGACACATCGGGCAAAGAGGGAATTTTTTTTTTTTTTGTACATTTTGTGTACACTGTACATATAAATACCGTATTTACTCGCTTATAAGTCGATCCGCTTATAAGTCGACACCCCCACTTCAGCTGTGAGATTGTGGTGTTCTGTATAGACCCGCTTATAAGTCGGGGGAAAGAAATGAGAGAAAAGTGAATGGATAGAATTGAGTAGAAACCCAATTTTTGGTTTCATATAAAGTCAATTCTGGTTATTTGGGGCTCATGGAGACACTAAAGCGGCACAGGGAAATAATGATAGAACACCTGTTCAGATGCTCTTTAACCCTTTCTATAGAAATAATAAAACTATTCAGACATCCTTGGTGGTAAAGGAAGCCTAAAAATCAAGAAACCCTGTTTGTTTATGTTGGTCTTAATCTATTTAAGCTATTGTTAATTTGTTTAAGTTTAATTTGTCATTGGTATGGTTGCATAACATTTATGGGAAAAGTGCCCTGCCCCATTTAAGGGAGTTCTCCTGAGAATCGGACGGCTAATGCTAACTCGTGTTTTGGGAATAAATACAATGTTCGAAATCCACCATGTGACTGGTTTATTTGTGAAGCCCCGCCCACGCCAAAAAGAGACTAGAGAGAGAAGAGAGTTGAGCCGAGAGAGTGAGAGAGTGCGCGCGCATGTGTGTGTGTGCGCGGAGCAGCGGCCAGCGGAGTCAGTGCTACTCATTTGTCCGGCTTGTGCCCTTTTCTGAAAGATGTATTTAGTTTGCGTCATAAATGTTAATTTAATTACCGCGGTTGTGTCTTTGCTGTTTATTTTTGTGAGAAAGGGTGAAATATCTGCGCACTGTTCTGAGTAAAATATTTTCAATTTCGGTAGACCGCGCGTATAAGGCGAGCCCCCCACTTTCAGCCCGAATTTTTTAGGAAAAATCCTCGACTTATAGTCGAGTAAATACGGTATATATTCATTGGTATTCAAACTTATAGTCGAGTAAATACGGTATATATTCATTGGTATTCAATACTTTTCTCATATGCACCTAAATTGCACTATTTTGTTACCGTTTACTGTTTTGCACACAAACATATTTTTCACACAGTCTTTTTTTGCACTGCTACTTATTGTTACTGTGTGTAGTTTGGTTTGTATTGTACGTTGCACTGACTGGAGTTTGCACCCAAGTTTTTCACTCACCACAGCTCACACGCTGGGCTGATGTGACAATAAAAAGTGATTTGATTTGATTTGGATTGAGCACGTCAAAAAATCCACGTGAAAAAACAAGAAAATCAAAAACAATTTAAAGCAAGTAAAATTATCTGCCAATGGGGTGAGAACATTTGACTTGGTGAGACGGCTTGACACGAGACAAAAAGATTGTGTTATCCGGTAGATTTGTTCCTGCATTTCAGTTCTTGTTCTCATTGGCTTTGAATATAAAAAAGCAGCTAGTTTCTTAAAATGAGACAATTTCTCTTGACGTTTCTTGTTTCAGGAAGTTCTGTGTTAGAACACAATGTCTTATTTATTCAGGTGCTTTTTTTGTGCATTAGATTTGTTCCTGCATTTCAGTTCTTGTTCTCATTGGCTTTGAATATAAAAAAGCAGCTACTTTCTTAAATTGAGAAACATTGTGTTCTTAAAATGAGACGATTTCTCTTGACGTTTCTTGTTTCAGGAAGTTCTGTGTTAAAACACAATGTCTACTTGGAAAAATGTCTCGATTTTGTTTAAAATATCATCAAAATTTGCATTTTTTTCCCCAAGTAAGACAATTCAAGTCCTATTTTTTTTTAAATAAGCAAAGTAATCTCTCACTTTTAATTCTAACGTAGTTGATTTATCTTGTAAGAGAAAATAACAAGATTTATTGTCCAATTTCAAGATTTTTTAGCTTGTCAAGACTTTTGAAAGATTTTGCAAAGATAATTTTTGCAGTGAGACAGATGGTGAGCGTGGAAATTATAGAGATCTTATAATTACACAATAAATTTTTTTTTTTTCGGACAAGATACAATAACTAGCTTAGAATTAAGAGTAAATGATTACTTGTTCCACACTTGGACTTGTTTCAAGCCGTCTTACCAAGTAAAAGTTTCCCCACTGGCTGATAATTTTACTTGATTTAAGTCTTTTTTGCTCGTTTAGTTTTTTTTATTTTCTTATTTATTCATATGCATTTTTTTTTTTCAGGTCAAAAACATAGGTTTTCTACGCAACTGCAATTGTCACTTGAATAGGTT
Organism: Paedocypris micromegethes; assembly: GCA_028031935.1. Classification (NCBI taxonomy): domain Eukaryota; kingdom Metazoa; phylum Chordata; class Actinopteri; order Cypriniformes; genus Paedocypris; species Paedocypris micromegethes. Next base: position 14,806,498 of record CM051494.1, on the reverse strand, counting down.
ATAAAAAAAAAGAGTTATTTAACATTAAGGAGTAGTTGCATTTATTTCACATTACATTTGATTTGATTACATTTAGTTATATTTATCAGTTACATTTTGACACCCCTGCTCTAAACCATTATTTTTCGCCCAACCCCCC
>CM051494.1:14770222-14784517 GCA_028031935.1 Paedocypris micromegethes | reverse complement strand
TCTCTCTCTCTCTCTCTCTCTCTCTCTCTCTCTCTCTCTCTCTTTCTCTCTAACTCTCTCTATCTATGTCCCCACTATTTTTCTCTCTTTATCTTCTTTCTTTCTGTTCATTCATCATCTGTCTCTCTTCTTTAACTCTGTATCTCTACCTCTCTGTTCATCCATCATGTCTTTCTGCTTCTCTCTTACTCTCTCTCTCCATCCACAATGTCTCTCGTTCTTTCTCTCTCTCTCTCTATCTTTCTGTGTGTCTCTCATATCATTCTCATATCTTTCTTTCCTGTCATTTACACGGTCTGATCTCAGTGTTCCTTTATCTGTTCCTCCGTCCGTCCATCCATCCATCCATCCATCCATCCATCCATCCATCCAACCAGTCTGTCTTCCCTCCTTCTCCAGACGGCAGAAGGCTGTTAAACCTTGTCTTTTTCTCTGAGAAGTCTTAATGGTACTCAGCGACTGGACCTCGCACCTCGCAATGGTTCCCATCATTATCCGGAGCTGATGAGTCTCAGAAGACTCTCTCCAGCATCCACAGCATCCGTCCTAACTCACAGACCCTCTTCTGTGATTCAAACATCACGCCTGTCGAGTTCCTCAGGTTCTTTCTGTCCGAGGCGTCGCTCCGTGTCGTTGAGGAGTCGCTTCTGATTCCACGTCTGGCTTCTCCTCTTCCGCAGAGACGTCGGGATTCTTCTCACGCGCTCACGTCGGTTTAGAAAGGCTTTTATATATAAAGTTCTACTATTTTCAGCCTCCCGCTGGGCTCAGCATCTGACATTTCTGTATCCGCTCCAGCGAGGTCGTGTTTGATCTTACACAACCTACCGACAGAGTTTTCACATTCAAAGGAAAGTTTGCCAGAGTTTTCAAACGAAGCTTCCCGACAGTGTTTTACACAAATACCCTATGGAATGGAATTATTGTAATCCTAATGGATAAAGAATTTTTCTTGGAGATAACGTATTGTGTCCGTACTATAGCTATAGTGTGTGATCCCGAGCCAAAAAATTACACACGTGTGATTCAGTTGAATTAAAATGCGTATATAAGCTTATTTACTATGTAATACAGTGCTTAAATAATTACAACACGTGAAAAAATAAGAGTAAAAATATTTTTGAATCAATAATAAAAGTACAAAAATGCAAGCTTATTTTTGTAATTGTATGGTTAATATAAAAGATAAGATAAGAAAGTCCTTTATTCGTCCCCTCAAAGATTAGTCTTCCACTGTCATGTGACCCACCACCATCACGTGACCAAAATGAACCTTTTGCTTTATGTCTGCTACAAAACCAGCCCCTAATTAGTATACAATAATAACTACATATTCCATTAATAGACAGGACAATCATATTCATACATTTCTCAGTCCCAAGCCCATCACAATGCCCTTCAAACGAGGTCCAAGAAAGTTACTTGGGTAATATTCATTTAACACACATACAAATAAACATATGCAGAAAAATTCAGAACTTCAAATGTCCACATGACTTTAGAAATCAGTGCATTTTCAAAATTAAAGTTCATATGTCCTTGTGTGTTTCAAATTTTTGAAAAATCAAAAAGGGAAAAATACATTTTCAAAACTTCAAATATTCAAAAACGAAAGTCATTAGTCCTCCAACTGACTCCACGTCCAAGAATCGAACACCACACATTTTTTTCTTTGTTGGGTGAAATTTCCATTAATCGGTCCATTTATTGTCCATCCTAACATAGTTAAAACTGCAAGTCATAATCACCATCCCCAATAAGACCACTGGAGATCCTGTCACCATCTTCAGAAGATCTTATTTTATCTTATCTTAAATGAAATGAGGATTTATTTAGCCAGTGTTTACTTTCTGAGAAGTTCTTGATCGATTGGCTTGAGGTTTTGATTCCCGGTGATGTTGTCCAGCTCTTTGTGACGAATGCGATAATGTGGTGTAATGTAAGTCGAGGTTCGTTATTAACACAGGTAGCTGTGATTAATTCATCCGAGCACTATCAATAATTCAACGCCGACTTCTCAACACCGCGGTCATGGTGGAGACAAACCTCGGCTCAGGAACTAGTGGTCCGATTCATCTCCACATCATCATCACAGCCTTTAATGTGACGTATTGACCGCTCTGAAAATCAATCTTCTCGCCCCAAAACCCTTCTGAAATACGGGCTGGTGTTCTGCAAAAAACATCCAGCTGTAATAAGGCTCCCAGAAGTGTAAAGTACTTGAGTAAATGTACTCCGGTACTATACTTAAGTGTGTTTTTGGCTACTTCCATAACTGTTAGTGTCATAAATGTAAGCAACTTTTACTCTCTACTCCACTACATCTCTGATTGAGTAAATGTACTTTTCACTCCACTACATTTGAAGTGACATCTTGTTACATCTTGATTGTACGCAACAAACCGTAATTGATATTTGCCGCAGTTAATTTCTTTGGCGAACGAAGTCTACTGAAGATACTGGAAGCTAATTGTGAATTAGAAACCACATGAATGTGAATTAGAACGTGAATTTGTCAAATTTGAGGAAACACATTGAGGTAAAAGTCTCATTTTATGTTCATTTAAAGTGAATTTAATGGCACGCCTATATTTTAGCTTTATTGTTTTTGTTTCAACGTGAATAAATGTAACGTCTATTGTAGGCCATGACTGAGAGGAATCACATCAAAGTCAGCTCAGAATTGTATTAATTTTTTTTTTTTGCACATTTAAATTTGATTGAGGCTGACTTTTTGTTCTTCTATTGTTTTGTTTTACCATTTTTGAAACCTAGATGTGTTAAATTTCGTTTCTGTATTAGAAAATAAAACCTGATGAATAGGCTTTTTTCACATTTCTTTTTTTTGTAGCCTAAATTCAGTATGAGTAAAATACTCAAGTACTTTTAAAATTCGATACTTTGCTACTTTGACTCAAGTGTTTTTCACAGTGGTGACTTTTAACTTGTATTGGAGTCACTTATTCAGTACTTATCCGTACTTTTACTTGAGGATGGTATGTTTTTGGCTACTTCGTACTTGTACTGAGTATCAAAATATAGGCAACTTTTACTCTCTACTCCAGTGCATTTCTGGTTGAGTAACTGTACTTTTCACTCCACTACTTTTGAATTGACACTTACCGTTACCCGTTACATTTTGATTGTGCGCGACGAACCATAATCGATTTTTATCGCGGTTAATTTCTTGGGCGAACGAGGTTTTTGCCATCTCTAGTCTGCTGAAGATACCGAAAGCTTTTTGTTCTTTATTTATTTTGTTTTACCATTTTTAAAACCTGGAGGTGTTAAATTTCGTTTCTGTATTAGAAAATAAAACCTCAAAAAATTGTTTTGTCACATTTATTTGTTTTATTTTAGCCTAAATTTAACTCAAGTTCCTTTAAAAAATTGATCCTTTGCTACTTTGACTCAAGTCTTTTTACTCAAGTACTTTTACTCAAGTGTGGTTGTCCAGTACTCTTTACACCTCTGAAGGCTCCGGAATCGTGTTAAACAAATTACGCCGGACGAGAATCCGAGAAAGCCTCCTTGAAACACCCTCTCCCGGATGATTCCACCAGGCCACTTGGTATTCCGAATCCCGAGCAGCTTTCACTTCCCGCCCTTTTGATTCGCCGTGTGATCAGGTCCGTCAGCGATGGCTTCCTGTCTGTCCCACCAACACGACTGACCATCTTCTGAGGGCCAGTGGATCAGCCCGAGGGTTTGAGGCTAATCCACATCGACGCTCCGCACCGTCACGTCACCCACCCCCATTGAACTTATTCAAATGGCGGCGTGTCTTTTGAAGAGAGAAGATGGGGAGCTTTGTAGATGTTCCTCGTGGGGCTTGCTGTTGACAGTCTTTCTGGTCGGGGAGCGAGGAAGACCTCACGGAACGCCTCGGGCCATGCTCAACATCGCTTTCCTTCTCTCTCTGATCACCGCGCCTCTTGTCTCGGCTTCACCCTTGAAGTCCGCCAGTGTGTGAGAGGCAGACAAGAGACAAGGACGCTCTCTCTCCACGCTCTTCTTAAAGTGATGACCTGCCTCAATACACCTACTGAAGAGTGCCAGGCTGTGTGTTCTTGTGTGGGAGGGGTTGGCTTGAGATTAGGACACGCCCACTGTCTAAGAAGCCGACGTTAAGGGTCTCGACGCTGAGGAGATCAGATGGACGTCTGATCTGTCTTGCAAACTTTTGGACTAATCGCAAGTGTCTGATCCCTCTAGTTCCTGAGTCTGATCTCTCTCGCTAGTGTCTGATCTCTCTAGTTCCTGAGTCTGATCTCTCTAGTTCCTGAGTCTGATCTCTCTCGCTAGTGTCTGACGTCTCTATCTCCTCTGATGGACCCTTCTGTTTCTTAAGCTTGTTTCTGTCAGTTCTTGGTTTGACCTGTGTCGCTAGTGTCTGATCTCTCTAGTTCCTGAGTCTGATCTCTCTAGTTCCTGAGTCTGATCTCTCTAGTTCCTGAGTCTGATCTCTCTCGCTAGTGTCTGATCCCTCTAGTTCCTGAGTCTGATCTCTCTCGCTAGTGTCTGATCTCTCTAGTTCCTGAGTCTGATCTCTCTAGTTCCTGAGTCTGATCTCTCTAGTTCCTGAGTCTGATCTCTCTCGCTAGTGTCTGATCTCTCTAGTTCCTGAGTCTGATCTCTCTCGCTAGTGTCTGATCTCTCTGGTTCCTGAGTCTGATCTCTCTCGCTAGTGTCTAACTCTCTGGTTCCTGAGTCTGATCTCTCTCACTAGCGTCTGATCTCTCTGGTTCCTGAGTCTGATCTCTCTCACTAGCGTCTGATCTCTCTGGTTCCTGAGTCTGATCTCTCTCGCTAGTGTCTGATCTCTCTGGTTCTTGAGTCTGATCTCTCTCTCGCTAGTGTCTGATCTCTCTAGTTCCTGAGTCTGATCTCTCAGTGTCTGCCTCTAGTTCCTGAGTCTGATCTCTCTAGTTCCTGCAGTCTGATCTCTTCTCGCTAGTGTCTGATCCCTCTAGTTCCTGAGTCTGATCTCTCTATTTCCTGAGTCTGATCTCTCTCGCTAGTGTCTGATCTCTCTAGTTCCTGAGTCTGATCTCTCTCACTAGTGTCTGATCTCTCTAGTTCCTGAGTCTGATCTCTCTCGCTAGTGTCTGATCTCTCTAGTTCCTGAGTCTGATCTCTCTCACTAGTGTCTGATCTCTCTAGTTCCTGAGTCTGATCTCTCTCACTAGTGTCTGATCTCTCTAGTTCCTGAGTCTGATCTCTCTAGTTCCTGAGTCTGATCTCTCTAGTTCCTGAGTCTGATCTCTCTCGCTAGTGTCTGATCTCTCTAGTTCCTGAGTCTGATCTCTCTAGTTCCTGAGTCTGATCTCTCTAGTTCCTGAGTCTGATCTCTCTAGTTCCTGAGTCTGATCTCTCTCGCTAGTGTCTGATCTCTCTAGTTCCTGAGTCTGATCTCTCTCGCTAGTGTCTGATCTCTCTGGTTCCTGAGTCTGATCTCTCTCGCTAGTGTCTGATCTCTCTGGTTCCTGAGTCTGATCTCTCTCGCTAGTGTCTGATCTCTCTGGTTCCTGAGTCTGATCTCTCTCGCTAGCGTCTGATCTCTCTAGTTCCTGAGTCTGATCTCTCTCGCTAGTGTCTGATCTCTCTAGTTCCTGAGTCTGATCTCTCTCACTAGTGTCTGATCTCTCTAGTTCCTGAGTCTGATCTCTCTAGTTCCTGAGTCTGATCTCTCTAGTTCCTGAGTCTGATCTCTCTCGCTAGTGTCTGATCTCTCTAGTTCCTGAGTCTGATCTCTCTAGTTCCTGAGTCTGATCTCTCTAGTTCCTGAGTCTGATCTCTCTAGTTCCTGAGTCTGATCTCTCTCGCTAGTGTCTGATCTCTCTAGTTCCTGAGTCTGATCTCTCTCGCTAGTGTCTGATCTCTCTGGTTCCTGAGTCTGATCTCTCTCGCTAGTGTCTGATCTCTCTGGTTCCTGAGTCTGATCTCTCTCACTAGCGTCTGATCTCTCTGGTTCCTGAGTCTGATCTCTCTCGCTAGTGTCTGATCTCTCTAGTTCCTGAGTCTGATCTCTCTCGCTAGTGTCTGATCCCTCTAGTTCCTGAGTCTGATCACTCTAGTTCCTGAGTCTGATCTCTCTCGCTAGTGTCTGATCTCTCTAGTTCCTGAGTCTGATCTCTCTCACTAGTGTCTGATCTCTCTAGTTCCTGAGTCTGATCTCTCTCACTAGTGTCTGATCTCTCTAGTTCCTGAGTCTGATCTCTCTCACTAGTGTCTGATCTCTCTAGTTCCTGAGTCTGATCTCTCTCACTAGTGTCTGATCTCTCTAATTCTCTCTTTCATGAATCGAATCTTTCTTTTCCTTACATACTTTCTGTTGTCTGGTTTGTCCCACGCACACATCTGATCTATCATCTAACCTCCCTCGTCTGATTCGTCTTTTGGCGCATGTCTGATCTCACTTGCTTCCATACAGATTTTGTGCACAACTGATCTCTTTTGGGAGTTCGACCCCCCCCCCCCTCTCGAACTCTTTTGCACGTCCGATCTCCCTCTATCTCACATGATCTATCTCTATTGTGGATCTGATCTCCCTCTCTCGCCCGTCCGATCCCTGACTCTCTGCCAAGCGTTTCGGATCCCTGACTCTCTCTCTTTTGTGGGCGTACGATCTCAGACATTCTTTTTTTTGGGCATCCTATCCCTCTCTCTTTCTCTCTTTCTCTTGCACGCGCCCAATCCCTTTCTCTCTATCGCTCTGTTCCCTCCCTCTCTTACTTGTGAGTGTAATCCCTTGCTCTCTCCCTCTCTGTCTCGTGTGTCTGATCTCTCTCGTCACTGTTTTTAAATTTCACAAATAAAAATTCTTCAACCAAAGACGTTAGCAAATGTTTTGCTTGCTCATCCTGAGACTGAAGTTGCGGGAACTGAATGGACGAGGAGCATGTGGGGCCGAGATCAGACTGGTCTTTGCCGCTGGAGGAGGTTTGTGAGCAGTGATGCCTCATTAGTCTGTGTCTGTACGCTATCATAATTCTTCTCGCACCGTCCTGTCTGTTCCCCGGGAGCAGAAGAGGTGAAGGTTATTGGCAAATCTTTATAAATCCCCCCCGTTCTCACGTCCAGGAGATTCACTGCACTAAAACACTGGACAGGATCAATAAGAATCAGTCTGACTGATGTTATGACCTATTACAGCTGCTGTACTTATGCTGTCCTCTTTATTTATACAATTTGTTTTCTTTTTGGAGAGAGTGTGTGTAAGGGAATGCGTACACACACACACACACACACACACACATACTAACACACACACACACACTAACACACACACATACTAACACATTCATTTTCTTGCGTGTGTTCCCTCTGGGTCTCCACTTTTCTCACACAGTTCAAAAACATGTAGGAGAAAATTTACTGTGTGTGAGTGACCGTGTGTCCCATTTTGTTTGTGTGTATACTTTTGTACTATACATACATGTATATATTTACAGAATATACCGTATTTACATGAATATAAGCACCCTCCTCCCTTTTTATTTTTGATGCTCAATAACTTGTTTATAAACTAGCTTATAATTGCCAACATATTTCAAATATGCTTGTAATTACACAAGTGCATTTTTCCGTATTTCAAGTCAGGAGCAATCATAAATGTGCAATCGTAGAAACAGTCAAAAATGAAGAACGAACAGACAAAAAATCCAAGGAACAGACACAATCAAAACGCTCGGACTGCTAAACAGGGGATAATAATCCTTCGCTTCGATTCTCTTCACACAGCGTCAGAAGTTCTGACCACTAGAATCAACTTTTTCTTATCTATCATTCGATAAGAAAAGTAAAACGTAAAACGACATCAAAATGATACGCATCACAAGTTAGGTTTGATAAATATTGAATTTTGAATCAGAAATGTAAAAAAAAAGAAAAGGTTTGGGGAAAATCTGGGGGGTGCTATATTCGCGTAAATACTTTATGTGTGTGTGTGTGTGTGTGTGTGTGTGTGTGTGTGTAGGTTAGGTACGTGTGTATTAAATATGTGTTTATATGAATATAAAAGTAAATGAGCAAAATGAGCTAAACTGATTAATAAGAAGTCATGGGCACGAAGAGGGGAAATAAAGATTCAAGCAAAACGATGATGCTAAGATTGTTCATAAAAAGCATAAAAGTTAACATAAATTAATAAAAGAGTAATATTAAGGCCATATTAATACTATGAGGTAACTAATAAAGATGAAGAGCAAGAGGAGCCAAAGAACCCCAAGAAAAAAAAGCTTAAAGGAGCAACAGCAAAGTCAAGGAGTATTAAAAAGGGCAAAGTGAAGGATTAGGGAGGAGGAGGATGATGATGACGATGAAGAACTATTACTAAGCACAACGTTGTGACGCAACCCGCTGGTATGGCGCCATTACTCACCGTCTTTCTCGAGCTCACGCTTGGCTCGTTTGTGAAATTGCCTGTAAATTCTGATTACCTTTAATTGTGAGCCACCATCATCCATCAGAGCGCTTTTTTCCTCTCCTCTACTACGAAGATTGTGCGCACAATCATGCTAAACGCCGTTTGTGGCTTGTTCTTTTATTTCTTTATTTTTTTCAGCGTTGGCTTTTTTCCTCCTCTCTCTTTTTGTACTTTCTCTTTCTTTACGGCTTGATTGAATTACCTGTGCGGTTGATCCTTGAGGTTGGGGGGATTTGGACTATCCGGTCCGTGATGGAGGAAGTCTGCTCGGGAATGGATGGTCGTTTTATGATTTGAGGCTTAGGACCGCTTTTGAGGGAATTATGCGTCTGAACTGGGGAAAAAGGCTGGGGAAGTCAACGCCACTGGCCTGACGGTTTGATCTGCTGTGCTGTGTGTGAGCGGATGAAAGAAGACGGACTCGCTCTTTTTCATCATCCTTCTGTCTCATTAATCCTGCCAATTAATTCAACGTTTTTTTTTTTTGGCTTGCGAATGAATTAAATGTGTCAGCTGACTCAAGACGGCTGTGATCTTCACCTGTGAGGTGGATCTACTGTCAGCCAATGAGCACTGCTGGGCGGGGCTTCAGCCACAATCCTGCTGTATCACTTTTCTTTGTATCACTTGTTTTTTCTCGTTTGTTGGTTCGATTTTGCCCATTTTTGATGCATTTATGCATTTTTTAGAAACGACTTCGATCGTAAGGCTGAAGGGAAAAAAAATTATTTCGCCAAACTCAACGATTTTGAGCATTTTGACAATTTGCGTTTTGCATCACACCATTTACTTTATCTTGCCATATCAAATAATTTTCTAGAATTTCTCTAATATTTTGTTGATTACCAACACATTTTCTGGTGTGCAAACCTATTACTTTTATAATAGAATAGAATTGATGGGGAATTTCTATGTTTTTCAGCAGCAAACAAAAACAAGCAGTACAACCAAGACCGTTAATTTTAGAGAAACACAACCAGAAAAAATAAACACGGACAGTAAAAAAGCAAAGACAAAATTAGCATGGTGCGAAAAAAAAAAAAAAAAAAAAAAAAAAAAAAAAAAATATATATATATATATATATATATATACGTACATACATATCATGCTGTTTTTTTCTTACTTTTTTATTGTCTTTCTTTCTTTTTTGTATATACTGTATACATATACACAGTATATATATATATATATATATATATATATATATATATATATATATATACTGTTTTGTTAAATATATACATAAACATATATACATATACTTTTACACAATTTTGCAGTATATTGCAATATTTGTAATATATATATATAGTGCAAAAATAAGTACCAACAGTAGTGCAAATTTGTGGCGCAATTTTTGTAGAATAATGAAGCCATTCTTCCCTTCCTCTGGATTTGTCGTCATACACGCATTCAAATGCAATGCCATAGAATTTCCGGCATCGGTCCTGTTACGCATAACTTTATCAAAGACGGAATGAGAATGGAGAGGAAGCCAAGCGACTCCATCGGCGGCGTTCAGTTCTTAGAGAATCTTTTTAAATGCTAAGCAGAGAGCGTCGGCCACAAAGCCTCCGAGACTCCAAAGAACCATATTAAATTCCTCCCAGCGCTGGAATGGAGACGTCCAATAATAAAGCCAAAGATCTGCTTCTGGTCCGATCCGCCGAGGATAGAGACATCTAACCGTCTGATTGTAAAATAGACATGATTCTTTCATGTCTACTAGGATTCTAATATGATTCTGTGTGCGGAATGTTCCGGTTCTGGAGAGAAATGCCTAAGATGTGCTAGAAGTTTCCCTCACAGGCCTCGTCTCCTGAAATCCCAGTCAGACGATTGGCTAATGAGCCGTGACGCATCACATGACCAGGAAGTATTTAAGAGAATATTGATTTCGAAAGGATTTTTCATCTGTGGTGCTTTATTCATTTAAAAGTGATCTGCTGTGCTTGATCGAGTTAATCGTTATTTTGTTACTTGTTGTTTTATTCTCCGAGTAAAAGGTTCCTCGTTTTAATTTTACACTATTTTTTTGTTGTTGTGAGAAACAGGCGATGTGACCAACACTGACGTTTCTGGCCCATTATACGGTTAAGCTGAAAGTACTGGAAGTCTCAATTATTCTAAAATAATAACTAATTATCACAAAAAATAATAATCAATACATGTATAGAATAGAAAAGATGGAAAATGTCCATGTTTTACAGCAGAAAACAAAAAAAACGCCAACAGAAAAAAAAAAAAAAAATATATATATATATAATATTATCAATTTTATCATTTTAAAATTGTACGTGTTGTACTAAAAGCTGTATCAAATCATAAAAAGCCTCTTCGAACACATGTATACATTATTCCAGTAGAGATAGTAGTTTGCTACAAACTCAAAATGTTTCCAAATTTTTTTTTTCAAAAATTTTTTTGACATTTTTCAAAATGTCTTCAAAATTTGTTTCCAAAAACAAAAAAATGCAATTTTTTATTGATTGTTTTAGCCTTTTTTTTTTTTTTTTTTTTAATCTAATGCATTATAATGCAGCAAAATATTCAAAAAAAATATTAAAAAACATATTCACCTTTTTTGCAAACGTTTCTACCATTTAAAGTGTTGCAAATGTTTGTAAATAAGTAAAACATATTCATACGTGAATCAAGCGCGTGGCAGGAATTCGCAACATCATTTTTTTCTTGCTAAACCTAAATACATGAATGTTATTCGGTGGCAAAAAAAAATCCATTTCCCCATCAACCGCATCGACGGAATCTCCGTCTCGAGTCGCGATCGATTCGGCCGACAAACAAACCAGCCGCACGTCGGTTTCATGGTTGGTTGGAATCCAGTTTTTAATAATGAAACGAACCATAAAAAGCACATTTGAAGACAATCGCTCACTTTAGTTACAAAACAAGGCGAAGGCCATGGCGTCGCATTCACAGAGGGTTTCGCACACAAACAGGCCCGACTGATCATTCTCGTCCCATTACAAGTCAAAATAAAACAAAATAAAAGTCCCACCTAAAACGAAAAAAAAAAAAAAAACAAAAACACTCGCTGTATAACCGAGGTATATACAAGCCCACCGCAACGGTTTTCCAGATGAGGTATACGAGACCAACCGGAAGAAGTCAAACCAACAGACAGATTTTAAATTAGCGGGAATGAATGGCAGGATGGTGTGCTGGTCAGTCTTCTGCTGGTCAATATATACAAAGGACTTGCGTTAGAATCACTACCGGCTGAAAAGTTGTCTGATAACTTATAGTCTTGGAAAACGTGGATCCAGAAATAACAAATAATGTACAAAAGGAAATAATAATTACAGTTTTATTAAAATACATCTTCCTCCTCATAGCACCGCTTTTTTTTTTTCTCGGATTTTGAACAAGCACCATTTCGTCGTCTTTTTTCACGCGTGTGTGTGTGTGTGTGTGTGTGTGTGTGCGGACGAGAAGCCCCTCCCCTTTCTCCAGCCCGCCCACCTTCTCAGGGTCACCGATGTCCTTCACGGTTTGAATGTCATGTGATTCTCGCCCCACAAGGGCAACTAGTATTTTCCTGGGTAATACATACATACATGGCAAGACGTGTTCGCTACCCCATAAAATTATTTTTTTTTTACTTATTATTCAAAACTTGCATGTGGCGGGAACAAGGGGGCGGGGCGGTGTGGATGGGGGCTGGACGTCGCTGGCCCCTCCCACCCTGCCACCTTCTGTTCTTTGCTTTCATGGTCTGTTTTGTGGCTCGTGTCTAGCCGAGGAAGCAGACGGGACCGACTTCAAATCCAAACTTCTGGTTGGGGTCTCCAAAGTCCGTGATCATGACGTCGACGATGGGGACCTGCTCGATTTTGGGAGTGTTGATCTCCAATACTGTTTTTCCGTAGCCTTTCCTCGTCTGTGGGTGAAGGTGAGAGCAAAGTTTAGACGTTTGATGACACAAGATTACCAAAATATTATCCAACATTTTTTCATTGTAGTTTCTAACAATAGTAACTGAATTGTGGAAAATCTCCTTACATTTAAATCAGTTTAAAAAAATAAATCGTTTGACAGCACTAATTAATCGCACTTCCATGACCGAATTAATTGCGATTAATTCCGATTAAAAGACTAAGCTTGTAATATTGGATAATGACGAGTAATATGTAAATTAATGTAAACCCGACACTAAACACTAGTTTAACAACTGCAATATAATTTAGTATAGGTTTTGTTCAATTTGCAATATATTTTCTTTGTTTTTTAACAATCCGAGGTGGAGTCACTCTTTATTCAAGATAAAACACACCAAAAAAGTCAATTTTGGACTTACATAAAAGTGTTCTACATCAATTGAAAGTTTAAAGTACCTATTTTTTTAGGTTACACTCTTAATAAAAACAGGACATTGCAATAATAAGAAAACTAAAACGTGAATCGCTTTTTGCCTTCTTTTTGTCAGCTAAAAACAATCTAACTTGATAAATACTTATCACTCTAACATGAAACATATGTCTTAAAATGTACATAAAGAAATGACAAAGCTTAGAATGTCTGTTTTTAAATACAAGTCTAAGTAATTACAGTATCGTCTTTAATCCCTATGAATCTAAATTGGCGGCTTGTTGAACGGAGATTTGATCTGAGGAGCAAGTTATTTGCAGTTGAAACTGCCTCTAAAAAAGGTCGAGTCTCAGATAAATAGCAGCAGGTGAAAGCTGTGAGCTTCTGATCATAATGAGCCACACCTGGGTGACACTAGCGGCTCTCTGGGTCTATCCCTGTCACTCTGAGCTTCTGATCATAATGAGCCACACCTGGGTGACACTAGCGGCTCTCTGGGTCTATTCTTGTCACTCTGAGCTTCTGATCATAATGAGCCACACCTGGGTGACACTAGCGACTCTCTGGGTCTATCCCTGTCACTGTGAGCTTCTGATCATAATGAGCCACACCTGGGTGACACTAGCGGCTCCCTGGTCTATTCATGGCATTTTCACCAAACCGAAAGTGAAAAAAACTGCAACTGTGATTAACAGCGTTAAAAAAAATTAAGCACGTAAAATTAATTGCATGCATTAACTCGTTAACTTTGACAGCCCTAATAAATACATAAATGACCAGAGGTGTCGCTCTATCCATTGTGTTCACCACACGGGGCGAATGACGGTGTGAATCTCTTACCGCGCAGCCGTCCGTTAGTTCCTTGATGAAGGGATTGTTGTCAAACGAAATCTCCTCGTCGTTGGAGCCGAGGAATCGCAGCGCCCGCTCGTAGCTGTCGGCAGTGGCGTCGTACCAGGCGATGGACTGGTGGCAGTTGTAGGTGACGTTCTGCCGGGCGGAGGCGGTCAGTAGTTTGAGGAACGTCATCTGGACCATGTCGATGGAGTTGCCCTCAGCGTCCACATACGAAAGCTTGGAAGAAAGACGTCAGGCGCGTGAATAATAGAGAAACCATTCGCCGAGCCATGAAACATGAAGTCCATCTCGTCGGGCCGTTAGATCGCGAGATCTTTTAAAAGCGGAATAAAGAGAAGCAGGCCACTCAGGGCCTTTTAGTTTGGCGAAGGACGCGGAGACGCTTTTCTAAAGATGATGAAAGGACGGGGGAAGTGCACTCACCATCTTCCCTCGCTTGAATTCACTGAACCAGGAGCCCGGAGCTTCTTTAGGCCAGGAGGAGATTCTCACCTGAGGAGGGTGAAGAACCGTGAGTGTGGAATCAGATCAGTGGCCAAAATATCCAACGTGCGAAAATGTGCGTTTGGCTTTTTTTTTTAATTTTCGCTTGCAATTAGATTTTTTTCTTCGCTTGCTATTTTCACGTTTTCGTTTAAAATCTTTTTTTTTTTCCGCTTCGTTTCATTTTTTTTTTTTT
>CM051494.1:14732905-14762956 GCA_028031935.1 Paedocypris micromegethes | reverse complement strand
TGTGTGTGTGTGTGTGTGTGTGTGTGTGTGCATATACAATATTTTATATATAATAACTATATAAGTGCAATAAATAGGTATAACATATAATTATATAATTTTTTTTTTAAAACCAAAGTTAAATTAAACCAAATTAAAATTTCGTCATATTTTAACTTCTGCTTGAAAAGACTTTTATTTGCACTGAGTACTGACCACTGGGCCGGGGATTCCTCTCAGACCCTCAGGACCAGGCTTTCCAGCGGGACCTTGAGGGCCAACCGGTCCTGTTTTCCCTGGCGGCCCCTCGGCTCCGGCCTCGCCCTGCACACCCGGAGAAAAAGAGTGGTAAATAATGTCTGATGTGACACGAGTAGCTCCGCCCCCGCGGCGCTTTGATTGATTGATGGATGTGGACGGATGTGTTACCTTGGCGCCCTTCTCGCCCTGTCTGCCCTCAGCTCCGGCGGCCCCCGGGGGTCCCTGCGGACACAAAACACATGGTGCTTCAGCTGATTTCTCTGTCGCCGCAATAACACAAATGACGGAAAAGGTCACGGAGAAACTTCACCGGCCTAGAAACAGAGAAGTGTGTGCTAGAAGGATTTAGTGGAGGACGCAGAACCTCTCCGAATTTACTCCGGTGTTTACGCGGCTATTATATATACATCATTGTCAATTCAGTTTCGCTTTTGGTGTGACACAGTTGCTAGTTGTAGATTGTATAACGATTAAAATAACAGATTGTATAGAATTGTATAGAGATGTTGACATTTTTTATATTTTATAATATACAGCATATACAGTATATATCATAATATTGAAATATAAATTGTTGAGGATTAAAAAAAAGTCTCAATTGTTCATTTATATGTTTTGTTATAGGAATACGAAAAATGGAAATCTCAGAATTTACTCAGATGTTTACACATGATATGAAGGATATAAAATGTATTGATGTCAATTCATTTTTGCATTTGGTGTGACAAAGTGACTGGTTGTAGGTTGAATAAAATAATATTAAAAGGTTAAAATAACAGATTGTATAGAATAATAGAGACATGGACATTTTTTATATCTTACATACACAGTATATTTATTTTATAAGCATTTTATAATATCAAAATATATATTGAGGAGTATAAAAAATATGTATGTAAATGTAAATATATGACATTTTCTTTACATTATTTATATTTATTATATAATTAAAAAATTGATGTCGTTAATCTACTATGCAAAGTATGATGATTTTCACGTTTATATTTTTGATCTAAATGACAAATTTGAATGACAAATTTGTGAGACGTAATTTTTTATGAAAAGTTATCAGATACCAAAAATAAAAAAAACAAACAAGCCAAAAAAAACCTATCTACTTCACTTACAATCTCAAATATCGAATTTTCCCTAAAATAAGACCTAGCGGGATTTTTTTCTCAATTCAAATTGAAGAAACAGAAAGTCACTGATTTATTCACCCGGCTTTTGTGCAGATTCTCCGCACCCAGCAAATAGACAAAATGCAACTAAATATAGCAAACATCTCCTCGTTTGTTCGCGGTTTCACCTGTAACCGGAAAAAAAAAGCGAGCGTCGAAATCATGCAGCTACTGCCGAAGACGTTCCCACGCGCTCCAACGATGAATAATTCTCAAGATAGTTCATCGAGCGAGCGTCAAGAATAAATATGAAATAGCGTAAGAGAGTCGGAGCGGGGAAATCACCATATTCATTTCCAAGGCGAAACGCTGAGACGGCAGATCGTCTCCGAGAAGGTGTCTGATGCAAAAGAAGTCGGAATTATTGACGCGGCAGTATTAATTCCTCCAGACTGGCTCGCCACGCTCTTCCCTGGAGGATTAAACACCTTCGCCACACTCCCTGCCATCCTCGTATGCAAATAAAACGTTTAATTTGTCCGGAGAGACTAAGATGAAGAGTGTTGGGGAAGCGAGAAGGCTTCTTCTGTACGGAGCGCATGAATAATGGAGAGCGTGAAGCTTTATGGAGGAATAACAGCACTCGACTCAAAATGAAAGATTCGAGGAACACTTCACGGTCTAAGCGAGGGCTCTTCAACGGGGAAGACTTTGAGTTATTTACACTACGTCTTTACCAACTTGTGATTTTTCCTGCAGTTCCTCTCCGTGACTCAAGGTGGCGCTGAACATGTATCGCTTGTGGCAGTTGACCCCATTGAAGCGACAAATGATTGTTGTGATGATCAAGGGAAGTCAATATTGTAGATCTCGAGTTTTTCCAGATTTTTCCTATTGTGAACTAAATAGTCGATCGTTCTGGTCAACTAGTTTTTATTGTGATACAATAATAATAATAATAATAATAATAATAATAATAATGATAATAATAATATTTTTTAAAAACTAGGGTTTTTTGTGTCAACACCCCAGTTGACAATTTGCTAAATGGCCAGTCAAACGAAATTGTGTCCAGATTTAATTGGGCATCGTTTTACATACAAAGTGCAATTCCACTCCCAGACACACGATGGCAACCTGTATTTGTGTGATGGAGATATTATTGTGCAGGTGGATAGTCGATATTGCGGATCTCTTAATTTCGGCAATTTCAGTGACACGGGCTAAAGATTTTTGATCCATGAATAATAAACAAATCTTGCGACACTCAAATCGACACCATTTCCGAAAAGACGCATCATCCGAAGTTTTGTGAAAAATCACATATTTTGAAAAATTTCGAAACATCGGAATAAAAACCGATCACCGCATTGTTTGTCCTCGTTTGCATCTTCCGTATACACAAAAAGTTGTACGAAATGTAATAAACATATAAATAATATAATAAACAATAGATAATAAACAAATCTTGCGTTGATTTTATTCTACGTCACTGTGAACACTCAAATCGACACCATTCTCGAAAAGACGCGTTACCCGAAATTTTGTGAAAAATTCGTCCTGGTTTAAACGTTCCCTTGCGAGAGATGGAAGACGATGACAATAAACTAAACGTAAAGAAAAATAAACGGTAACCGAAAGTAGCGCATTGGAAAAAATGCTGCAGGCGCGAACTATCTACTTACAATCACAAATTTTGAAAAATGTCGAAATATTGGAATAAAAATTGATCATCCCATTGTTTGTCCCCGTTTGCATCTTTCGCACACCAGAAAATTGTGCGAAATGTAATAATAAATAATACATTTATTTAAACAATAAATAAATAATATAATAAATACACAATTAACAATGAATAATAAAAAAAAATCCTGCTTTGATTTAACTGTACGTCACTGCGAACACTCAACACCATTTCCGAAAAGAGGAATGACTCAAAATTTTGTGCGAAATTCATCCTGGTTTAAACTAATTTTCGGACGTTTGAAATTTTCAAAACAAAACTCTTTTAAACAATCTACTTGAGGTGCACAAATACGCACAACCGCTACAATCAGCTCAAGAAACGTAGAATTGGACGAAACAATAATTGAACAATGTCGTGGAACCAGAGGCTGTAATGAAGTGCAAACTCGTTTCTAAGAAAAATTTTACAAAATAGAAATTTTCATTTTTTTACTAAAAACCCGCGTCTTCTACACAGGGACGAAGTTTAATCCGCCAACAGAAATGTCTCCGGTGGCAGCGGCGAATTCCGTCCTGAACGTGACAGATAAATGTCTCCTTCCTCATCACTGTCAGTCAAACAGGCCGAGATCAATACAGAGTCGGAGTGATTCTCTTCTCTTCTCTCGCCCTGAGGAACGTCAGACCAGGGGTGAAGGAAATGAGTTCAGGCTCTGACGGCGTTTAACGGTATTTTCCATTTGCGCCATTCGTCACTCTAATTTAGCTTGCCGGGTTCTTGCTCCGCGCGGAGAAGTCGCCGCGAAAAACGTTCCTTAATCAGACGCGCAGCGATGACGGCGACTGTTTTTGCACAGTTTCCCTCTAACGTCCATCGATCCATAAATCAATCGCGGTTTCGCTCGGAAATTGAAAAAAAAATGCCTTTTCTTGGAAGACACGCAAATATCGAACTGAAAAAAATGCTTGTTATCCAACCAGACGCAAACAGATCTATACGCTCAAATTTTCGCTAGGAGACTCTACGTACTCGTTTTCCAGGTGGCCCCGGGGGTCCGGCTTCTCCTGATGGTCCAGGAGGTCCCTGTAACACAAACAACCAATCAGACAAACAGGAAGTGATGTCAAACTGGACTCATGTAGAATTTTCTCCAATCCTGCTAGGCTACAGATGCATTTAGCAGATACATTCATCTAAACCAAAGCATACAGAACATTATTATTAGACTTTCTAATTTTTTAAGCTATATCAACCTCCAGTTTTTCGTGGGAATCGAACCCATGATCTGCTCCACCAAACATCAAGCTTCTACGCTCTAACTGAGCTAATAGGTATGGTTTATATTATTTCTACAGTATATACGCTCCTGCTTTCTGTGGGATTCCAACACATGACCCGGTCTATCAAACATCAAGCTTCTAAACTATAACTGAACTATTATGAGACATTGAGGTTTTTTAAAAATACAATTTATATCTATAGTACATAAGCACCTGCTTTTCATGGGAATTGAACCCATGACCTGCTCAAAGCTATAAGTGAACTATTATGATACTGCATATCTTTTATGTACGTACAGTATATAATCTCCTACTTTTCATGGGAATCGAACCCATGACCTGTTCCATCTAACATCACCTGCAAAGCAATAACTGAGCTATATAATGTTTTAAAGGTACAGTGTATCTTATATCTACTATATAACTGAACTATTATGAGACAGAAGCTTTATTAAAGGTATGATATATCTTATATCTGCAGTATTTAAGCTCCTACTTTTCATGGGAATCAAACCCATGACCTGCTCCACCTAACATCAAACCTTCAAAGCAATAATTGAGCTATTATGTGTTATATTATTTGTTTTAAAGATACAGTGTATTTTATATATACAGCACATAAGCACTTGCTTTTGATGGGAATCGAACCCATGACCCCCACCAAACATCAAACTTCAAAACTATACCTGAGCTATTATGAGACAGAAGTTTTTAAAGGGACAGTATATCTGATATCTACAGTATATACGCTCCTGCTTTTCGTGGGAATCGAACCCATGACCTGCTCCACCAAACATCAAGCTTCAAAACAATAACAGAGCTATTATGAACAGAAGTTTTTAAAGATACGGTATAACTTATATCTACAGTATATAAGCTCCTGCTTTTCGTGGGAATCGAACCCATGACCTGCTCGACCAAACATCAAGCTTCTACGCTATAACTGAGCAACTAGGAAAGCAAATACTAGTTTAGCTTTAAGCTAACTAGCATAAAGCTAAGCTATAGGAGCTTGTGTAACTAGTTGAAATCAATGAAAAGAAACAAAGTCGTTTCAGCGCATGGTACAGATTTACATAAAGTTTAAGTATTTCAAGTTTTATTCCACAAAACTGGAAGAGAAAATGTTTTCAGCCTCGCTAGATTCACAACTTCCAAATTTAGCGGCGCGATGATTCCAACAACGAATTAAGCAAACTCTCTTCCGCCGGAGTGAACTTTTTAATTCTGGGCCTCAACTCAAGCTCCGTATAAGCAAATCAAGTTTTTTAATTTCAACCTATTTACACCGTTTTTTTCTCCGAGCGCTTTAAATGCAAATTCAAAAGTCGAGCTATTTAAACCCGCTACGGAACGAGCCGCATTTAAATAAAGTGAAAACTCACGGGCTGACCGGCTTCTCCGTCCTCTCCCTTCTCTCCAGGACCGCCATCGATTCCCTGATATGGAAAACACATTACTGCAAATTGCACGTGGAAAAAAAAGAAGGACACGTGGATTTATGAGGAAAATTACATCCAGTTTATCTTGAAAAAAAGAGTCATTTTGACACATGGATCGAACAACAATTCGACGTGTAAAAAAAAAACGACACAAATACACATTTAAAAGATTGGACACTTACGGCAACACCGGGCTCACCGGGTGGACCAGGGTCTCCCGGAAATCCAACAGGACCCTGGTGTAAAATAAAAAGGTACATTTGACAAAATACACAGTGTCTAACAAACATTCTGTTATAACGGACATTTGTATAATTTGATTTTAACAAACCATATTGTGGTATATTTTAAACATTATGGTATAAACGTGCCCTATACAGTTTATAATGGACTTTTAGAACAATGACTGAACACGTTTGTTGAGTGAAAGTGTTTATTCTGTAGTCGTTGTTTCCTTTGGTTATAAATGACATGTATTAAGGCGTATTAATAAAACCATTGTTCTGTGGCTTTTAGTCCTATCAAAACCAAACCAGTTTCATATGAATCTACAGTCATTTCTTTAGTAATTAAAGCAAAAAAAATGACGACTTTTTATAAAAAAATGTCTTGACTTTTACTCGCCTAACATTGATTGCTACAACTACTTAGCAAGAGACAGTCTGAACCTCCACCTATATTTTAAATACAACACTGCATATGGGCGATTAAGATCATACAGTTTAATATCCTTAATAAAAAAAATTCTAAATCCTCTTTCTCTCTCTCCCTCTCTCATTCTCACTCACACTCTTGTACACAAATCTGTATGGTATCTTTATTTAAAGAAATTAGATGCAGGGGGGTAATCTGGATAAGCATCTACCATTTTTAATACAGAGAGAGAGCGAGAGACAGAGAGAGACAGAAAGAGAGAGAGAGAGAGAGAGAGAGAGAGAGAGAGAGAGAGAGAGAGAGAGAGAGAGAGAGAGAGAGAGAGAGAGAGGGAGAGAAAGAGAGGGACAGCGAGAGAAAGAGTGAGAAATAGAGTGAAACAGAGAGACACAGAAAGAGAGAGAGAGAGAAAGAGAGAGAGTGAGAGATAGAGCAAAATAGAGAGAGAGTGCGACAGAGAGAGAGAGAGAGAGAGTGAGTGATAGAGCGAAATAGAGAGAGAGAGAGACAGAGACAGAGAGAGAGAGGGAGAGAGAGAGAGAGAGAGGGAGAGAGAGAGATAGAGAGAGAAAAAAGAGAGAGAGTTTACATTGTCACGCTTTCTTTCGGATTGTCTGAAGTCGAGATACGTTTAGAAACGACTTTAAGCGGAAAGTACTTAATTACAGAAATTTACAAATTACAGAAAGTACGAAATAATTCATTACTAAATAACCTAAAAGCAAGTTGTGTTTCTCGTCACGTGGTCACACTCACAGGGTTTCCTTTGGGACCGTCATCTCCAGGGGGTCCCTTAGCACCCGCGGGTCCGGCGGCGCCAGGTGGACCCGCCTCACCTTTCTCTCCTCGCTCTCCTTTGGGTCCCTGATGAAAAAGCGAGAAAGAAATTGTCCCGGAGCATTTTTTTCACGAACAAAAGGGTCTCGGGGAACGACGGAGCCGCGCTTTACATTTTAATCCGCACCATCAAAGCTCCGAATCAGCCATTCATCTCACTATTGACAGCTGAGAAGTTCTGATCGAGTCCGAGAGCGGAGATCCTGTCAGCTCATCGGTAAAAAGTCAACTTTTCCCTTTCATCACGTCCGATTCCATTCAGATAAGATCATGAAAGGGGCAATACGTACAAAAGCGCATTAAAATCTTTATATATGCTACAAAAAAGGCTGTAAGAATTGCACATAAACTTGGATTCCACGTGAGTCATTTCATAAATCTCACATTCTTAAATTGCACAAACTATTTATTTAGAATTTAGAATCGCTGTGTTTATGTTCAAGGTTAAGAACTAATTGTTGCCGGAGGGAATACAAAAGTTTAAAAGAATACAAAATAGTTTAAGAGGCAAGTCAAACTTAAAAGTGCAATATACACGCACCACCAAAAAGTGTTTCCGCTTGACTAGAAACGGGGTAAAATTGTGGAATAATTCCACAAAAGTAAAGCAGTGTACGAACTTGAAACATTTCAAACATATTTATATAAAAGGACATTCATCCGAACTATGTTAAAAATGTGGAATAATGAAAAAATGTTGTCAAGTTTTTGTCATACTCTAGATTTTTTACTTGTATCAATGGTCTGAGGAAATGTATGATGTCGCTGTGGAAACAGTCTTCATGTGTTAAGGTGGAACATAAAAGGGGGCGGGACTAGATAAGTTGTACTTCTTTCTACTCCCTTTCAAACATGTAATATGGAAATGAACAATATGATTGTACTATCATTATTATGTTGTGGTTTTTATGGTGTTGTTATTATTATTGTTATTATTGACTTTTTTGCGTGTTTTATCTTGAATAAAAAGTGACTCGACCTCAGAGGATTAAAAAAACAAAAAATTATATTGCAAATTGAACAAAAATGATACTAAATTATATAGCAGTATTTAAACTAGTGTTTATTTAGTGTTGAGTTTACATTAATTTACATATTACACCTTATTATCCATTATTCCAACCTTTAGTCATTTAATCGCCATTAATCGTGATTCATTTGATCAGGGAAGTGCGATTAACTAGTTAAAAAAAGTTATTCGTTTGACAGCACCAGTATACATGTATGAATAATAAAAATAAAAAATAAAAAATAAAAAATAAATAAATAAAAATAAAGACTGAGACGCTTCTAATCTCACAGGAACGCACAGAAATCATTCCCGCAATTTACCGACCCGTTTCAGTTCAAGACGATCAATAAGAGGGTCTTCACTTACCCCAGGACCCGGCTCTCCAGGAGGACCAGGGTTCCCCGCTTCTCCTTGTTCGCCCTGTCCACAACAGTGTCCGTCAAAAGTGCGAAAAAACGATGCTCACCGTTTAGACTCGATAAAACGAAACTCGCACCTTCTCGCCGACGGCTCCCATCCCACCGATCCCACCTGGAGGACCTTGCGGACCCTTTAACACAATACATGGATTTTCTCGTGAAGATCAATAAGTCTTTTGGGTTTCGGCGTGTCAGTTGGTTAATGTTATAGTGGGGCGAGATGCTCTTACATCAGCACCGGAGGGTCCCTGAGGGCCTCGGGGACCGGGTGGGCCGGGTGGTCCCTGCGGAGAGAAAACACATATTTCACACGCATTTAATGACAAAAAAAAGAAAATTGCAGAAAAGCAACAAATGTTTATTTATATAATATATATAAAAAAAAAAAAAATATATATATATATATATATATATATATATATATATAATTTTTGTTTTTGCTTTTTTTTTCATAACTTTATTATAACTGTTTTGTTAAAACATACAGTATATGAGTAAAATTATTCTACATCAATATTGTTTTAATTGTAAAAAACAAGAAAATATATACTGTATTATTTCAATATATATAAAAATATTTAAAGTAATATATTAATTACTTTTTCATCATAACTAAACAAAAATGTTTTTATATAAATAAAAAATAAGCATGTGTACATAAATACACACACACACACATATATATATATATTGTTTTTTTTGTTGTTGTTGTTTTGTTTTAGAAATTCTAATTTGTTGATATTTTTTTTATTAGTCATTTTTTGTTTTTGCATTTTTGTTTATAACTGTTAAAACGTACAGTAGAAAAATATTCTACATAAAAATTGTTGTAAATGTATAAAAACAAGAAAACATATATTATTTCAATATATATAAAAATATTTAAAGTAATACGTATATTAATTACTTTTTCCTCATAACTAAACAAAAACATTTTTATATCAATAAAATGTCAAAATAAACATGTGTTACGAAAATACATAAATATATTTTTTAAAAATTGTTTAATTGTGTCAGAAATAAATTAAAAAGAATTCTAATCTGTTGTTATTTCTATAAGTCAAAGTTGAAATCTATTTTCTGTCGAACTCACCATTGGTCCGACATCTCCGTTTTCCCCTTTCTCGCCGGATGGACCAGGAAGACCCTGTCAACAGACGCACCACAATAATCACAATCACAATCACTGCAATAAAACCACACAACTATTTCATTATTAATGAATAAATATTTAAATAATTGTAAATAATTTACAGTCACATAATTTACAGACTCGCACAATTCTTCGTTCACACGCACAAGTGCATTTTTAGCATATTTTCGGGGCTAATAAGGCTTTAACTTTAACTTTCTCTCTCTTTCTCTTTAGCCCCCCTCTTTCTTTCTTCAATCCCTCTCTATCCCTCTCTTCATCTTTAACTCTTTCTCTACTTCTATCTATATGTAGCTTTATATTAGCTTTCTCTCTCTTTCTCTTTAGCCCCCCTCTTTCTTTCTTTAGCTGTACCCTCTATTCATCTTAATCTCTCTCTCTCTCTCTCTCTCTCTCTCTTTCAATCTATAGCTTTCTTTTTAGCTTTCTATTCTCTCTCTCTCAAGCATCCCCCTCTCCTCTTTTTCGTTCTTTGAAGCCAAGAAATGCTGGAGAAATGAAGCCAAGCATTGAAAACAACAACAACAACAACAATAACGCTAGAGGAGCATTTCATCCCTTTTCTCAGCGTTTTCCACACAAGTAAAAAAAAAACATCCACGTTGTTATCGGCATAACTAATGGCCAATTAAAGGATCTCCCAGCCGAGAAGCTGAAGCGTCCGTCACTTCATCATCCAGCCACAAAGCGCAGAAATAAAGCACGTGGCCGAGTGTCAGGGACGTTTGATCCGTGACATTTACGTTGTAATGGAGTTGCGGATGCTGAAGGTTCTGTCAGCGGAGAGGAGCACGCCACATCTCAGCATCAGCATCACTGAAGACGCTCGGCCAATCACATTAAAGCCAAGTGCATTACGGCCAATTAAAACGCAATCCAATCAAGCGTCTGGTGAACGAGGCAGAACCTGATTTCATTAGCGGAACCGACGGCCACAACAAACTATTGTGAACGGATCAGGACGGAATAATGAATATGGATTTATTTTTCCTTTTATCATCTAAATCGCTTTTTCATTTCTGGGTCACGTGGAGGTGGAGCCAATCACAGCAGCTCTGGGCCTGAAGGCGGGACACACCGTGGCCGACCAATCACTGAGTAGGACACGCCCACTCTCACTCACGTGTGATGGCTCCACCACTACACCACCGTTTGCATTTTCTTCTTTATTTTGTATTTATACCACACACACAAACTCCACAGTGTCAATTTATTTGTTCATTTTGTAACTTTTGTTATTTGTTTATTTCGTTTTGCAAAAATATTTACATTTTTTAAACGTTTTTTATATAACCTATTAGTGTGCAACACTGTATCTTTAGAATAAAAAGAAATAAAAATAAATGTAATTTGTGTGTGTGTGTGTGTGTGTGTGATTTAGTACACAACACGCTTTTTAAGCCACAGTTTTGTGTCTGAATTCATTCCGCCCTTTCAACCAGAAATCATTGACACACACACACGCACACACACACACACACACACACACACACACACACACACACACACACACACACACACACACACACACAACACAACACACACAACACACATCGTTTAATTAAACCCACGCCATCACACAGATCCACAGGCTGATTCCAGCAGAGCGTCGGAAAGGAAATCGATTCCCGTCCCAAACTCCAGGCCATTTGCTTTTAGTCGGCAGGACATTTGCCATAATGCAATAGCTCCGCCCATCACCACCCACCCGCAGACCGATGGGTGTGTGTGTTTTAATAGCTCCGCCCATCACCACCCACCCGCAGACCGATGGGTGTGTGTGTTTTAATAGCTCCGCCCATCACCACCCACCCGCAGAACGATGGGTGTGTGTTTTAATAGCTCCGCCCATCACCACCCACCTGCAGACCGATGGGTCCCGGGGGTCCCGGGAAACCTCGAGCGCCCTCGTCTCCCTTCTGCCCGAACATCCCCTGCTGCCCACGAGGACCCGGCTCTCCATCCGACCCCTGGGGACACAGGCATTAGTGAAGGCCGGGAGCAGCAGGAGCAGTGGGTGGTGTAGGTGTAGGACATACGGCGGGTCCTGGAGCTCCGACTGTCCCCTGGAGACCTGGTGGGCCCGGCGGACCCTGGGAAAGACAGCGCGAGAAGTTACCAGTCTGGGTTTGTTTTTGATTGGACGATACGGTCCAATCAAAAGTGCAAATAATCATAATAATAAAGACTAATATGAAATATGAAATATAAAAATGTGTGTGGTCGATATGGAGTCAGAAGTCTTTGAGGCGTGGTCACATGACTTGGTACATTCCGTGTTCGTTCAAGTCATGTGACCTGAAACATTTCTAATACATATTCTAATACTTTTTCGAAAAAAAAAAAAAAAAATTACTTTTATTTAACATGAATATAAATATTTTTTTTAAATATTTACATTGTTTAAATATGAATCAGAATAATTTAACCTGGTGTACATATTTATTATTTTTTTACTTTTTTTATTTATAGATCATTACAAGCAGAAGATGAATATGTCAGAAACCTCTGGTGATGTTTGTGCATACATAAATCTCCTTTAAAAAACGTTTTTTTTTTATGTTTATTTTTTTTATTTGGGGAAAAGTTCAAACTGGCTGCTTTTAAAAATGAAAGGAAATCAAAACATTTTACGGAACTTTTCATTTTCCAGAACGTTTTATTTGTTTTGCAAATTTAGTTGCTTTGCAAACAACAAAAAAAATGTGTATTCATACTGTACTTTTATCACGAGTAACAGACTTTAAATTAAACGTAAAACAAAAGCTCACAATAACAACAAAAAGTTAAAAATAAGTGTAAAACTGACTCTATGTCTTAACGAATCAACTCGGCCCGTTCCATTAAACCTGACTCCGCCCATTGTGAACCCACACGTTGACTCCTCCCAATTTGTCAAAAAACGATTGCAATTTATTTTTTATAACTTAATTTTAGACATTTTTTTTATCAGCTTAGTCTTTACGCTTTTTATTTAGTCAACACCACCGTCGCAAGGACGACAAATCGTAAGAAAAATGCGCGTAAAAGAAAATTAATTCCTTAAATGTTAACGTCTTTTTAAAAACCAACTAGTTTTTTTTTTGCAATGTTTTTTATTTTTTTATCGTTGGACTCACGTGTTCACCCTTGTCGCCTTTGCTGCCCTTCTGGCCCGGCTCGCCCACTTCACCCTGCACAGATGGAGAAGTCGGTTAGCCGCCGTTAGCTTCATCGCTAATAAAATGACCAATGTTTCTCTGGGAGCCACACGGAGCCGATCTGAGACATATGCTCGTCACGTTCTGCTCTGAGACTCAATGATGCTGCTCCACACTAATCTGATTACAGGCCACCTGCGCTGATGATGATAGATCTACTCTCTCTCTCTATCTCTCTCACTCTCTCTCACACACACTCTCTCTCACACACACTCTCTCTCTGTCTCTCTCTCTGTCTCTCTCTCTGTCTCTCTCTCTGTCTCTCTCTCTGTCTCTCTCTCTCTCTCACTCTCTCTCACACACTCACTCACTCACTCTTTCTCTCTCTCTCTCTCTCTCTCTCTCTCTCTCTCTCGCTCACTCCCCTCACTCACTCACTCACTCACTCACTCACTCTTCTCTCTCTCTCTCTCTCTCTCTCACTCTCTCACACACTCACTCACTCACTCACTCACTCACTCACTCTTCTCTCTCTCTCCTCTCTCTCTCACACTCACTCTTTCGCTCACTCTCTCTCTGTCACTCTCTCCCTCTCTCTCTCACACTCACACACTCTTTCTCACACTCTCTCACTTTCTCTGCTCAAACTCTCTCTGCCACCACTCTCTCTGGCAATCTCACACTCTCTCCACTCTCTCTCTCACTCTCATCTCTCTCTCTCTCTCTCTCTCTCTCTCTCCTCTCTCTCTCTCTCTCTCTCCTCTCTCGCTCTCTCTCACACCACACACACACACACTCTAATTTCTCTCTCTTGTTTCTCTCTCTGTCACTCACTTCGGCTTTCCTTATCTTTATTTATCTCTCCACATCTCTTCAATGTTCTTTTTCTTTCTCTTCCCCATGGTTCTCTCTCTATCTTTATGCTCTCTCTCGGCTAAATATAGTGTGTCTCTTTCCCACTGTCCTAATCACTCAAACAAAAGCAAACGCACAACCGACCTTGTCGCCGTCTTCTCCGGGTGGACCCTGAGGTCCCGCTGGTCCTGGCAAACCGACCGGACCTTGAACTCCATCCCGACCAGCTGGACCTGAAGGACCTCGCTCGCCCTGAGGAAAGGAAGAACAACAGCCACGTGCTTGAAAAATGCTTCGTCTTTCCACTTCAAAAGCACAAACACCATGACACACTGGCAAACTAAAATCAACTTGAATTTCTTCATGACGGATCAACACAATTCCAACCAGAGGATGAATATGGAAAGCTCCTCTGGTGATGCTTGTGCATAAATAAATGCCAGATGAATGGGGAGAAGTTCAGACTGGTTTCAATAAACGTTGGAAGGACATTTTTTTTTGCATTTAATTTAGGCAATTTATAAACAATGAAAAGTGCGTCTTCATACTCTACTTTTGTCACTTGAACAATTAAACAAATAAAACAAAAAGCAAAACATATATACTAAAAAAAAGAAGTTCAAAGCAAGTGTAAAATTGACACAATATCTTAACGAATCAACTTGGTTTGTCCTTTTAACTCTGACTCCTCCCTTTTGTGACCAACACATGTTGACTCCGCCCATTTTGAGTAAATAGTTTTTTTTTTGTACATTTTTTCTAAATTGTAAATATTATTTTTTACTTTAAGTATTTTGGC
Source organism: Paedocypris micromegethes (assembly GCA_028031935.1). Classification (NCBI taxonomy): domain Eukaryota; kingdom Metazoa; phylum Chordata; class Actinopteri; order Cypriniformes; genus Paedocypris; species Paedocypris micromegethes. Next base: position 14,748,317 of record CM051494.1, on the reverse strand, counting down.
TACATTGTACTTGTACTGAGTATAAAAAATGTAAGCAACTGTTAATGCAGTCCTAATAAATTCACGCAATCAATAAAGTACAAGTACTACTACAAGTACAAATACTATGCTCAGTGTTTCAATGTGTAAAGAATTTTTCCAGTTTCTTTACACGTTCGTCACACTTTTTTTAAAAATCAATTGTATTACACATCTGTATACATTAGATATTGCTGTACACTTTGTAAATATACAATAAGTAACAAAGTCTATTTACTCAAGTACTTTACACTTGACATTTACTTGACAACACTCGACAAGTACTTGACATTTAAAAAATGTCAACTTAAATTTCTTCATGACGAATCAACACAATTACCGGTGCACCCTTCTCTCCAGCAGGCCCCGGGGGTCCTTGTGGCCCACCCCGTCCAGAAAGACCGATAGGACCAGCAGGACCGGCCGCTCCTCTCTCACCGGGCGAGCCCTGTTGAAATGACACACACACGCACACACACACACTCTATCAACAATGTCAAACTACTTTATGTCAACTTTATGAGTTTAAGCGTCTATCACTTCCGCCTTCTCGTATCTCTTTTCCTAACGGTGGTCTTCATCACGGCATCTTCACACGGATGCAAATGCGTCGTTATCAGAGCGACAGACACAGACACCCGATGACTTCACATCCATTTTAATCTTGACTTGTCTAGGTTCTTGAATAAAAGTCCGGGATAATTGCTTTTTCTATTCTTCTGGTGGAAGGAGTCAGCGAGGATAAGACTGTGATTGGGTGGTCTCCACTACGCCCCCTAGAGTCCCTCCCCCATCTTTTGGGAGTGGGACCATTCGCTCCTTAAATGCTAGAGCTGTTTGTGAGCTTTGATCTGACGGACCGCTTCTTCAAACCTCTCAGGCTCCTGAATAAAACATGGACGAGCAAGACGAGTGATGGGAAACCATGGAAACGGAGGACTCACCACGGGGCCGGGCGGACCCTGAGGGCCCTCAGCTCCTTTCAAACCCGACGGACCCTGCACAGGAAGAGGAAGAGACGTGTCAATCAAGCCGCGTCATTGGCCACCATCAGAGCCACACCCCTCCCAGAGCAGCGAATAACGGACTTTTTGCATATGCAAATGAGATTTCCGGATAAAGTTTGGCTGTATAGTGTTTATAAAACTGTATAGTTGTGGCATTATATAGTATGTAATTGGTCCAAGTTTATATATATATATATATATATATATATATATATAATATATATATATACGTATATATTACTATGTTATTTATGGTTTCTCGTATTACTGTGTTATTTATGATTTCAGTTATGTATATTTATGATGTGTGCAGTGTTATGAATATAGATATTTTAAAAAAGTATATATATACACTTATTTATATCTGTGATATTTATGGCTAAGATTACCGTATGTTAATTTATGGTGTGTGCAGTATTATTCATGGTTATATATATATATATTACTGTGTTATTTATGGTTATGATTATGTTTATTTATGGAGTGCACAGAACTATTTGGGTTGTTTTTGTTTTTATATAGCCTAATTTTTTTATTCTTCTATATATTCTGTCTGCTGTTGTGAGAGGCAATTTCCCCGATGTGGGACAAATAAATGCATTTTCATTCATTCATACTATTATTGTTACGAAACAGTCGGCGAAGACGACAGGGTAGGTTTAACAAAGGTTTAATCTCCGTAACTCAGGGAATCCAAACAGAAGAGGAAGATCCAATAATTCCAAATAACTCAAAGTCTGATAACCAGTACGACCAACAGCGTGTTCACCCTCCAGGTTCTCCTTAAGAGAACCTCCATAATGAGGTCCACCTGTCGAGGGTGAACAGCTGTCAGCGATCAGCCGGTCCCGGTTACTCCCCATTCCACCACCAGGGGGAGCTGAGCTGTAGGACCGTCACAATTATTTAATAGACACAAATTTATTTAATATATTATTTTACATTGTTTATACCATCTTATACTATAATATTTATGAATAAATTACATTCTAATTTACTTAATTCGATGAGTACCATGATGTACTTGAATTTCATTTTAAATAAAAGCAAAAAAACTAATTTCGCTTGCAATCGCTTAAAACGACAAAAACACAATTTGATAAATCGGCTACTGTTACAAACTAAGAAATGTTGCAGGTTTAAGTATAAAGGTCAAAGTTCAGACGCTGTGCTTCTTGTACATCGTGTTCTTAGTTCGAATTATTAATTTAGAGTGTTACAGTTACATTAAGTTACAATTGAAATGTTGCAGTACGTTACAATGTAAAATGTTACAGTGTTACAATACGTCACTGCAACATTTGATTAATTTTTTGGGTGAACATTGATGGTTTAGGGTCCGACGTTCCTTCCAGCTTCAGTGTTAATGGACCGTCGATGCGAAGACAGATTCGACTGAGAAATGCAAATAGTTTATAGATTTGCTCTTAAAGTGGTGCGCGCACACACACACACACACACACACACACACACACACACACACACTGCAGCTGTCCGTAGAGAGAAGGAAGGTTCCACCGCAAAAAAATAATTTTTGACAAGCTAAAAAATCTTGAAATTAGACATTAAATCTTGTTATTTGTTCTTACAAGATAAATAAATTATTTTAGGATTCAAAATTAGAGGATTCAAATTACTTTGCTTATTTCAAGAAAATGGGATTTTCTTGTCTAGAAAAAAATGGTAAATTTGATGATATTTTACACAATTTTCCAAAGTAGACATTATGTTTTAACACGAAATTTCCTGAAACAAAAAAAACGTCAAGCGAATTTTTCTTATTGTAAGAACACATTGTTTCTCAATTTAAGAAACTTAATAAACGTTTTTTTAATATTAAAGCCAATGAGAACAAGAAGTAAAATGCAGAAATAAATCTACCCTGTAACCAGATTTTTTTTCTCTTGTTTCGAGTCGTCTTACCAAGTAAACTTTTCTCACCCAATTGGCAGATATTTTTACACTGCAAAAAATAAATTCTTGACAAGCTAAAAAATCTTAAAAAAGCTTGTCAAAAAAAAGTAAAAAAAAAAAGTAGACAATAAATCTCGATATTTTTTATCACAAGATAAATTTACTACGTAAGGATTAAGAGTGAGAGATGACTTTGCTTATTTCAAGAAAAGGGCATTTTCTTGCCTAGAAAAAAATGCTAAATTTGATGATATTTTACACTAAATCAACATATTTCCTGGTTTCAAATGTCCAGAAACAAAAAAAAAACGTCAAGTGAATTTTTATCATTTTAACAACACAATGTTTCTCAACTTAAGAAATTAGTCTTAATAAATAACTTAATAAATAAATTTTCCAAGTAAAATCTTCTCACCCCATTGGCAGATATTTTTACTTGATTAAATTCTTTTCGACTCACTTTGTTTCTTACGTTCCTATTTTTCACGTGGATTTTTTGCAGTGTAAAAAAAAAACAAAACGCGCGAAGAGAAGAAAACAATCAGCCGGTGACCTTCAGTCGGGCGTCAACAACGAATAAACAGATTTAATTGCCGACATTTTCAAGCAAGCCATTGTTTTCCCGAAAAACTCATTAGAACATCCCAACCCACCACGGAACCCGAAACCAGAAGAATAAAGCCTGACTCCCATCATCATCATCATCATCATCACAAAGCCGCGCTCCAGCAGAGGTCACACACTCCATTACGCTATTCCAGAAGCGTATTGAAGTCCGATTGTGTGGCTGGAATGAGTCCGATTAGAAGGATTTATGGCTGTGGGGATCTTACCGTAGCTCCAGGAAGACCTCGCTCCCCCGGGAAACCTCTCAGACCCGGCGGTCCGTCTTTCCCGGAACTGCCCTGAGGACCCGGATCTCCCTGCGACACACAGAACCGTGCGATTCATTTAAAAGAAGGTTGATGGGGAGAGTGAAGACGCCATTGATTCTGAGCTAATGCTAATTTAGCCTGATGAAACCAACGCAATTCGCCTTTAAACTCGGAAAAGTGAAGAATAACAGACATTCTGAACGGAATTTCATCCAACTTTGGCTGTAAACAAAAAATAAAAACATTATTTTTGATCATTTGAAACGTCATCACTTTAATAAAATAGATAGGAAGGTAGGTAGGTATATACTTTATTAATCCCTGGGGGAAATTCTTGAAATACAAGACATTGAGTTACAGAAATCAAACTTCAAAAATCAATTAGAAATCAAATCAAATTAATCAAATTTATTTGTGAAATAAATGTAGTACATGCGTTAACCATACACAAACCGATGTACAACAAACGTTAATACAGAGTGTGTGTCTGAGAGAGTGTGTTTGTCTACTTGTGTGTTAGAGTGTGTGCTTTGTTTGAGAGCGAGAGAGAGAGAGAGAGAGAGAGAGAACAACAGGTTCGATTAGAGGAAGTCAACCCGGTGGTGTGTCTTGGGAAGGAGTGGTGAGAACAGTGAAGACTCTCTGAATAGTTCATGAGAGCAGGGGACGTGAGGGTGGGGGTGTGGGGCACTGATGCTCGTGACAGGTCAGCGAGACTTAGTGGGTGTGGTTGTAATCCTGTATGCAGAACTGAGTTGTAGTGGGGCAAACGAACGTGACCGAGGAGATTTCTTTGACAGACTCTTGGTTTGAGGGTGTGAGTGGGGGACACCTGAACGGAGGCACGGTGAAGTCTGCAACTGTCTCTGTTTGTGTCTGTGTAGAAATGAGAGAGGAGAATAGAGTGAGATATCGAGCGCAAGAACACACACACCCACATCCCCAATCTCTCTCTCTCACACACACACACACACACACACCACACACACTCTTCTCCTCTCTCCTCTCCTATCTCTCTCTCTCTCTCTCTCACTCTCTCTCTCTCTCTCTCTCTCTCGCTCACTCTCTCTCTCTCACACACACACACACACACACACACTGCTCTTTAACTTCTACTCGTCCTTGTGTTTCGAGCGCCTACAATGGACCAATGTGTGCGTCAGTTTCAGACACGAGCGGAAAGTGCGAACGCCGTGGCAACGATCAGCAGAAGTGGCACAATCCAGCTGATTAAAGTGTCATAAAGAACTCTAAACGCACTGCTTTAAATAAAATAAAAAAATCACGATTGTCACTTGAAACTCAATTCAGAGAAGAAAAGTAATTCCGTACGTTCTCAGCCGAGGTGTAAAGTGTAGCAGAAAACAATATTAGAGTAAAAGCACGGTAACTACTGTAAAAATGACTACATTACAAGCTGTAAGTCACCAATTCCAAGACGACTTGAGTAAAAGTCATAAAGTGTCCACTTTTAAGAGAACTTAAGTATTTTACTTGTATTGAATTTTTTGAAATTTGAGGCTAAAAAGAAAATACCAAGGAAAGTGAATAGAGAATAGAGAATAATTGCTTATGAGGCTTTATGTCTTTTATAGGCTTCATATAGAAATTTCTTTTTGAATTTCTATCGTTTCTAATATTAAGGAAATTAAATGTAACACCTCAGTGTTTCAAAATGGCAGAACAAAATAGATTAAAAAAAAAAAAAAAAGATCAACAAGTCAGTCTCAGTCAAACTCAAATGTCCAATAACTGCTAATTCACGTGATTTAGCTGATAAATAGCATCCAGTACTATTTTTTAAAAAGGTGGTGTAAAGTACTTGAGTAAAGTTTTAGAATTTTTGTACATTTTGTAAATTTTTGTAATACAATTTGTAATACAATTGATTAAAAAAAAAGTATGATAAACGCGTGAAAAAATTCTTTAGACATTCGTAAAGAAATTATTTGTAAAGAAAACTTCTTTAGACATTGAAGCACTGAGCACAGTTTTTGTACTTGTATTAATAGTTGTACTTTGCTGATTGCGTGAATTTAAAAGTTGCTTATATTTTTGATACTCAGTACAAGTACAAAGTAGCCAAAAATACTAACAAGTAAAAAAATATTTACAAAAATTCCTAAAGTTTACTCAAGCACTTTACACCTCTGCTCCAGTACCAGTACAAGGTAGCCAAAAATACTAACAAGTAAAAATGTTTTACAATATTTACAAAAATTCCTAAAGTTTACTCAAGTACTTTACATCTCTGATTACATGTAGTGGAGTAAAAATACAGCTACCAAAGCACAAATGTAGTCAAGGAGAGCGTGACACTTGCTTATATGTGTGTTACTCAGCACAAGTACAAAGTAGCCAAAAATACGTAACACACTCCATTTACTCAAGTACTTAATATGTGATTTGCCGAAGGAGTCCTTTACCTTGGCGCCTTCCTTCCCACCAGCTCCTGGCAGACCTTGCTCTCCAGGAGGCCCCGGGGGTCCCGGATGGCCTCGCTCCCCTATAGGGCCGGTCTCTCCGGTGGGACCCTGTCAGCACACACACACACACACACACTCGTTATCATCTCAATCAAGAGGGATGAGGTGATGCTGAAGCTCACCTGAGGCCCGACCACGCCCCCCGGTCCAGGTGGGCCGGTCTTCCCTTGGAAGCCCTGAAGCAGACATGAGTTAGCGATCACAGAGCAGGCGATGAGTCCCAGTGCTTTACCGTTTCTCCGCGCTGACCAGGGTGTCCGGGCAGCCCGTCCTTCCCCGGTGGACCCTGAAACACCCGCACCTCTGAGTGATGATGATGCTGAGGATGATGAAGGTGATGCTGCAGATACGTACCGGTGGGCCCTTCGGTCCAGAGAAACCAACCGGTCCTTGAGGTCCTTGGGGTCCCTGGATGGGCGGAAAGTAGAAGGAATTTATAAAGGTTTCCTGGAATATCAGGAATTAGGAATTCTTCACTCATTCCCTTGGGGAAATTCTTTCTCTTTCCTTGTTTTTGTTACCTTTTTTCTTTCCTTGTTTTTTTCTTTCTTTCTTTCCTCAATATTTTCATTTTCATATTTTACCTTTTTTCTATCTTCCTTTCGTCACCTTTTTTCTTTTCACATTTTCTTTTCTTTCTTTCTTTCTTTCTTTCTTTCTTTCTTTCTTTCTTTCTTTCTTTCTTTCTTTCTTTCTTTCTTTCTTTCTTTCTTTCTTTCTTTCTTTCTTTCTTTATTCATCCCCTTGGGGAATTACTTTCTTCTTTCTTTCTTGTTTTTGTTACCTTCTTTCTTTTCTTATTTTTCTTTCTTATTTTCTTTCTTTCTTTCATCCTTAATTTCCATTTTACTTCTTTTTTCCCTTTTTCTATTTCCTTAATAAAATTCATCCTTAATTTCTATTTTACCTTTTTTTCTATCTTCCTATGGTCACCATTTTTTTCTTTCCATCTTTTCTTTTCTTTTTTTCCTTTTCTTTATTTCTTTCTTTCCATGTTTTTCTTTCTTTCATTTTTTCTTTCTTTCTTTCTTATTTTCTTTCTTTCTTTCCTCTTTACTTAATTATTTTCTTTTTTATCTTCTTTCTTTCTTTTTTTCTTTCTTTATTTCCAATTATTTAATCTTTACTTCATTTCTTTTTTACCTTCTTTTTTTACTTTCTTTCTGGTTTTTGTTACCTTCTTTCTTTCCTTATTTTTTCTTTTTTTCCTTCCTTAATATTTTCATTCTTAATTTCTTCTTTACCTTTTTTCTATCTTCCCTTCATCGCCATTTTTTCTTTTCATCTTTTCTTTTCTTTCTTTCCTTTTTTCATAATATTTTCATCCTTAATTTCTATTTTACCTTTTTTCTATCTTCCCTTCGTCGCCATTTTTTCTTTTCATCTTTTCTTATCTTTCTTTCTCCTATTTTTTCTTCTTTATTAATTTTTATTTCTTTCATAATTAATTTATTTTTTACCTTCTTTCTTTCTTTCATTCCTAATTGATTGACTGATAAATAACTAAGTAAAGGCTCACACATTACTCTTTTCAGAAACAGACGTGGAGGAGAAACTGTCAGTCAAGACACCGACAAGAACGAGTTGAAGAATCTCCGCGAGAGAAGGAAAACCTTTTCACACCGGCTACGATCAAAATCTACGACAACCTCCTGATGGAAACACTGGTGAAAGCCTCTTATCTGGAGCAGTGCATTCTGGGTGGCACTTACCCGTTCACCAGGGGGGCCCGGGGGTCCGTCGTTGCCTGCTGTGCCCTGTGGGACGGGACGGGGGAGAGTTTAGCGGTGGGAGGCGGAGCTTGGATGCTGGCGTACCTTAGGGCCTGGCTTCCCGGTTGGTCCTCGGGCTCCTCGTGCCCCTCTCGGACCCTGCGAATGATACAACGAGTCAGAACTGGTGCGTGTGATGGTGTGATGGTAAATATTGTGAGGGGTTGTGTACCGTTGGTCCTCTCTGGCCTCTCGGACCGGGCTTCCCGGCCACACCCTGCGAGGAACCACAGAGCAAGTGTGATGGTGATTTATTTTATTAATCAAATATTAAAAGCAGCGTTTCATTAATTTTCTGTGGCTCAGTAAGGCCATTGTGGTGTTCGCGACTCTAGATTCAGGGTTCGAATCCCAGTGAGAGAAATGTTGTTTTAATGTGACATTACTGCGGATGAAATTAAAAGATTAATAACAATTAAAATAATAATATTAATAGTGTTTAAACTAAACTGTCAAACTGTTAAAGTAAAGAATTTCAAACTGTTAAATCCAAATTGTCTTTTGTGCATCTACAAATTGCAATTTTTTTTTTTACAAATTTCTCGTCAGAAAATGTCTGAAATGTCTTCAGGATAAATAATACTAAAAAAATTATTCTAAAACAATTTAAACTAAACTTTAATCCAAACTGGAGATTCATATCAGCAATTTTATTTTTAATATATATAATATATTAATTATAATAAATATTTTTTTTATTATTACCATGACAAATAACAGCAAAAAATAACAATAATTTTGTAACAATATGAAATACAATTTAGAAACAAAAATGTCAAAAAAAAGTTTCAAATCCAAACTGAATTTTGGCATTTTTGTTGGCAAAACTACAATTTATGAATATTTTTTGAAACTCTAGATTAGAAAAACACATTTTTGCAGTGTTCGTAGGCTTTAAAAGTAGAACTCGTGTAATTTTACGTATAGCATTATACATTTATGAGGTTTTTTTTTTATCCTATTATAGAAATAACACCTCAATTTTTCAAAATGGCACAATGTTTCAAATATATCCCAAAAAAAAAAACTAAAGAAAATCATGCTTTAAAATTTGCATGTAAATATAAACCTTAAATAAATAAATTCTTCTTATTTTTCTTCTTATTATTATTATATTTATTAATAATAATAATAATAATAATGTATAACAATAACAATGATAATAATATTATGAGTAATTATGATAATTGTGATATAAAAAAAAAAACCAAGTAATTAAGTATAGACTTATTACTACAAAGACTAATAAGTTAATAAGTTAATAATTAAAATATTAATATTAAAGCTCCTAATTAAAGCTAACGATGACGATTGTCCACACAAATAATAATGATGGCTACTGTAGTTCCTCCATCATCACAGGTGACAGTCCTGAAGTCTACACTGGCTTTACTCAGAAGCAACTGGCAGATCCATCTCACCCTGCCGCCTTTCTCTCCGTTGGCTCCTGGGAATCCAGGGAAACCGGTCGAACCCTGTGAATCAAAGGAAACGACTTCAGGGAGGAAACGGAGCAGCAGGAGCCGCATATTAATGAGGAGCTGTGCACACCACTTCCTCTACGCTAACATTATCATCCGTTGTTGACCTGCTGGATAAAATATGCGCATTATAGCAGGTTAAAATATGCGCATGTTGAGCACGTTTTGAGATTTGTAGAGCTAATGTTTCTACGCATTTAAACCTTTTGAAGCATTTGCTGGGAGTGAATGCCAGTGTGGAGCAGGTGTTTATTCATAATAATTAGTTAAGCCAGAATAGTATGTGGATTTGTGTGTAAAAATGTGCACATCTTGGAAAGTGTGTCTGTGGCTCCGCCTACTATGGCCATATTTGGGGCTTCCTGACGTCATCTTACTTGCACAGAAAAACTTCGATAAACATTATTCAACAATGAACATTGATGCTTCAATATGAATATTAAACTATTCATTGAATTTTACATTCTAACAATCTCAAATTGGCTTATTCTACAAAACGGAACTCAAACAGTGCAACAGGTATTTATGCAAAAATATGCACACATACATGCTCATTTGCATATTTTGGCATGGGTACATTTCCGACTGGGAGTAAAGAAAAAGTGATTTTTTCATATTTTTATATAAAAGTGTCCCACTTATTTTTGCTAATAAATGTTTTAAAGTGATTTAGGTTAAAAGTTTAGAATATTTTTTTTATTTATATTCATATTCAATGCGTTTTTAGCATCTCAATATTGGCAAATTAATTAATCAGACTGACGATGTAGAAAGAAAAATCAAATAAATGGTAAAGAAAAATCAAGTAAATCCATCATCATATAAATCGTCACAATTCCGTTTGCTTGTATACGCTTAAAAAAAGTTTTCCCCTAAAAGTTGAGAATAAACCGTAAAACCTGTAATAGAACGCACCCTCTAGTGGAAGAGTTTAAAATTAAAATGATCAACTCTTCCACGAGATGTGCCGTTCTATTAGAGGTTTTACGGTAATTGGCTTTTGTACTTTATGTCCATTATGTGCGTCAAAATAAGCGAATGTACTTTTTTCGTAGGTGGACGAAAATACTAGGAGAGTTTTTTCAGTATGACCACTAGGGGTAGAATTTGAAGTCTCACACACACACCTCGGGACAGGGATTCGAACCAGCAGGTTAGCAGGTTCAAATCCCACTACTGGACCTAAGTGAAAGCACTTACCTGTTCCTCAATCCTGGTGGCGGCGATAAAAACATTTGAGAAAGAAGATCAATAGAGTGTTTTACAGCGGTTTGATTTAGCAGCGAAGATGCCGCGAAACTCTAAAGGCGGGACAGTGATGAATATGCGATGGCGGATGATCACATGACCACGGCGAGCTGGCACGGCGTCTGAAGCTTTTCTGCGCCGCGGATGATGAAGACGAGCGCGGGTCGTAAAACTGTCCGCGGGTCATCGGCGCCGCTAAACACTCGTTTTTTACGAGGCGTGTAAATCTACCACTCTGGTGTCAGAAGGGGGTCGCTACTGGAGTCCACGCGTTAATAAACGTGTTTTTATTTAAATAAATATTTAAAAAAATAAAGCCGACAATTATTTGAGCTTGATAATGATTTTTATGCTTTTTTTGAATGATTTTAAATTGTATGCAATTTTAGATAAAGATAAGATAAATAAAGATTATGGGAAATGTAAATGACTATTGGAAATGATAATTTGGCTTGCCATAGTTTATAGCTTGACAATGAATTGTATGTAATTTTAGATAAAGATATGATAAATAAACATTATTGGAAATGTAACCAGATTAAGTCAAGAATGATAACACGGACGATAAAATCATGCAGCTCATGTGACCTTTTAACGCCTTTTAGAACAGGAAGTAGAAATATTTAACGGACTCAACTTGCCGACAAATAGTGAAAAATTCCGTCAATTTTTTTTTGACTAATTTCATTGACTTTGTCAGCCCTAAAAGGATCTGTAAGCATAAACGCAGAAGTTATTCGGACAACTCCAAAGACTTTTTTTTTGACTCCGTAGACATTTTAGTATTTAATTTTTTATACACAAAATAAAAACAATTCTGCCTAAATTACGTTAATTTCCTCTTTAAAATACTTAGTTTTTGTATTTACGCAATTTTGCATTTCCGTATTTACGCAAATAAATACACCCACCTAGTTTTCAGGCACACAAAAAAACTGTTTTAATTTCTGGCTAAATTACGTAAATTACGCGAATAAAAACTCATATGCGCCTCCGGAGCCATTATTTAAAGAAATGAGCTCTTATATTCACGTGCATATTTGAATATGCGCATACGTTTTTGAGCCGCTAAAATCGGGTTTTTATTTATAATAACGTAAATACGCTATATTTGATATGATTTAAAGGCTTCCAGGTTGACGTAAGGTCACATCAGACGGTGAAAGGCTACGTGATGAGCATCCGCATCTGCGCCGCTAACAATCTCGACTTTGGGTTGATTGAACATGCATTATTCATGAGCCAAACAAACACCACGGGGGCGTGTCATATTCAATTTGGGCTCAAACCTTTGGCCCTTGACGTCCTGGATAGCCCGGCAGTCCCGGAACTCCCAGTTTGCCCTGGTGGGAAAAGCAGGAGAGGATCATTAGGTGAGGAAACATCTGCTCGGGGACTCAGGGATATTCAACGAGTGCCAGACAGCAGTACTCGAGTAAAAGTACAGATACTTATTGTAGAAATTACTCCACTACAGGCAGAGGTGTCATGTAACGAAGTACTGCATGACTAAATACTGTATGATTTGTTCAGTTACTTTACTTAAGTAGAAATTTGGCTTACTTTCACTTTACTAGAGTGCTTGTTTTTTTGCTTACTTTTTACTTCTACTTTATGTTTTACTTACTTCATATCAGTACTTTCTACTTGTTACTTTTGTCCAAACTACTGCGATTTCATTTTGGTTAGTTTAATTTCTATGCTGTCATCGATCTAAAAAAACTTTCATTTAATTTTTGATGTAATTATATACAACAACATTTTAATATATCAATATAGTTCTATAATGGCGCTTTTTGTCTTGCATTACTTTTACTTTTATATTTCAAAGTAGTTTTATCAGGATTAGTAACAGTACTTTTACTCTAATAAAAAATCGGGCAGTTATTTTTACTCCCACAGAAGTATTTTTGAACTAGTATCTATACTTCTACTTGAGTAGCATAGGTGACTACTTTTGACTACAAGGAACAATATACATTATATATATAAATGTATATATAATAATATATAATATATAATGTAATCAAATTAGTAATTTGTTGCGTGTAACCACAATGTGACGAGTAAAGATAAGTGTCCATTCAAATGTAGTGGAGTAAAGAATAAAGCTACTCAATCTCAAATATTATTATGTAGTGGAGTAAAGAGTACTGATACTCAATCACAAATGCAGTGGAGTAAAGAGTACTGGTCGCAGTCACAAATGTAGTGGAGTAAAGAGTACTGATCGCAGTCACACATGTAGTGAAGTAAAGAATACTGATACTCAATCACAAATGTAGTGGAGTAAAGAGTACTGATACTCATTCACAAATGTAGTGGAGTAAGGAGTACTGATCGCAGTCACAAATGTAGTGGAGTAAAGAGTACTGATCGCAGTCACAAATGTAGTGGAGTAGAGAGTAACAGTTGCTTTTATATTTTATAATTTGTACAAGTACAAAGTAGATAAAAAACATACTTAAGTAAATTAACGAAAGTCCATTTACTCAAGTACATCACACCACTGGCGCTTACCTTTTCTCCAGCAGGTCCCAGGGGTCCTGATTCGCCATTAGGACCCGAACGACCCTTGGGGCCCTCAGGTCCGTCTTCACCTCGGGGTCCGGCCAATCCGATCTCACCCTGAGCGGACACAGACGAGCCAATCAGGGCTCTCGCTGATGAAGACGGAAGCGCAGAAACTCACCCGGTCACCTTTCAGACCCATGTCGCCCTTGAAACCAGGAAAACCGTCCTCACCCTGAAAGTGAAGCGCAGGGGTCAGGCTTCTAGAAGAGCGTGTTTAAACGGCGCCATCAGACTGCGGGTAAACGCCGCCCTCTGCTGGCAGGAAGAGGTACTGCACACAGCCAGCGCTCTGAAGGCTACTGAGTTTCTACAGTCCGTTTTAATTGACTAATTCAGACAGGCTTCTCGGAGGTGATATGCTTTAATAGTGCAAAAACTAACTTCTGTAATAAAAAAATTACATCTGTAAAAACTTACATCTGTAACAAAATAGTAGTCAAATAAATAAATAAGTCTTTTCAAATAAATAAATAATATATCATTTATAATGAATAATAATTTGATTAATTCATTATTAATATGAAATAGTGTTCTACAAATCATCTCTTCTGTTATATATATATATATATATACTTTGTAACCTCCTCACAGACAGTTACAAAGACCAATCAAACTAACGATGACTTTGTGTATCCAATCAAAAGTTAACTGTGCGTGAGATGATTCGCATGAGATTCTGCTTTAAAAAATATATATATTAAAAAAATACCGGTCAATAGCCGTCCTGTATTGATTCTCAAATAATTTGAAGCACGGCTGGAGAACGTGTCATGGTCCTTTGAAGAAGCGTGAAACCCGGACATTTTTGTGAATTCATAAAAAACGAGGTAAAAAGAGGACAAGTGCGGGGAAAAGAGGAGGCTTGGTCACCCTAATTTAGCTCATTTGCGACACATTAGTTTAAATGCTAAGTACTAACGATTTTTAACATGTTTGTAAAATGTAAATTTATGTCATAAAAGTGCAGCAACCATTGGACAGACAGACAGGTGGATGGATAATGCAGGGAGATAAGTAGATAAACAAGTGGATTGATAGACAAACAGACACACAGATAGAGAGGGAGATAGAGAGAGAGAGAGAGAGACAGACAGACAGACAGACGTTGTAGGACAAAAGGATAAATTGTTCTAGTTTGATGTATGTACATTTATATTAGTTAGAATAAACTACACTTATAATGTGATTATTAAAAACAAAATGATTAATTTTTTAGGTGTGTGTGTGTGTGTGTGTGTGTGTGTGAGACCTTCTCTCCTTTTCCTCCTTTCAGACCCCGGACGCCATCAGCTCCCTGTAAGACACAGCAGATAAGAAAAAGAGACGCACACACACACACACACACACACACACACACACACACAGTCTTCACCTTGACACCGCGGGGGCCCGGGTAGCCGATGGGACCCTGAGGACCAGGCTGGCCCTGAAAATAACACAAAAAATATGAAAAAAACAACACAACAATATGAAATACGCTTCAAATTATTCAGGGGATTCGACATTCAAGAAAATAAATGATCTGAAGAGGAAAAATTCCCAGGAATATACAGATAACTCTCCAGGCGAGGCTTATTAGGACAATATGAGAAAAGCGTTTATGCATTCAGCACTGAAACTGTGTAAATATGAATTATATTTTTATCTTTTAATAGTAGCCTTAACTATTAATTAAGTAGTAGTATTAAGTGGTATTGTTAAAATTGAACTGATTATTTACCAAAGCCCCTTTCTCTCCAGGCGGACCCTCTTTACCCGGATGCCCCTGTAACACACACACGTAAAACACATATACAGTACTCAAAAGACTGTGGAAAGAAGGGAAAGTGAAAGAGTAAACAAGTCAGACAGTGAGAGTAAATGAGTGAATGAATAGGTGAGACAGAGAAAGAGAGAATATGAGAGGTAGATAAAGAAAGAGAAAGACAGATAGAGAGGAAGAAAGAAAGAATAGACCTGGATGGATGGATGGATGGATGGATGGATGGATGGACAGATAGATAGAGAGAGAATGAGAGAATGTGAGAGAGAGAGAGA
>CM051494.1:14712614-14726827 GCA_028031935.1 Paedocypris micromegethes | reverse complement strand
CAAAAAAATAAATTAGAATAAAAAAAAATAAATAGATAAATAAATAGAAAGCATTTTTTTTTTATTACCGGCAAGTACATTTGAAAAAAGTTTCTTTCTCGATTCGAAGACAAAAATAAAATAAAAATGTTTTCCTTCATCATAATGAACAATAAAAAAACAACTTTCGTATTGTGGTACAGTCGTTGTTATTTAATATTTAAAAAATATAATTATAATAAACAATAAAATATATTTACCCTCTTCCCAGGCTTTCCTAACTGTCCCGCTGGGCCTTGGATGCCCCTCGGACCCTTGATGATGAAGAATGATGAGAGGAACATCTTCCGGTCAGATGTGGAATGATAAAGGTGTCTTACCTGAGGACCAGGATCTCCGCTCTCTCCCTTCAGTCCCGGGGAGCCTGGAAGACCCTGATTGTGGAATTATACATTACAATATATTCATGAACTTTTTTTCATTAATGAAAAAAAAAAAAAACGTAACATGTTCTAGTTTGTATAAACTATCTCACAAACTATATTTCAATCATATTTTATCTTTTTTTCAGTGTTTTTTTTTTTCCATTTTATCTTCATCTTCAGGGCTTTTTTGGCATTTTTAATCATATTTTTATCTTACTTTTGACAGCATTTTAAAGTGTTTTGTTTTTCCCATTTTATCTTCATATTCAGAGCTTTTTGGCATTTTAATCATCTTTTTATCTTCATTTTGACTGCATTTTAAGGTGTTTTTTTCCCATATTATCTTCATCTTCAGAGCTTTTTGGCATTTTAATCATCTTTTTATCTTAATTTTAACTGCATTTTAACCTGTTTTTGTTTTTCTTTTTATCTTAAATTTTATTGCATTTCTTTTTATCCTATTTCTCAAATGCATCCCCTCCCCCCTAAACCCTCCACGTTTAAATACTGTAAAATACACCTGTATAACGCATACGTGACTAACTGAATTTCGATTTTGAATTTGTGGATTAAAAAAAAAAACTCGCCTGTAATAACCCAAAAAAACAGCAGGTGGCAGCGTTTGTCCAGATTTGGCGCTCGCTTTATTCTTTTCTTTTGTTATTATTAGAACGGACGTTTTTAGAATAAAGTAAGTTAAAAACGAGATTAATTGGAGCAAATTCTACCACAAAAATATCTGCGCTATAAATAAGTGTCAAAATATTCAACTACAGGTTAGAAGAAAACAAGAGGAACAGCGTGGCCCTATGAATTATTATAACAAAAGGTGTAAAGTACTTGAGTACACTTGGGAATTTTTGTACATTTAGTAAACATATAATATGTATACATATGTATAATACAATTGATTCTAAAAAAAATGTAATATGGCAAACGCGTAAAGAAATTGAAAAACTTTAGACGTGAAAACAGTGAGTAGTATTTGTACTTGTATTAGTACTTCTACTTTATTAACTGCGTAAATGTATTGATACTGAGTGGATTTAAAAAGTCGCCCATATTTTTTATACTTAATAACATCATTATTAGAATGCTGTGGCAATCAAGTTTCTGATTCTGATTCTGATTCTTTTATGTTGTTATTATTTGTCATGTACATGTTTGAATGAATAAATAAATAAATAAAGTACAAAGTAGCCAAAAATACTAATAAGTAAAAAAATATTAATTAATAAGTTCCTTAATTAATAAACTCAATTAATACGTTCCCAAAATGTACTGAAATACTTTACACCACTGATTATAAGGTACAGATCAAGACGAATAGACACATAGTGTAAAACTCACAGATTTTTAAATTTTTTCAGAAATTTCAATTATTTAAATATAAAATCTAAAACGTCAAACTAACGCGGATTTGCAGATTTGCCCTTAAATTGCCGTCCATCTCAAGCGCGACATGACAGATGTTTTACCCTTCCAAACAAGTACAAAGTAGCCAAAAATACTAACAAGTAAAAAAATATTATTAACAAGTTCCTTAGTTAATAAGAAAAATTTACTCAAAGACCAAAATGTCCAAAATGTAAAATTTCCAAAAATGTACTCAAATACTTTACACCTCTGATGATCAAGACGAATACACACGTAGTGTAAAACTCACAGATTTGCGCTAGAAATTTCAATTATTTAAAAAAAAAATTCATCTAAAACGTCAAACTAACGCGGATTCGCAGATTCGCCAAAATGTCCAAAATGTCCAAAATGTCCAAAATGTAAAATTTCCAAAAAATGTACTCAAATACTTTACAACTCTGATTATAAAGTACAGATCCAGCCGAATACACACGTAGTGTAAAACTCACAGATTCGCGCTAGAAATTTCAATGATTAAAAAAAATTCATCCAAAACGTCAAACTAACGCGGATTCGCAGGTTGGTTTGACATGACAGATGTTTTCCCCTTCCAAATGCTCATTCCAGGTATTTTAACCATTAGCTTTGTCATATTCCCCGCCCGGGGCGTCCCGAGAGTTGACAGGTGTCATGAGGGACTCACCACGGGTCCGGATCTGCCCGTCAGGCCCATGGGACCGGGTGGACCGCGCATGGCCAGCTGAGGACACACACACAATCAGCATCAGCGCCACCTGTCTGTGGAGGTCGCGACCCCGGCGGGTATTTATAACTCACCCGGGCCTGAGAGAGAATGGCCTGAGCCTGCGCCTCCTGAGCCGAGACCACCGGACCCTTCTCTCCGTCCCCGCCGAAGCGGAACTGTACAGGGTTAATACAACATTTCGTTCATTTCATTTCATTTTTGTTTGTTCTTTTTTTTATTCCACCTATTATTCCAACTCCTGTTCTTAAGGTGGAACATATTCGTTTACTACGCTATTCAACTGTATACAAAAGAACAGACCGAGCTAAAAATATAGATGTGTGCATGTCGACAAAGCATTCTGGGTAAAGAGAGAATTTAGCTTAGTGCTTGTGCGCTTATTATTATTATTATTATTATTATTATTATTATTATTATTATTATTATTATATTGTACTGTATGTGCCGTGTGCAAACACACTCTTGGCTTAATGATCCATAAATGATCCATAACTATAAATATGACGTAATAATGTATGCTTGCATGCACACACACACACACACACACACACACACAGAAATTTGTTAATGATGTCAAAATTATTTTAAATGTATTTTTTGAACAAAAACATAAATAAACTACATGACAAAAAAAAAATATATATATACATTATACATATATATATATATATAACAACACACACACACACACACACACACACACACCACCACACACACATACAACACACCTAAACACCACTATACAGTGTATATATACAAGAATGGTATGTGGTGTGTGTATGATATATATATATATATTATATATAAATATATATTATATATTCACACACTCATACATATACACAATATTCTTACTCCATTTAATAGGCTATATATAATATATCACATAGTATATCATATAATACATACATTTTTTTAAATGATCAAATCAATTATTGATTTAGAAACAAAATTAAACATACTGTGACATATAATATATAGAATAAAACTAATTACATAGTTTTTGTTTTGTTTTGTTTTGTTTTTCAAAAAACTTCATTGGCCAAGTTGACAACTAGGAATTGAGTGTGGTCTGTCTTTTTCCCTCTTTTTACATGTATTCATATAAATATATAAACAATAAGGAAACATAATAAATTTATATAAAATAAAAAAATATATTGAAATTTATAAAAATAAATATAAATAAAAATAATAAGGAAAAATAAGAAATTAATTAAAAAAATATTGAAAAAAAAATACAAATAACTATAAGGAAAATAATTAATTAATATAAAATAAAAATATATTTATTGAAAATAATAAAAACAGTCAGTCAGTCATCTTCTACCGCTTCATCCTTTACAGGGTCGCGGGGAGCTGGCGCCTATCTCAGCGTCTTAGGGCCGGAGGCGGGGTACACACTCTGGATTGGTGGCCAACCATTCGCAGAGCGGGACACACAGACAACACATTCACACACTCACACCTATGCGGTCAATTTTCCAATTCCAATTAGCCTGAAGCGCATGTTTTTGGACTGTGGGAGGAAACCGGAGAACCCGGAGGAAACCCACGCAAGCACGGGGAGAACATGCAAACTCCACACAGAACGGCCCGGCCGGCCTTGAACTCACACCTCAAGTGTCAAACGGAACCATCTTGCTGTGAGGCAGCAGCGCTAACCACTGCGCCTCACAAATTAACAAATATAAATAAAAATAATAGGAAAAAAATGATAAATGAAAAAAAAAAATATTGAAATAATAAAATAAAAAATACAAATAAATAAAAAAAATACAAATAATAAGGAAATAAATCAATAGATATATATATATATATATATATATATATAAATATATATATAAATAATTCCGGCCTTTATCCTCATCAGACTGGACTTAATGATTAGTGGGTCTTACTGGCAGCATCAGCATGGTTCCGGGTGGTCCGGGCATCCCGTCAGCTCCGGGCAGTCCGGGACGTCCCGACGGACCCTGTGGGCGGTGCACACACTCAGTAACTCGACACCGCGCCCAGGTAAGAGAATGTCATGAGAGGAATGCGCCGCCTTTTACTCTCATTAACCTTCAAAGCCGCGCGGTCCGGAGATAATCGCTAGCTTTCCTTCAGCGGAACCCACGCCAAACCTTTCACGTTCGATTCCCGCTCCGTCATCCAATCAGAATCGAGAGCGGCCGGCCGACGAATCAGAGCGCAGGAAACTTTTATATATCAATGTAAAGTTCTCATTTGTGTTTTTTTCCGGAATTATCTTCTGTTCGAAGACAGATACAAATAGAGCGAGAAAGAAAGAGAGCGATAAAGAGAGATAGAGAGAGAGCGATGAAGAGAGAGTGCAAGAAAGAGTGAGGCAGAGAGAGAATGAGATAGAGAGAGAGAGAGAGAGATACAGAGTGCAGAGACAAAGAGAGAGAGAGACAGAAAGAGAGAGGAAGAGAGAGAGAAAAAGAGAAAGAAAGTAAACAATGAAACTTTCTTTTAAGAACCAGAGGACAAAAACAAACAAAAAAGGAAGACAGAGAGAAAGAAAGAAAAAGAGGAGGAAAAGAAAGAAAATGAGAAATGAAATATAGAGAGGTTGCAGAAAATTAGAAGAAAAAAAAATCAGAGAGTGATTAAAGGGAAGAGGGACAGAAACACACAGGGCATGGAAAAGACAGAATGAGAGAAGAGAAAAGGGAGAAAAAATACATTTTTCCAGAAACGTTTCTCTATCAATGTATATATCCAAAAAAGCTTTACGTTCTCATTCGTGTTTTTTTGTGGAATTCTCTTCAGCTCTAAATGCTTTTCGGAATTCTCTGTGATTGGTTTTCCTAAACTCGACTGCATTAATTCCCTAAACAAATGAGGGTTTGGCAGCATGTCCCGGGATGATGGAGAATCTGCCACGCCCCTGTTGTGATGTAATTAGCGTCGCGTCCCGTTTACTGACACGTCGGTGTCGTCCCGTCGCGCGCGGAATGTCGGAACTCCGAAGACGGATTTTTCAAATGACTCCAAGTGGCCTTACCCTGTCACCAGAGTCTCCAGCGGATCCAGGGGGGCCTTGTAAACCCGGAGGGCCTGGAAGACCCTGAAAACGGAGGAAATGAAATGAAAACAGATGGAGTTTTGGGATATTTTTTTGTGCACAAAGACAAAAATCACGGAACACGTAAGAAGGAATAACTCACAGCGGGCCCAGGCGGTCCGGACGGACCCTCCACCAGCATCCCCTGTCACACACACACACACACACACACACATCAGCGTCAACACAAACACGCACGTGTCTGAGTAATAATAGTGAATGAGTGTATTCACCGGCTCAATCACGGCAGGATCACCCTTCTCTCCCTTCTGTCCCAGATGAGCCGCACCACTCACCTGTCAACACACCAGCACACACACACACACACGTGAGAGAGAGAGAGAGAGAGAGAGAGAGAGAGAGAGAGAGAGAGACAGAGAGAGACAAGAGAGAGACAGAGAGAGACAAGAGAGAGACAAGAGAGAGAGAGAGAATGAGAGGGAGAAAAACACAGAGAGAGAGAGGCAGATGGAGAGTGAAAAAGAGAGAGAGAATGAGAGGGAGAGAGAAAAAGAAAGAGAGAGAAACAGAGAGAGAGAGAGATAGAGAGAGAATAAAGAAAGAGAGAGTGACAGAGAGAGAGCTAGAGAGAAAGAGACAAAGAGAAAAATAAAGAAAGAACGAAAGAAAGAAAAAGTAAAGAAAGAAAAAACCCAAAGCAAAACAAAAAAAAAAGGAAGAGAGAGAGAGAAAAAGAAATAGAAAGAGGGGGGAAAAGTTAATTAAGTTGTAGAAAATGAGAAAGAAAAATCAGAGAGCAATTGAAGGAGAGAAACACACAGGGTATGGAAAAGGCAGAGAATGAGAGAAGTGAAAAAGGAGAAAACGAAAAGAAAAAAGAATAAACAGCAATAAAATGTGAGAAAGACAGAATGAGAGTGAGAAAAAAGAAAGAAAGAGGAGAGAGAGAGAGAGAGAGAATAGAGGGAAAGAGAGAGAGAGAGAGAGAGAGAGAGAGAGAGAGAGAGAGAGAGAGAGAGAGAGAGAAGAAATGAAGTATTTTTAAGAAACGCAAATAAATGGCGTTCATGACATGAGGCAGAGAGGATCAAAAAGATCAGACAGAATCAGGTGAAATTCTCCTCCAACATGCTTGAAAAATAAATAAATAAATAAATAAACAAAATAAAATAAATAGATAAATAAGAGACCACACCATTCTCCAATTATGAGATAGTTTAGGAGAGGTCAAGAAGAAGACGACGACGATAACGAAGGCCAATTTTTCCGCAATGTTTTCCGGAATAAATAAAATTGAGGAAACCAACAAACAAACAAGCAAACAAACAAAGAGAAACAATCCAGACATGCTCGACGCGATTCCGTTCGCTGGCCCGCATGCAAAGTGAAGCGTTAGATCCCTCAATCCGAGAAGTTCAACACCACCTCAGAATCCGCGCGGGATACTTACCGCTATGTCCGTTTCGGCCGCCACCCCCAGGCCAAAACTATCCTGGGTCGCCCCGGGGTCCGGAGCCACGTTGCCCAACTCGTCGTACGGGCCGTACTCATACTGACTCTTGTCAAGTCCGGTCGCGTCATATTCTTTAAGATCATAGTCCTTAAAATCATAAGCGTCCGCTCCGACGGGGTCAGCGGTGCCACGGGGCATCACGGCCTGCGGGGTGGAGGTGGGGTCCGGGCCATCCTGCTCCTCGACCTTATGTGACCCCGCGGGGGGAGGGGCGGGGGGTTTCGAGAAGAGGCATGTTAGTTCAAGCAGTTAAAGGCAGCTCTACTGTTGGTTTTCTAAGGCAACGGCAAGTGCGGAAAAACAGCATCGGTTTGCGAAAAATCGTATTTCGGTAAATATGAAGAAAAAAAAAAAATTTGGAATAAAAAAAAACACGTCTCGAATTCGAGTCAGGTGAAAGCAATCAATGGAGATTTGCTTTGGAAACGCTTTGGAGCAGAATCGGCGAGGAAAAATTATTTTGTAAAAATGTTGCGAACCAAAATGTAGCAATTTGCAAATCTGGTGGCATACGTTTAGACTTCAGTTGTAACATTAACTAACAATATTGTGATCTTGTTAGTGTAAACAATAATATTGTTCAAGAATGTTAAAACGCTTCTTTGTGTTTCATCTATTGTGTCGCTTCATCGGTTACAGGAGCGAAGTTGTATTTGCGTCTTAGGTTGGATTCGGAAAACCAGTCTTGAGCGAATCGCACACTTTTCAAAATAAAAGCGGACCCTGAGTTTAAAAATTTCATGAAAATGTTGTGAATTGTATTGTCGCAAAAAAAAAAAAAACACGAAACCAGTTCAAACATTACATTAAAAATTGACCACTATTGCCGCGTTTTCATTATCATTGTAATTAAATTCTTTTATCCGAAATTTGGGAGATCCTTCGCATCTGTAGGAAAATAAAAATCACATATTTATTATTTTTTTTATGGTGTTGCAAAGACGATGAGATACAATTAGGTTTTTCCAGAAGATTTTACTTTGAACGAATGGTATTTATGCTTAGAGCTTTAGCGGTATTTAATTCGATCTTTTTCTACAAGCCCACATTCGCTCTAAAAGCAGAGACAGCGCATCAAGAAGAATTCCGACGCTAGTGCAGGACTTTTCAAGCAGAAGAACCGAGATCCACTTCAGGAACATTTTGAACAAAACGTGTCAATGACAATTAAAGCAAAGCAGAAAAGTGTTTTGTTCATTGGCGTTTTCGCTAAGCAGGTCTCATTGCATCATTGACGTTTGCTGGACATCACGATTCGAAACTTGTTCAAATGTTCCCGTGTGATGACGGTCCAAAACACAGAACAGCTTTACTAGGGTGACCACATTCTGATTTCCCAAAATAGAGAACGGGCGCGGCCTCGAGACTAATTTAGATGGGCTTCTCGGATTATGATGAACATGCTTTAATACGCTTCAATGGTGCAAAACTAACTTCTGTAAAAAATAAATAATAAATAAATACATAATTTGTAACAATTATGTGACAACATAAGAGTCCCAGACTATTGTCTAATAAATAAATACATTAATTAATAATGTGAAATTGTGTTCTAACGATCTACTCTTCAGTAAGCAATGTTAGTGGGCAGGTTTTCCTATAAAAACATTTTATACCACTGGTAGTTTAATAATATAGAACGTTTTGATGTAGTATTTAATTTTCGTTACATGGGCATTATGTTATGGGCTTTATTAATATATTAACTGTGACGTTTCAGGTAATAAATTAATATTTACGTGTCTGACCTAACGAACAACCTTAACAAACTCTCTCTCTCTTTCTCAATCTGCCTCTCTCTCTCTCTCTCTCTCTATACCTCTCTTTCTCCATTCATCTCTCTCTATTCTTCTCTTTCTCCATCATTCTCTATTTCTCTCTCTCTCTATTCCTCTCTTTCTCCATTCATCTCTCTCTATTCTTCTCTTTCTCCATCATTCTCTATTTCTCTCTCTCTATTCCTCTCTTTCTCCATCCGTCTCTCTCTCTTTCTATTCCTCTCTTTCGCGATCACTCCCTCTCTCTCTATTCCTCTCTTTCTCTATCTCTCTATCCGTTTCTCTCTCTCTCTAAGCCCCGCCCTCCTCAGAGAGAGCTACAAAGACCAATCAAACTAACAATGGCATCTCGGGTATCACCCAATCAAAAGTAGAAAAAGTGACGTCTTCATAAAATGCGTGAGAGAAGATTAAAAAAAAATGATAAAAAATATGAGACAATCGCCGCCCGATACGGTTTCGAAACGGGTCGTGCCATTATATTCTCAAATATTTCAAAAAACGGGTGGTGAACCTACGTGTGTTGGTCTTTTGACGAAGCGTTCATTTAAGAAATGATAAAACTCGCCCGGACGAGGAAAAGAGGGACGTCTGGTCACCCTATCTTCAAGAGCTGTTCTGCCTTGGACGTCCTCCTCAAACTTCTAGGACTTTTCCCCATGTTCTATCCATCCATCTGTTCTCAACACAAGAGGAGTGACGTACCTGTACCTGGTTGGGTTCGGCGGCTTCTTCGGGCGACTGGGAAGCGTCTATTGTCCCGTAGTCAAGATCAGACTCTGTATAGTAGTCTCCGTCTAAGTTGTTAAGCTACAGCAGTTTGAAAGTGAGAGGAAAGGAGGAAGAAGATCAGAAAGGAGGCGTGGACACGAACTTCAGAACATCTACAGCCGCGATTCGCCTGGACCGAACCGACAGACGACTGAGCGGCAACTAGCATCAGAGATGTCTCCAGGAGAAAGAGAGATCTTGATGGGCTCGGGTGCAAACTTTACTTGCACATTTACCGCTAAATAGTTTTTCCTCGGAGGAGGGAATCCGTGCCGCTTCTTCTTGGGCGCTAGCTTTTTAGCGGCTCCTGACTGTTTTGGCGAATGGCTCTTATAGGGTTTGGGAACGAGTTTAGGAGACTTTTTTGTCCTCTTGGCTTTCTGGGAGACGCTACGCTTCGCTCTCTGGAAAAAGGGTGTGGTCAAGAAAACACATGGGAACATCCTCGTTAATAGAAATGTAGTTTAATAATAACGTTTTTTGAGAATGTTGAAACGCTTCTCTATGTTGCATGTGTTGTGTCGCTTCATCGGTTACAACAGCAAAGTTGTAATCGTGTTTTAGGTTGATTCGCCAAACAAGTTTTGAGCGAATCGCACGCTTTTCAAAATAAAAGCCGAGCGTCGTGCGTTTTAAATTTTCATGAAAATGTCGTGAATCACATCGTCGCAAATGGATTCGTAACTGCGTTATTTTACACGTCGTTTTTACTTGGTTTGATCGCAAATGAGCCATTTGATGTAAAAATTCGTATTTTTGAGACTAAACCAGTTCACATTTGCATTCTCATTGTCATTGTTATTCAATGCTGTATTCGAAGGTTTTTCGCATCTGTAGGAATACAAAAACAGATTGATTATTTAAAAAAAAATAAATAAATAAAAGTTACCAATACGGCAAGTTCGTAAAGCATTGGGGAAACTTTGAGGTTCCAGAAGATTCTACTACAAACTTGAGAACCATAATACGTTTACTTGCTTAATTGCGTTAATGGTATTCAATGTGAAAGGTTATTGGTGGTTTTAAGAAAATTCAGCCAATCCGATCACTATTCGACTTTGCATACACAGGAACAAGAACAATGTGTTTATGGTCCTTTTTATATTTGCGGTCTAAGACTGTAACATTGTAGCACAAAAAAAGGTAACATTTAAATTTACGTAAAAAAAATTGTGTTGCAAATACGATAATACGAATTTGTGCTGTGTATTGGAAACCTTTTCAACATCTCAAAATGTTTCACTTTTAGTTTTGATAGTTTTAACGAGAATCTTAACGAAAATTTGGTAATTGTGACGAAAAATTTTCATTACTGCCATATTTCTAACAACATCGCAACATTGAATGTGACAATTGACAACTCATTTAAATAGACCGTGTGTCAAAGCATCCGGCCAATCAGATGAAGTCTTTCTGCTCAATGCAATACTGAACCACAACATCTTAAATTATGCTGTTATGCTGTTTATTTTCATCCTTATTATTACTATTATTATTATTATTATGAACATTTACGGTCACTCTTATGATAGAGCAAAATATTGATGATAAAAAAAACATTTAGGAACATGTTTATCATGACAGTACAAATTTATACAACTTACCGTTTAATCAATAGCATAAATCTGATTATATGTGAATATTTACTGTCAGCGTAACCAAGTTCACACACAAAACGCTTTTTTTTCCCCACGCATGGGTCGCGAACCAATGAGCATTTACCTGCGGTTCAGAATACTCGTCTGTAGCTTTAAGGGTTGCTTCATCATAATAATCACCGTAATCAGCAGTTGCGTACTGTACACACGAACAGGACGAAACCGGGTTAGCCAAGCATTGTACAACAAAAGTGTGGTTAGAGATGGAAACTATAAACCATACAACAACAAAAAAATTAGAAATAAATAACGTGAAAACTAATAAAATAAACCTTGTGTGGGTGGGGAAGAAGACATAATTAGTAGGAAAAAAAACAAACAAAACACAACAAATAGTTGAATAAATAAACAAACTAATTTTAAAAAGTATACAATATTATTTCATAAATAATATTTTTTTTGGTCACATTGAATGTCAGGCATCAGCATTTTTAAACTGGGCCAATGTTGGTTTAATATTATTTTTTTATTATTTAATACAATTAAATGAAAGCAAGCTTTATGCTTCTCATTCATTAAATACTGTTTTATTTAATGGATGGAGAGTTAATCTATGGTTAGCGGAACCGTCTGGTGATCGGGTGATTCCTCGAGATCATGAAGAAATACACTCAGCTGACGTTCGTTCAGTTTATTATTCAGTTCTCATTTACTGAAACAAATTCTCTCGTTAGTGTTATTAGATACGACTTAATTATTCCCACTAAAGGGACATTTTGGCTTTCAGCATTTTTCAGGAATTTCTGATTTTTTTTTCCAGGATGTTTTCAGCATTTTTTTTCCAGGACAAATATTTGCACTTAATGGTTTCACTTCATTTGAATCTTTTATTGGATTTTTTTTTCTCGCATGATCTTAGATCTTTTCAACAATAAAACAATTCAACCTTTAAGTTCCACATTGTCATTATGGTCATTACACAATGGTACATCTGTATGGTACATCTGTTTATTCAATAATTACTAATAAATAAATACCAATTATTTACTTGATTCCTAACTAAAGGAAATAAATAAATACTAAATACTAAAAAAGCAGTTATTTATTTAACTTTTATTTCAGTTATTTTGTTCACACTATTTTGAACTATTTCTATTTTAATACCAATTGTATTATTATCGCTATTTTATCATAATATCAGCAATCAATGCATCTTATAATCTTATATTATTTCATTCTTTTTTTTTTTATTTTGATCTGTTCTCACCTCGTCCCCGGGCTCCTGCGCCTGGAGTCGGTCCTGATGGGGGACGTCACAGTCGGGCATGTAGTGTTCACAGTAGTCAAACGCTGCTTTAGGGTCCGACACGATCAGAAGCTGCTGGATATCACCCTACAGGAAGAGCCAGAGGAACATACACGCACATCACAACACCAGCTTAATCTGATAGACACAGACAGACAGATACAGATAAAGAAGTTAGGGGGGGGGGGGAAAAAGAAAGAGAGAGAGAGGGAGGAGGGGGTGTGAAAGAGAGAGGGAGAGAGGGGGAGAGAAAGGAGAGAGGGAGAGGGGGGGTGAAAGAGAGAGAGAGAGAAGGAGGGAAGGAGAGAGGGAGAGGGAGGGGGGAGGAAGAGAGAGGAAGAGAGAGAGAGAGAGAGAGAGAGAGAGAGAGAGAGAGAGAGAGAGAGAGAGAGATAAACAAATGATGAGGTGAGACAGAGAAAGCGAGGAAACGAGAGAAATAAGCAAGAGATTAAAAGCAAGATGAAAGACAGATTGACAATGGGATAGAAAGAGACAAAAGGAGGAAAAAGAGAGATTGAGAAAGAGAGAAAATGAGAACAGAGCAGAGGGATGAGATAAATTGTGAAAAAGAGATAGACAAATGGAGAAGTGAGACAGGAGGGATTGAGAAAAAGAGAGATAAAGAGAGACAAATATAGAAGAGGCAAGAGGGATTGAGAAACAGAGAGATAAAAAGAGACAAATATAGCAGAAAGACAAGAGAGATTGAGAAAGAGATAAAGACAGACAAATATAACAGATATGAGAAAATTGAGAAAGATTGAGAAAGAGAGATAAAGAGAGAAATATAGCAGAGACCAGAGAGAACGAGAAATAGAGAGATAAAGAGAGACAGATATAGTAGAAAGACAAAATAGAGAGTGAACAGATGAATGAGGATGAGAGATTGAGAAAGAGAGAGATACAACAAAAGCAGAGAGATCACGAGAGAAAAGACAGAGAGAGAGATTGAAAGAGGAATAAAGGTAGAGAAAGTGCGAAAGAACAAGATAGTCGTATAGATAATGAGAGGAAAAACAGAATACGAAGAAATAAAGGACAGAGATACAAAGGATAATAGACGGATGGATGGACAGAATAACCAACAGCAGCAACAATTAAAAAAAAGAAAAGAAAGACACATAGACAAAAACAGAAACTTGACTTCACCGCCAAACGACAAATCACAAACAGGAAATGACTCATAATCAGGCAAACCAAACGAGCTTCATCATGTGACACCTGCTTCAGAGCCACGCCCATGTTTCACCCTTACAGACTGTAAAGCCTCACGCTCGCACGCCATTGGACAGAACCGGTTGCCGGATTTGCATATTGTTTGCAGAATTGTTAGTCCAACACAAATGGTGAACAAAAGTTGAACAAACAACTTTCAAGTCGAATAACGACAAAATACATTTTTCACTCTTAATTTGTTTTTTTTTTTTTAGTTGGAAAAAAAAGATTGCACACACACACTTCACTTCTTTAAAATCTACTGTATGTGGAATTCCCATGTGAGCAAGTTACTAACTTTACTTTCTAACTTTTGATTTCTGCTTTTAAAAAGAAAGTTACAGTACAAGTATCAAACTAATGCTTAAAAATGAAACAATTAAAGGATTTGTTACAAAAATTTTTGCCAATGAAACCATAATACAAGTTTCTTTATTAGAGTAAAAAAAAAAAAAAAAAAAAA
>CM051494.1:14711352-14712608 GCA_028031935.1 Paedocypris micromegethes | reverse complement strand
TATATATATATATATATATATATATCTCAAATCTCTAGTTGGGATCTCTACGCTAAATGAGTCGCTTGTCTGAATTTAAAACTTTAATATTTACATTCTTAAAACTTCAACGTTTTTACTTCGGACCTGTTAACGCTTTTACTCTGTAACTTTTAGTTAATTTGTCCGTCCATCCATTATCTGAACCGCTTTTACCATTTCAGGGACACAAAGAACTAAAACCTCCATCTAAGTTTGATTACAAATAAAATAAAATAAAAAATGTATTGCTTTTCTAATTACTGTGTCTGAAAAGTAACTTAGTTACTGAAAAAGTAACCTAACTTAATACCTTTTAAAAAATACCTTGTAAAAACTCTTAGAAATGCCATGTCGGTGCTTGAGTAGATACTCCAGCTATTAAATACGACTGTCAATAAGAACTTTTACAAAAAGAAGATAAATTATTAAAACTAAATCATGATATTCAGCGAGTTTAAATATTTCACAATGTAACGCAAGTACATTGTAAGTAACTGCAATTAAATGACCTAAAAATGAACAGTAATCTGTTACATTACTTTCTCAGTAAAAGTATCTTAATTACAGTAATGGTTTACAACACTGCCGACCAATCACAGAGCAGGACACACACACACACACACCTATGAACAATTCTTCACGTTTTTGGAATGTGGGAGGAAACTGGAAACCCGGAGGAAACCCTTTTTTTCATTCCTTATTCTATTGAGTAGCTGTAGAGTAGCTCAGGAGTTGCACTTTCACTCTGTCAGAATCTGTCAGCGTCCTCATCGGGAGGAACATGACGAGACTTTGCAGTAAAGTAAATCCCGGGATGTGTCGGAACCTGACGTCTCTCACACTGGCACAAGACGGAGAGAGAAACCACAGAGACAAACCAACAACAGCAGGCCGAGACTTGCTCAGGCTTTACACCTCGGCATAAACAGCAATATACTCAGGCGTGTCCACCACAAGCAGCTCTGCAGCGCAGAAATCACAATGGACTTCGTCATTTCTTTTTTTTTCTTTTAAATATTGCAATTGCAAATTGATTTTCAATGTCGATTTTTCCTTTGTTCTGTTAATCCCCATCTAAATAGGTGGGGAAGCCCTGATTGGTTCAAATACTAAACATGCGCATAATAATGTCAAATTATTCAAAGAAAAAATTCAAAAGAAATGAATTTGGTCTTAATACTACAATTGTATAATTGCTAATAATAACAATCACAATAGTTAGTATAATTGCACAT
>CM051494.1:14698852-14706352 GCA_028031935.1 Paedocypris micromegethes | reverse complement strand
CGATCAAAAACTCATTGGAGGAGAAGCACGATGAGCGCTAAACCAGTCGACCTTCCCCTCCCCCGCCCGCACAAACATGAGTCCCAGCATCACCAGTCAATCGGCCCATTGTAAGTCATTATTTACTGCTTTAACTCACTCTGACCCGGCACATTCCAGCCGGAGCGGGGGGACATCGCTAAAAAAGTCATCACCAGAAACTCGTCACAATAATTATATTTGTGCACAGTGAAAAAAAAATAATTGGCTAATTGTGTCGACCAACCGTGCCCAACTTTTCCCAAAATGGCGGCCAAACTCGACTTGAAATTCTAAAGACACGACGTAGAACGTTAAATAGGGATGTTTAAAAGCAGTCAAGTTGTTGGAAAGCGAGTAAAGAAAGTAAAAACGCCGTTTGAATTGTTTGGGCTTCATCGGAGAGATAGTTTGTTCGCAAGCGGTCGCCAAAAAGTTTAAAAAAAAAAAAGTTTGAATCTCCAAATTTTTCTCCAAATTTGTCCTTTTGAATCATCTGAAGGTCGTTTCCAACTGATTATAATTATCATCAGGAAGAGTAATTTTTTTTTTTAATGGAAATAGGCGGAGTCACAATGAGCATGACTGACTGTGACACACCCATCTGACGTTTCTCTTCATTGTCAAGTTCATGAAACAGTTGTAAATTGTGAAAGACTGTTGATGGATGGATGAACGAATATACAGACAGGTTATGGATAGAAAGATGGATGGATTGTGGACAGAGAAATACGATGGATGGATGGATGGATGGATGGTTAGATAGATAGATAGATAGATAGATAGATAGATAGATAGATAGATAGATAGATAGATAGATAGATAGATAGATAGATAGATAGATAGATAGATAGATAGATAGATAGTGAGTAAGTGAGTGATGGATGGATAGTGACTAATAAATATTAAAATAGTAGTGTATTTAATAATTTGAAATGGTCAAGCAGTTGAAACACAAGCTATAAATGGCTCATGAAATAAATAAATAATTAAATAAATAAAGTAATTATATAAATACCAAAATAAATAACAAGATTCGATATCTAAAAAATTAATCGCTAACTAAAAATAACTCAAAATCCATTGGAACCGAAAGAACAACACAAACAAAAAAAACTACAAACGAACTACAAAAATGTCTGCCGACAAATATATTTTCGGCCCATTTTCAGAAACATGACAGTAAAAGAAAAATTTCACATTGAGAAGCTGTAATTAACTTAATAAATAAATGAAAAAAAAACAAATAAATCAACCAAAAGTGACACAATAAACACGTCTTCCGTTCCCAACATACCATCAAGTCTATAAAAGCAGCAAGAACGTCGCCGTGGAAACAGAATCTGACCTTTCTCGCACATCCACAGCAGTCGAGCACAAAGAGCTGTTAGCCGAGGTGTTTGCACGACCAGCCACAAACTGACAAATAATAAACGTTCGCCTTTGTCCACAAAAACAATTAGCGAGCGGTGGGTAAATGAAGGGTTAAATTCTTGCCCGAGAACCACAACGACACCCAAACCAACTGACCAACTGTCCACAATCAGCTGATGAAGAACTGGACGAGGAACCTTCTTATCAAGAAGAGCCAGCTAAATATTTAGAGTTAAAAGAATTGGAAGATTTGGATCTCATGTGAACTTTGTGTTTGAACTGTATTTGTCAAACTATTAGGTGCACTTACAATTATAAAAAAAAAAAAACAATGATGATTAAAAGAAATGGTGACCTTGTGTATTTATAATCTCAAAAATAGAATTTGGTTTATATGAAAAAAAGACTGTTATTTATGACGCACCTTATGATCCTAATAGTCCAAAAAATACGGTAATAATAAATGTGCCAGGTCAAATTTGGCCTTAATCCCAAAATACAAGATTGAAAAGAGTTTTATAATCCCAAAGGGATTATAATTTCAAACAGATGATAGTTTACATCATTAAACAAACTGAGTTTAACATCCTACAGGACTTTACTGTATTTATCAGACTGTAAAGTGCACTTAAAATCCACCGGAAATCCGAAACATAATCCGGAAAAAAATATGCGCCGTGTGAAAAAAAAATAGGAAATAAACAGTTATTTAGCTGCATTTATCCTGCACAAAAATTTGCACTTTATAATCCATCCACTTTCTTAATTTTTAATAAAAATTTATAAAAATGTGACAGTTATTTATGGAGCATTTTATATTCTGGTGCACCCTGCAGACTGAAAATGACAGTAATAAGGAATGTCCCAGATCAAATCTGGCCTTAATCCCAAATTACAATTTTATAATAAAATGTGATTTATGTGGAAAAGAAATAGACAGTCTTAATCCCAAATCACCAGATTAGAACAAATTGTACAATCTCAAAAAGTCTTCTTTTTTTAATTTCCAACACGTGCTTAAACAAACCAAGGGCCTATAAACTCTTCACAAGCTCTTGTCTGCATTCCGCTTGTCCATTTCTGGGTCATGGGGAGTTGGCTTGTGTTTACTGGTTTAATCCCAGTGTGACTTCAGTTGTACATCATGTGTAAACCGCTTTACCTCAAAAGACTGATCGTCCAGAATCCTGCTGCCAAACAGGGTTAAACCATCGGTGTCGATGCCAGCGTGCTCGCTCCTGTCCAGCGGCCTGGTCAACTTCTTCTTACAGTCCACAACAATGGTCACAGTGTTCTTCTCCACACTGATGCCCACACGATGCCACCTATGACGACAGGAAGAGAAGGCGATTAGGTGGTCGAGCCCGCCGCACGTGAGCTGGTTGTGGAGATCTGGCATTCTTCGACGGACCACATTCCAGCTTTCAAACTTTGGCCTCGTTTAACACGGGATTAAACTCATTAAACCTGAGAGCAAATCCCCCCGGTGAGTTATTCCCCATGACAGACACCGTGAACATTGTGGAAAGTGTGTGTCAGGAAGGCAAGACACGGACACGGAACCTTATTGTCAAAACACGGAGTTTGGGAAGGGATGAAGTGATATACGGCATATATGTATGGATCTACCAGGACGATCGATGTCCTGTAATCCAGCTCAGTGTGGATTAAAACCATCCTGGCTGGTGCTTTTAACGTACTTGGCGCGGACACAAGCTTTGCGGAATTTTCCGGATAATGTAACTTCTGGCACAATTTCCGTAGTTAGCTGCAATTAAGCAAATACGTTGACTATTTCTCATACTAAAGCCTGAAAACACTGATTTCCAGATTTGCGTAGTTAATAGAGTCAGAAACAGCTAGCCAATTTAAAACTAGACTAAAGACGCTTTTCTTCAATGAAGCATATACACCCCTGTAATTGTAACATATCTAATAACTGAATACAACCGTAGAGAAAGGCTGCATAGTCTAGTGCCCGGAACCGAAACACACCAAACTGTCAAAACCGAATTCACCCCAGGATTTTTCCCAGCATCCATTCAGTGGTTACCTAGCCACTGTCGTATATTTGCTTGCTCACTGGTCATAGCCATAATTTTAAACACCCACAAACAATGGAATACACGCAACAATACTTTTTTTTAAATTTTCACACAGCGGCTTTGAGACAGTTGTAATTGTGAAAAACGTTTTACAATTACACTCAACTTGAACATTTTTTTCTCAGACATGGAGACATAAACAACCTGAAAAACAAATCCTGATCTTAAGAGCTGAACGTCCCAACGGGAAGAAATTTGTTATTCCAAAATTTAATAATCCAGCCTTGTTTATTCACTCATTTCACCTTGTTTATTGCTCATCATTAAGAATGCCTTCGTACACATTCGCATGTCATTTTTATCTCTACGATCCATCGGTTTCTCAAGCAAGTGGAAATTCAGATCAGACTAGAAACTCAAGAGTGATGTCACTTCCTGGTTCATTTCCTTTCCAGGACGCTCTCCTTCGTCTAAAACAACAGAGATCTGACGGGTCACTGCCGAGGTCGGATCACCAACAGCTCCGTCTGCTTCACTCCATCAACCCAACATCCCACGCCGCAATTCTCCCTCAAAGCTGTGATTCATGCTCAACAACTCTAAAAACTGCAAAAGATGGTGCAGAAGATTTCACCCCTGGAGTTACGGACCATAAATTGTTGCAATTGGGACAAAAACTAAATTGTAGTTGGGGCAAAAACCCACTTTAATGGTACAGAGAACATGCAAAGACGAAAAAAGCAGGTCATTAAGTTTCCGGAAGAACTAAAACTCGGCCTAAAGGTTGACAAAAAAAAAAGATTAAAAATATGCTACAACTATCGAAAAAGAGACAACTATCGTTGTGTTTAAACCACAAAACACTCACTTGTATTAAATATAAAATATACTAAATTAAAGACAGTTCTTATCTATAGCTTTGTCCTTTGTAGCCAGCCAATCAGAGGGTGAGACACACCCACACACCACTTAACAGGTGTCGCCAGTTGATGATGTCACAGAATATTTACTATTCGCTGTCCACAGAAATCACAGTGGGAAATGTCCTCCAACTGGAACAGCAGCAAAATTAAAGCGTTTCTAATGATTCGAGCAGATGAAGACATTTGTCACCACATCAAAGGAACAGTTACATATGAAACAATTACCACCGTTTTCCCTGTTTACAAAGGCGCAGCTGTTTAAAGCGTGTCGCCTGTTTATGATGTCACTGAAAATATCTAATAACTGAATATATACAGAGATATATAATAACCGAATATAACCGTAAAGAAAGGCTGCATAGTCTAGTGTCCGGAACCGAAACACACCTGCACCTAAGAGTGTCAAAATCTTAAATTATTGAACTTGTTCCTTATGTGTTTCACTCCTCTCCTGAGCGCTGGAGGGTTTTACTATTTGCCAGGTATTTTGAAAACGCTGTGTGAATAGTTCCTTACCGGTAAAATGCCGGAACAGTATTTAACGGTAAAGTCGGTCCGGTAATTTTCCTGCATTTTACAGCCATCGCAGTGTGAGAGTGGCTAATGGGCCGAGACTTACTTCCCGTCGGCCAGGTTGAGGGCGTTGAAGAGCGGGTAGTCCTCAGGGGCGGGACGTCCCGTCTGGTCCTCGTACAGGAAGAGCGGCGAGCGGCCCACCTCCATGCCCAGCTGCTGCTTGCCCTTCTGGCTGTAGATGGAGAGAAGGAAGGCCTGGGTGCCTGGTTTGGGCTTGATGGTGGTGAGGATGGAGAAGTCCTGAGGGAAGACACCATCTAGAAACACAGAAGAGCAGATGACACGTGAGCCGCTTTTCGGAGCGAGATTATTAAGCGACTCAAGCTGTTGGAATCTGTGCGTAATGCCTTTCATATGTAAGAAGACGCTAATGGGAACAAATGGTGAAAGAAAACTTCAATAAAACTGAAGGAGAAGAAAAACGTCTCAGTAAAATGTTGTGTTTTGGTTTTGAGCGTCTCTGGAAGCTATCAGAAAGAGAAGAAGAAAAAAACGCCAAGAGAAAAAGGAGAGAGAGAAATGCAAACAGAACTGGAGGTGATAGTGTGGAGGTAATGATATATAGAATTAGTGAATGACGGCGATCAAAAAGGGAAGAGGGGATGAAAGGATGGAGGATGTAGAATGAAAATGAGATGATAAGAGGAAAGAGAGTGAAAAAGAGAGTGACAGCAATTAAGAGCAGGGAGGGAGAGAGAAGCAGGAAGAGAGAGAGAGAAAGAGAGAGATTTAAGGAGAGAGAAAATGAGAGAGACCGAGAGAAAAAGAGATAGAGGGAGAAAGAGAGTGATAAAGAGTAGGAGAGGGAGATAGATAGATAGATAGATAGATAGATAGATAGATAGATAGATAGATAGATAGATAGATAGATAGATAGATAGATAGATAGATAGATAGATAGATAGAGAAAAAGAGATATAGACAGAGAGAAAAGACAGTTAGAAAGATAGAGAGAGAAAGTGAGAGAGAGTCAGAGACAGACAGTGTGTGAGAGTGAGAGATAGAAACATAGAGAGATAGAGTCAGAGAGAGATAGAGAAAGCGAGAGAGTCAGAGAGAGAGAGAGAGAGAGACAGAGAGAGTGTGTGAGAGAGATAGAGTCAGAGAGAGAGAGAGAGAAAGAGCGAGCAAGTGAAAGAGCGAGCAAGATAGAGAAATAGAGTCAGAGAGAGAGAGATAGAGAGAGAGATAGAGACAGACAGACAGAGAGCGAGAGAGAGAGAGAGAGAGAGAGAGAGAGAGAGAGAGAGAGAGAGAGAGAGAGAGAGAGAGAGAGAGAGATAGAGACAGACAGAGAGATAGAGTGTGTGAGATAGTCAGAGAGAGAGATAGTCAGAAAGAGAGAGAGTGAGTGTGAGAGAGAGAGAGATAGTCAGAAAGAGAGAGAGAGAGAGATAGTCAGAAAGAAAATGACAGAGAGAGAGGTAGAGAGGTAGAGAGAGAGAGAGAGAGATAGACCGATAGAGAGGAAGAGAGAGAGAGAGAGAGAGAGAGAGAGAGAGAGAGAGAGAGAGAGAGAGAGAGAGAGAGAGATAGACCGATAGAGAGGTAGAGAGAGAGAGAGATAGACAGATAGAGAGGTAGAGAGAGAGATAGACAGATAGAGAGGTAGAGAGAGAGAGAGAGAGAGAGATAGATAGACAGATAGAGAGGTAGAGAGATCCACACTATGACCTCAGGCTAATAACTCCAGGAGCATCAGTGACTCAGCAGTAAAGCGTGTGTGTGCGGCTGATGAGCGGCTGGATTATTATTACGTAATGCGCTGATGAAACATCTATCGTCTCAGACTTTCTCACACTGGAGCTTCAGCAGACAGATTCTCCGGCGGCGTCACAAACAGAGGCTCTCACCTGGGTAGAGCTGCCTGGTGGGGGCGCTGATCTGGGCGCTCTTGCCGATCTTGAAGGCCGTGTCCGGCTGGGACGCTCTTCGGTTTGTGCAGAAGCCTGAGGTGCTCTGTACTCCTTCTGGGACCGTGTGGAACTCTAATACTCTGAGGACGTCCACGGATTCTGCGGAGGAAAGAGAAGAAGCTTCAGGATGCTGTGTCATCTACGGTCATTTACCACCTGCAAGCCGATGGTGCGATAAAGAGCATCAACTTCACCTTCAAAATTCAAACGTATATTGTGACAGTGATTGAGACGATTATTTATGCCTTATGTTTGGACCATATGGTGCGTTTGTTTTATTGTTGTTGTATTAAAGCTGCAGTGAGTTTAAAAGACTTTAAGTATGAATGCAAACCATATTATTTAATTATAATTTTACAATAAACAATTCAACTATCAATAATATAATATGACTACTATTATTATTATTATTATTACTATTTAAAGAACAAAATGATAAAACATATTTGTAAGAATTATTTAAGAAAAATATTATTTCATTTTTTAGTTAAAATTGTAAATCAATCAATAATAATTACATATATGTTTAATTGTTATTATTAACATTATATAAAAAAGTTGAATAATATTTTTAAGAATAATTGATCACTTAATTTCATATAATAATAATAATAATAATAATAATAATAATAATAATAATATTTTGAG
>CM051494.1:14654966-14684628 GCA_028031935.1 Paedocypris micromegethes | reverse complement strand
GAGAGAGAGAGAGAGAGAGAGGGACAGACATACAGAGAAAATTAAAGATACCAAGAAAGCGGGAAAGAGAAAAATTAGATTCATTATGTGAAAGACAAAGTTTAAAAGAAGAAAAAGAGTGATTAAGGGAGAAGGGTAAAGAGAAACTGGGACACAGAGTACAATTACAGAATAGATTAAAAAAAGAATTGGAAAAAAAATCTAAAAGAAAAAAGAAAGAAAAATCTGGAGAAAAGGACAGATTTTTCAGGGACAGAAAAGGACAGAATTGAGGGAGCAAGTACAAGGGGAAAAAAGAGTGAAAGAAATAAAGACAGAAAGAGAGAGAAACAGAGAAAGAGAGAGAGAGAGAGAGAGAGAGAGAGAGAGAGAGAGAGAGAGAGAGAGAGCAGGAAATTCGGAAGAAACGAAGAAAGAAACGGGAAATTAAGAAAGAAAGAAAGAAAGAAAGAAAGAAAGAAAAAGAAAGGGTACATTTGATATGATGAGCACAAATCATCACAGCAAAAATGTAAAAACAAATTTCTTCTCTGTTATCAGTTTTTTAGGAAAACATTTTATTTTTCCAAAGATGGTTTTTCCAGCCAGATGATAAACGACTTGACAAAAGACATGTTGTTTTTTTGTCTTCTACAGGTAACCAATATTTGTAGCATTTGAGACTAGGCGTGTAAATCTAAAACAACCGACAGCCGCACTAGAGATACAGGAGAAAGAAAGAAAAAACAAGAAAGTTTAAAAAGTGAGAAAAGAGAGCGAGAGCAAGAACAAGAGAGTTGAGTGATTAGGATAGAAAGAAAGACAGAAAGAGAGAGAGAGAGAGAGAGAGAGAGAGAGAGAGAAAGAAAGAATGCAAGAAATTCAGAAGAAATGAAGAAAGAAATTAAGAAAAAGGAAATAAAGCAAGAAAGGTAGAAAAAAAAGAAAGAAAGCGAGAGAAAGAAAGCAAGAAATTAGGAACGAAAACAAGAAAGGCAGAAAGAAATTAGGAAAAAAAATGAAAAAAGAAAGAACGAAATAATAAAAAAAGAAAGAGAGCAAGAAATTAGGAAAGAAAGCAAGAAAGGAAGAAAGAAATTTAAAAAAGAAATTAAGAAAGAATGAAAGAAAAAAAGAATGAAAAAAGAGAGAGAAAGAAAACAAGAAATTAGGAAGGAAAGCAATAAAGAAAGAAAGCAAGAAAAAAAAGAAAGAAAGAAAGAAAGAAAAAAAGAAAGAAAGCAAGAAACAAAATGTGTATTTGTGTAAAACAAAAATCTCTATTTCTCAGTTCTTTAGGAAAACATTTTTTTTCTTTTTTGACAAACGACATGTTGTTTTATTGTCTTCTACAGGTAACCGATATTTGTAGCATTTGGGACGAGGCGTGTAAATCTAGAACAGATAGAGGAGCCGCAGACACTATAATGACTCGCCTCGCGTCTGGAGAGTTATTACAGTGTCTGCGGCTCCTCTATCTCCAGTGCGGCTGATGTGGCCGTGTTATGAAGACATGCACTAGCGCTAATGAGAGGTCTGGAGAATAAAACCAGAACAGAAAGAGCGATCATTTCCTCATCCCTCATCCCAACACGCCCCTTGTGGAGAAGAACGTCTCAATGGAGCTAATCACAGCGTTTCCCCAGAACATGGAACTTTCCAGCGTTCTCCTCACCAAAGGCGGACCCTCATTTTTCACCAGATACTTGGAGCGTCGGCGTGTCCGTGCTTGTCCGCCTCAGATGGAAAAGCTCCTCCACCGTGGAGAAAAGCCTCCAGGGTCGCAGCTTCAACGTCTACGCCATGTTTCCATCTGATTTGCAGGGTTTTTCGGGGCCTCTGGAGCACTAGGTCTTATATTGGGTTGTGGTTAGAAGGGAGTCGTTCATTGTCTCAAAGGTTTATTATAATTATATAAATAAAGAATTATTGACTGTGTATCAGACTATATATATATATATATATATATATATATATATATATATATATATATATATATATATATATATATATAAATACTATATATTTATTTATTTTTACAAACTAGGAATATGCTAAAAAAATGCTACGTTTCAGCTTGTCAACAGTTTTTCACTAGGTCTTATTTTGGGATTTAGTTAGAAGTGAGTCGTTCGGATAATACAGTTAAATTCTTAAAATCTGATCGAAATTTGTAACTGAAGAATTATTGAACCTTTGAAATCTGTCGTGAGGTCCAGCGACAATAGCAACATATTTAAATTTTTTTTTTTTAAAACTACAAAATAAAAAAAAAAAAACTTGTCGATTCTTTTTCACTAGGTCTTATTTTGGGTTTCAGTGGTCGTTCGGATAGCCCAATTGTCTCAAAATTATGTTTGAAATTTAAAAAAAACAAAGAATTATTGAGTTAATTAAGCTGTCGTGTGGTCCAGCTACAATAGCGACATATTTTATTTATTTATTTTTTTTTTTTTACAAAGATAAAAAACAGAGATTTACAAAGATTTTTTTATTCTACAAAAAAAAAAAAAACCTGAGTGGTGCTCTTTCAGCCTGTCGATAGTTTTTTTTTACTAGGTCTTATTTTGGGGTCTTATTTAGAAGCGAGTTGTGCGGATATTCCAATTTTGTCAAAATTTTGTTCAAAATTCGTAAAAATCTGTCGTTTTGTCCAGCAGCAATAGTGACGTATATATTATTCTATTTATTTATTTTTTTTTTTTTTTACAAATGACGAATATAAAGAATTTTGTCCGAGATTTAAACATGCCTTTAAGTCTCTCACTCGGCAACTCTGTCACATAAAAACAGTCAACAGTTTTTCACTAGGTCTTATTTTGGGTTTTAGTTAGAAGTGAGTCGTTCGAATATTCCAGTCGGTCATTGTCTTTCCATTAATATTTGAACAGATATTGCATTGTGTAGATTCTCCGTGCTAAAGGCTAACGGTTAGCGCTTGAAAACGAGACCAGCAGCTGCAAAAGCTTCGGATCAAACAGAAAACAGTTCAAAACAAAGAACACAGAGTCAAACACAATCAAATTGCTCTGTCTGCTGCACAGAGAAAAACACCACTGTTCTGATGTTTACGTCTGACATAAACCCAGCTCAGTCAGCTTTACGCTATGCTCTTTTAGAGCAAAGACTCATGGGAAGCAGTGAGCAGCAAAGCATGATGGGAGGTGTAGTTCTGATCGCTAGAACAGATTATCGTTTTAGCATTTTTAAGTAAAACATTGAAGTTATACGAGTCACAAGTCAGGCTTGTTAAATAAAGAAAAAACAGCATTTTGAAGAGAGAATTAACATATTAGCCAACAAAACAAAAAAATGTTTTTTTTTGTGCCTGAAAAATCAGGGGGGTGCTTATATTGACGTAAATACGGTATCAAAGCGATATTGAACCATCCTCCCCTAAAATCGCCCGCCACATGCGGATAAAACACAGATCAAAGGAAAACATACTGGTTCCGTTCCCGCCACAGTGTGATTAGTGGGATTCAGAAGCCGAAATAGCCGTTCCGCCAGTCCACTGACATCGTGGTGGCCTTGAAGTTAGCTGAGGAGATGGCATTCAGATGCCCGTGGGCTTTGGCGTTCTTCTCGGAATCCTAAAGCTAATAAAAGCGTTGTCACCGCGGACAGACAAACCTGCTAAATGATCACACCGCTGGCTTTTACCTCCCAGCCCGAAGGACACGGCTTGATTTGTGGATCTGCATTTTTTTCCCAAGCTCACATACTTGGGAAAAGACGGGATGAATCTCGCACAAGGGGGCGATGAAACACGAGGACGAGGTCGGTAATGACGAGGTAATGACACGTGGGTTTATTAACGTTATAACTACACGTTCCCGTTGTTGATGGGATGTGGCGGCGTTTGGAGAGAGAAGGAGATAAGAGGGAGATAAGTACGATAAATGTAGGGAACGAACGAGAGAAAATGAGCAAAAGAACATCTGAGATGTTCAACAAAGTTATTGTTTTAACATGATGAATAAGCTGAAGTTTGTCTCGGGGATTTACGTTCCAGTGTTTTTTTTACTGATGCGCTTGTTTGGGAAAAGAGGAAATTATTCCTGGATTAAACTCGGATTAAACTATTTACGGATGAATAGGGCGGAGGACAATAAAATATTTGCACAGGATAATAAAACTTGAAAATAAAACATTTCTCAAGCACTTTCTCTTTTCTCTTTTTCACAATCGTTTTTTTTTTTTTTTTCTGAAGACAACTTTAGAGATTGTGACTATAATTTTCTTGTGATGGTAAAACGTTGTAAAAATAGTAAAAAAAAAAACTATATTTTATAATCTTTTATTTAAGAAATTGTTTTTATTATTTATAATTTTATGAGGGTGTAAAATTTGTCCTTATCGTTAAAAAAAACTAACTTGTTCAGTAGAGATTTTCTTGATTAACAATTAAGATTGATTTAAGGAATTATTCCAGTTTGACGTAATTCATCAGTACACATTTACATAATGTGGATTGCAAACTAAATTAAAGTCAAACCTAACTTTTAATAAAATAAAAAAGTCCATATAAACAACAACAATAATAGTAATATGAATAATAATGATAATAATAATTGAAAAGCAAGATTATAGGTTAAAAAAAAGACAATTTAAGATGTAACATATATTGTATGATAATATATATTCCTACTGTGATCAAAACATCCAATTGGTAAAAATGAGGTTAAAAATAAAAAAAAATTATTTTTGAAATGACAACTTCATTGTCTTGTAATAATTGATGACCTTTTGTGACTTTGTAAAACCACCTTAATTATAAAAACCAGCAAAGTTGTTTAGTTGAGATTGTAATTTTCTCGAAATCCTGGAGAAATAAAAAAGAAATTATGGCTCTTATTAATGTATTTATTTATTATTTACAAATTTGTGATTTGTTTATACATAAACTTGACATGAAAAAAGTTTCACTTACAGAAAATCGGATCAAAAAAGCTCTTTTTGAGCTAGGATTTATTTTGGCAGAAAGTGCCGAGTCATCATGTTCAGGGAAACCCAATTTCGATAAATTTGCAAAAAAAATATTTATTAAAAACACAACTCTGCGAATAAAAACATTCTCATCTTAACACAAAAGTCGCGGTTTGGAGTCAACATTTTTTTAAAAGCACGAAAAAGTCAAGTAAAAAAAACCAAGATGGCCGCCCCAATCGGCCGCCCGAACGATCATTCGCCCAACCCAGTCAACAATATCATCTTGATCTTCACTACTCCAACACTTCTACTGTATCATCCGTTCTTCACAATCCGCCATGGCCAAACTTCCGAAAGAGTGAAGTCAGGACAAACCAGAAGACGAGGGAGATCTGACATCTGCCCGGCACATTGCTGTGGAATCTCACCGGCGCTGATATCACCAGCACATGGAGCAGATTTACTCCGGCCTGGGATTAATTACGCTAATCCACCCCGCTGCTGCGTGTTTTATCTGCGCATAATTACAAGCCGGAGAGCTGGAGTTGCTGCAAACACAACGACTGGAGTTAGAGAAGAAGCACCAGAGACGCGAAACCAAGACTGGGATTGAGAGGAGATTGTGTTCCTCCAGGTCTGAGGTGGGATTGTGTTGGTTTGAATGAGATTATGTTGAAGCCGAAGCAGAAGTGACCAAACAAAAAGCAACACAATTGTTCTTGCGTAGCGGGTTTTTCAAGGCGTCTTCCACTGATCACGCGATCAAACTCAACGCAACTTCAGTAGATACCGTGTTTACTGCAAATATAAGCACCCCGCGAATATAAGCACGCCACTGATGTTTTAGGCGCAAACCTTTACAGAGAGAGAGAGAGAGAGAGGAAGTGTGAGCGAGAGTGAGAGAGAAAGAGAGTGAGTGAGGAAGTGTGAGCAAGAGAGAGACAGAGAGACGGAGAGAGAGAGAGAGGAAGAGTGAGAAACAGAGAAACAGAGAGAGCGAGATAGAGAGACAGACAGAAACAGAGTGAGAGAGAGAGAGAGACAGATAGAGAAAGAGAGAAAGTGAGTAAGTGTGATCGAGAGAGAGAGAGAGAGAGAGAGACAGAGAGAATAGAAGAGACAGAGAGATAGAAAGAGAGAGTGA
Source organism: Paedocypris micromegethes (assembly GCA_028031935.1). Taxonomy (NCBI): domain Eukaryota; kingdom Metazoa; phylum Chordata; class Actinopteri; order Cypriniformes; genus Paedocypris; species Paedocypris micromegethes. Next base: position 14,678,573 of record CM051494.1, on the reverse strand, counting down.
GATACAGAGTGAGAGAGAGTATGAGGGAGAGAAAGAGAGAGAGAGAGAGAGAGCGAGAGATACAGAGTGAGAGAGAAAGATAGAAAGAGAGAGGAAGAGTGAAAAAGGGAGAAACAGAGAGAGCGAGATAGAGAGACAGACAGAAACAGAGTGAGAGAAAGAGAGAAAGTGAGTAAGTGTGATAGAGAGAGAGAGAGAGAGAGAGAGAGAGAGAGAGAGAGAGAGAGAGAGAGAGAGAGAGAGACAGAGATAATAGAAGAGACAGAGAGATACGAGGGAGAGAAAGAGAGAGAGAAAGAGAGAGAGAAGAAAAGTGAGCGAAAGAGAGATACAGAATGAGAGAGAAAGATAGAAAGAGAGACAGACAGACAGACAGACAGACACAAAGTGAGAGAGAGAAAGAGAGAAAGTAAATGTGATCGAGAGAGAGAGAGAGAGAGAGAGAGAGAGAGAGAGAGAGAGAGAGAGAGTGAGAGAGAGAGAGAGAGAGAGAGAGAGAATGGAAGAGACAGAGAGATAGAAACAGAGTGAGTGAGGAAGTGTGAGGGAGATCATAAGAGAGAGAGATACAGAGTGTGAGAGAGAGAGAGAGAGAGAGAGAGAGAGAGAGAGAGAGAGGCAGGACGAGAGCAAGAAAGAGAGTGAGAAAGACAAAGAAAGAGAGTGAGAGAGAAAGAGAATGAGGGAGAGAGAGAGAGCTACAGAAAGACAGAGAGAGAGAGAGGAAGAGTGAGTGTGTGAGAGAGAGAGAGAGAGAGAGAGAGAGAGAGAGAGAGAGAGAGAGAGAATATTACGTATTTTATTGAATGAATAACAGAAAAAAAAACATCAGCCAGGCAACAATACTTGGCAGTGGCTTCGTGGGGTGCTTAAATTAGCATAAATACAGTAACATTTAACGTTACTATTTGTAATCTATTATTCGATAAAATAAGTTCATTGAATTTAAAGGTAAAATGACATTGAAGTGAAATATGAGGACGATATAGAAGTTTGCAAGGTTTAAAGAAGGAAAAGATGATATCTATATTTATATGCGTATATATACAGTTTATACACACACACACACACACACACACACACACACATATATATATACACGCACAAATTACAGTTCTGTTGTACACACACACACACACACACACACACACACAGGACACACAGATCTGGTTTAGGCCTTTTAGCTTTAAAAAAAATAGTTTAAAGAAATACAGATTAATAATCTGAGTCTGACAGAATTACACAAAAGTGTTCTGACGCTGACAGTAATCTCGAAGAAGCTGATCCCGAATCGCTCGGCAATGAAGACCTTTTCTTTAATATTGCAGACAGGAAATCCACTTTTTTTTGCCGCACCATCAAACCGGAAATTTGGGATTGTGGGAATTGACTGAGAATTTGTTGCTTATAGCGAAGCTCCGGCGATTCAATCAGCTCTGAAAAATGAAGCAGCTTGAGCGAAGAATCAGTTTTACTGCCGGAAACACACACACACACACACACACACACACACACACACTGTTTGTTAAACAAAAACCATGGTCTCCAGTTCAACACACACACACACACACTCAAAGGATTTAATGAACACATGAAGACATGCATGTAGAAAAATAGTTAGAGCAGACAAGAAAAAAGATGATGAAAAGAACAGATGAATGGATGGATGGATGTAGAGGTAAAAACAGAGTGACAGAGATATAAACAGACAGACACAAAATCCTCTAAATCGATGGAGCGTGAGATACAGAGAGGCAGATTGATGGCCAAATAGAGGAATGGAAAGATGGATGAATGAACAGATTAGATATGAGGATAGGTACAGCGAAGGAGTAGTAGTAGTAGTAGATGAATGATAGACAGAATTGACAGATGAATGGATGAACGAATAAACACACATGAAGACGTTCGGGTGAATGGAGTGATGTTGTTATTAAAGACAGACGGATGAAGAGATTGAAAGGAAGACGAACAAATGGACAGATAGAAATAAATGGACAACTTTATTGGTGAAGAGATGGATAATGGATGGACAGATGCATTACCTATATATACAAATATTTATTTATTTATTCGCCAGGCGATTCATCCATTTTTCTGTCTTTCTCTCTCTATATCCATTTAACCATCCATCCACTTGTTCATCTATCGCTTTTTCAATATATACATTTGTCTCTCTCCATATATCCATCCATCCACTTGGCTGTCTGTCTCCCTTTATATGTATACATCCCTTTGTCTCGCTCTCTCCATTTACCCTTATTCACTTTTCTGCCTCTCTCTCTCTCTCCATCCAACCATCCAATTATCATTTTAATTGTATCTGTCTATCCATTCAATCTGTCTCTGTTCATCGAACCAATCAATCAATCAATCATACTTTTATTTGTCTGTCTATCCGTCCAATTTTGTCTGTCTGTTCATCCATCCATCCAAACAACCAATTGTCATTTTAATTGTATCTGTCTATCCAATCAATCTGTCTGTCTGTTCATCCAACCAATCAATCAATCATACTTTTATTTGTCTGTCTATCCATCCAATTCTGTCTGTCTGTTCATCCAACTGACCAACCAATGAATTAATCAATCAACCAATCAATCAAATCATGATTCTAATTGTCTCTGTCTATCCATCCAATTCTGTCTGTCTGTTCATCCAACCAAGCAATCAATCAATCTATCAATTAATCATCATTCTAATCATATATGTCTATCCATTCAATCATATATGTCTATCCATTCAACCAACCGACCGATCATCGCTATAAATGTATCTGTCTATCCATCCAATTCTGTCTATCGATTCATCCAACCAACCAACCAATCATCGTTCTAATTGTATCTGTCTATCCATCCAACCGATAAATCAATATTCTAATTGTATCAGTCTATCCATCCAATTCTGTCTGTTCATCCAACCAAGCAATCAATCCATACATCAATTAATCATCATTCTAATCATATACGTATGTCTATCCATTCAATTTGTCTGTTCATCCAACCAACTGACCGATCATCGCTATAATTGTATCAGTCTATCCATCCAATCTGTCTATCTGTTCATCCAACCAATCAATCAATTAATCATCATTCTAATCGTATCCGTCTATCCATCCAATCCGTCTATCTGTTCATCCACCCACCCAACCAATCATCGTTCTAATTGTATCCGTCTATCCATCCAACCGATCAATCAATCAACATTCTAATTGTATCTGTCTATCAATCCAATTCTGTCTGTCTGTTCATCCAACCAATCAACCATCATTCTAACTGTCTGTGTCGATCCAATTCTGTCTCTTTACGCCTCCATCCATCCATCCATCCGCCGGAGCGAGAGACAGACAGGCAGTGAGGGTGAATCCCAGCAGCTGATTTATTCTTCACACGTCTGTGTTTGACGGGGCGGTTTGACACGCTTCTGTCAGAGCCGCAGCAGCTGGGCGGAGGCAGGGATTAGATACCTTCCGCTCCTCCCTTCACCTGTGAAATTTCAGAGCGGCCCGGCTGAAAGGACACTTTGTTTTCTCCGTCTGAGGAATGTCCAGGGGAAAAAAAGCACATTCATTCGCCGTGGAATTCCAAGGACGTGGGACAGTGAAGACAATTCATGGATTCACCGTCCAGTTTCACTCTTTCATTATTCCACCAGTCCAGAAATCCCGAAAAGACTCGTGAAGGAGACGCACAATTCCAGTGTCGTTAATGACGACTAATACGGATTCAAAATGGCCGACCAACCCTCATGTTTGATGGCAACTGACTGAGATTTTTTTTTTTTGATGAATATGTATTTCTGGAAATGAAGAAAAATGAATAACCGAATTCAAGCGATAGAAGGACTGTGTAACTAAAAAAAAAAGTAAAAGGTAAAGATTTGGATTGGTCATCTCCCAAACACGCACACGCAGACACACACTCACACCTCTGTCTGTAAAATCGCACACATGTGGATCGAACACTGTAACGTAAAGTTAAATACGGATTGCCATTTAATTATTTGACACTTTTACCCGTTTTGTTTGTTTTCAGATTTTTGTGTTGGATTGTAACTTTACGCCGAGCTTGATTTTACTGCCAGCACTGCCATCTACCGGACAAAGCGGGAATTGTAAAGGGAGGGATCAAGCAGAAGAGGCCAATCAAATCTTTAAATGTGTTCTCATACGTCACAGACACGCCCACTAACGCAGCAACTGCAGAAGCGGGCGAGTTTGACTGGAGGTTTGTGTCGAATCTTTACTGTTTTCTTACGCTGTATGGACTTTTATGTGAGGAAACATATCACACAACCTTTAATATTTCATTCATTTCACACACGTTTTAGTATATATAGACTATGTAATTGTTTTATTAACGTGGGCTTAACAAAAACATGTAAACTGGTTAGCAGGTAAGCTAGTGGGCGTAAACAAACGTACGTTACGTTAAGGGTTTTATTACATCATGCGACTTTGATTGTCAGGACTTTGTTTGCGTTATATACCTGTGTATTAAATCTCCCTCCGGACTTTGACTTTATGCGGTTCTGGAGCTCACGGCTTTCAGTTTATCCAGCGCCGACCCGGTGTCACCGTAGTTCGGCTCCCCGAAAACTTGCACGCGCGTTATTCGGTTCCGTGTCCTTTTAATACCGCGCGCACGAGAAGTAGTTCCGGTCTTCGTCTGGGAAATTAATATTTCTGCGAATTAATATTTATAAATTGATTATAGTATTGATAAACTTGAACTTAATTAAGTCACTTTATTTTGATCTAAATTTAATGCTATAATTGTATAAAAATGCCATGTTGGACAGCTTGGACTTGGATTTTACGATTTTAATTTACGATGTTAATTTAAGCCTATTTATTTGGGTTTTTGTCTGTTTTTTGGGACTTGGATTTCACAGCAAAATTCTACTGAATAGCTTCCTTTATAATTTGTGAATAATTAAAATATTTCTTTTTAAACAAGACGTCACACATCAAAAATAATTATATATTATACTGATTTATTTACAGATTTGTAAACGTGAGTTATGTTTGCATTCAACATCATATTCATTTATGGTTGTGTTTGGTTATTATAATATGTGCAGTGTTATATGGTTATGTTTATTTATTTATTATATGGATAGATAGATAATTCATCTATATATAATAATAATAAAGAAACGCACTGAAGGTTTTTTTCTTCCCGTCTTAGCGTTTTTCAGAATCATGGCGGAGGCCGAGAAAGACGTTCACACGGCGAGAAGCAAGACGCTGATCATACGGCATCTTCCCCAGGAGCTGAAGAGAGAAGACCGGGAGGATCTTCTCAAATACTTCGGCGCCTCGTCGGTCCGAGTGTTTTCCGACAGAGGGCCGCTGGTATGACCGACGGTTTCTCCACACACACCGATGAAAGCTGACACGTGTGTGTGTGTGTGTGTTGTTTTTAGAGTGTGTGTGTGTAAGAGAAAGAAACATTATGTGTGTGTGTTGTTATTGTTTTTAGAAGCAACACTAATACACGATTATGAACTGAATGTTTGAAATAATGCTGCTAATTTATCTTAAGGATGGATGGATGGATGGATGGATAGATAGACTTGAGAGATTGATAGATAGATAGACGGGGAGATAGATAGACAGATAGACATACAGATAGATGGATGGATGGATGGATGGACAGACAGACGGACAGACAGGGAGATAGATAGATAGATAGATAGATAGATAGATAGATAGATAGATAGATAGATAGATAGATAGATAGATAGATAGATAGTTAGATAGACGAATAGATAGATATACAGATAGATATATAGATCGATAGATAGATAGACAGACAGGGGGATAGATGGATAGATAGATATATAGATAGATGGATGGATGGATGGATGGATGGATGGATAGATAGATATACAGATAGACATATAGATCGATCGTGTTTCTGTGTGAGTGTGTGTGTGTCAGTATCAGACAGATTGTGTGTGTGTGTGTGTGTGTGTGTGAGGGTAAGACGTACTATTTCTCAACACACACCAGTTTAACGCCAACACGCCTCCGTCCGCAGAAACACGCCGCGTTCGCCACGTACCCCAGTGAAAGCTCCGCCTCTAAGGTAAGAGCGCTACTGGCTCCGCCTCTAAGGTAGGAAGCTCTGAGTGGTGTGTGTTGCGTGTGTGCGCAGGCGCTGACTCGACTCCATCAGCTGAGGCTCCTGGGACACACACTAGTGGTGGAGTTCGCCAGAGATCAGGAGTCAGGTGTCGTGCTGAAAGACCCTCCCCTCACCAGCAGGTAACGCCCACACACCAGTCATGTGATGACATGTTGAATCGGACAATTGTGTGTGTGTGTGTGTGAGAGAGTGTGTGTGTGCTTTGATTGTGTGTGTGTGTGTGTGTATTATAATTGTATTATAATTGTGTGACTGTGTGTGTGTGTGTGTGTGTGTGAGTGTGTGTGAGAGAGAGAGAGAAAGAGAGAGAGTGAGTGAGTTTTGTGTGTGTATGTGTGTGTGCGTGCGTGTGTGTCTCTGTTTGTGTGTGTGTGTGTGTGTGTGGATGAGAAAGAGTGTCTGTGTGTGTGTGTGTGTGGATGAGAAAGAGTGTCTGTGTGTGTGTGTGTGTGTGTGTGTGTGTGTGTGTGTGTGTGTGTTGTGATTGATTTTAGAGACAGCAGCAATACAAAATTATAAACCAAATGTTTGAAATAATGCTGCTAATAGATCTTAACAAGAGAGAGAGAGAGAGAGAGAGAGACAGAGACAACGAACAAACAAGTGTGTTGTTATTGTTTGTGTGTGTGTGTGTGTGTGTCTAAATGTCATCACTTGTAATCCATATGAATGATCGATATTAAAAGACTCGACCAAAAAATGTGATCGGAACATCAACAAAATGTCTACAAAAATGTCATCAACATAAAACAACATATTGATCCACGTCATCGCTCTTGTCGTTTCAGCGGCGCCGATGTTCAGCCCGAAAAGGACAAGAAGGAGAAAGTGCAGCTCAACGTCCCCCTGGTGGACAACAGCATCGCCCGCGGCCTGGGGTGTGTGAGTGTGTGTGTGTGTCCGCTGAGAATAAAGAGGGCGACAGGAAGCGCAAGAGTCCAATCACAGAGCGGTGTGGGCGGAGTCACGTGTGGCAGCGTCAGGTGGCCTTTGATAAAGGGGCGGCGGCCTCACCTTCACTTTACCAGCCGAGCAGCCGTGACAGATTAATTATAAAAAATTGTATTTATAAATTTTATAAATACATTTTATTATCTGATTTTTATTATATATATATAATCGGACCCTTCACACGCTCCTTTCGAAGCCCAGACCCTTTTGGTGACAGAAAACTATATTAAAACATTTGAAATTAGCATAAACTATTAAAATATAAAGTTGAAATATTCTATATGTCATAAATTATAGAACCCTGGGAGCTATAGCTAGGAATTAAAGCAACTTTATACACATACTTTATATTTACATGATTATATTTTTAGAGTTATGAATGTATATCTTTCAGTCTATAAATGTGTGTGTCTGTGTGTGTATATTTATTTTTATATATATTATATTCAAATAATCCCTAGGTAAATAAGATTAAAGGATTAGTGTTATAGTATTTTATAAGTAGCAATAACACTGGTGTGTAGAAATATGTATACCAGCAATTTGTAGCAATAACACTAATGATCAATAAAGCAATACAATCGTAAAATAGAAATAAAAAAACATATCACAATTCAAATGTGGCTGGATTACTTATAGTAAAAAAAGGGTTGAATCAATCTTTTAAAAAACGGAATTGAATCTTAAAGGTTGCAGAATTCAATTTATTAATTTATTCATGCGCTTACACTAACAAAGAGTTGGTAAAGATGTGAAATGTGGAAATTCACACGAGTCACCTGACTTTTTTATTACTTTAATGAATCAATGCATTTTTGATTACTCGATTAACTTCATAAGTTCACACATTGTCCTGTCCCACCGTCTGGTCTGAGCTCAGGGAATTGTGGGTAATGTAGTGCTGTGGAGAGACGCTCTGATCCAGAACATTCCAAACCTTTGGGGAAATTGTTTTACACATTATTAATAAGATCACAGACTATTGCCCTCGAGGATTTACTGATCTGTGAAGAAACTGACAACGGTGACTTTTTAAGAGTAATAAAGTGATTTTCCTTCATGTTTTTCTCTCACAGGTTGAAGTTTCAAACAAACCCGACGCTGAAATATTCCTACCCTCCTCCGTCGCACGGCATTCTGACTAACATCACACACACACTCATGAGCGTGCCCAAGTTTTACGTCCAGGTGAGTCTTTATTTATTTTTTCTCGCCTTTTTCTTACCACAGTATTTGTTTCCGGATTTTAAATTTGAAAATAACATGTGTGAGTGAGTGACATTTCAAAACCTTTCCGTGAACCGTTGATTTCCTGTTTGGCCTTTAGGTGGCGCTAGACTTCCAGAAGACACACTGCTGGTTTTAAAATAGGCGTTTTCACTCCGAGGCTTTGTTTCAGAGCTGAAATATTTCCACAGAAAGCTTCTGGTAGATTTGTTCAGTTAAAGACCATAAGCAGCGTTTCGATTTTTAAAAATGACACGGAAATCAACACAATTATGAAGTAAAGGTTTGAAATAATGCTGCTAATAGATCTTAACTATGGATTGATGGAAATGAAAGAAAGAAAGAAAGAAAGAAAGAAACATAGACACATGGATGGATGGATAGATAGATTGATATGGGGATGGATGAATAGATGGATGGATGGATAGATAGATTGATATGGGGATGGATGAATAGATGGATGGATGGATGGATGGATGGATGAATAGATGGATATGGATGGATGGATGGACGGACGATGGATGGATAGAAAGAAAAAAGAAACGTAGGCAGATGAATAGATAGATAGATAGATAGATAGATAGATAGATAGATAGATAGATAGATAGATAGATAGATAGATAGATATAAATAAATGTAGATAGATGGAAGGATGGACAGATAGATTTAATTAATCTCCCTCTAATTTTATAAATAATTAATACATTTTTATAGGTTCTTCACTTGATGAATAAGATGAACCTTCCGTGTCCGTTTGGTCCAGTGACGCCTCCTCCTCCAATGGTAAGACAGCGTTATTCATTCCCATCAGCCTTTATCTTGTTCATTATGGTCAAATCAAACGGCCTCCAATGAAATAATAGTGACTTATGGGAAAGATTCTTAACTTTCGTTAACTCATTCTTAACTTATGTACTTGCGTTACATTTTAAAATAATTAAACTCCCTGAATGTCATTATTTAATTTTCTTTATTTATCTTCCCGTGGTAAAAGTTTAGTATGTCGCTTTAAAATCGTTAAAGTGCCGGTGATTATTTTGCGACAATTTGCAATAGTCGTATTTACAATCTTTAATTATTATAGAACATTATAAAGAGGACTCTTTCTCTGACTATTTCACGTTTCACTGGTATGTTTTTTTTTTTTTATTCTTAATTATTTAAAGGTTTATAAGAATTTTAAGAAGTATTTAGTTATGGTTCTTAGTGAGTATTTAAGGGACTTTTCAGGCACAGTAAATAGAAAAGTATTTTAAATACAACTTGATAACGTAACTAGTAATTAATTACTTTTTTAAAGTGCGTTACCCAACACTGGATGAATGTGGAACAGGAATTGCATTTCGGCCAATTGCATGAGCTTTTTTTTTTTTTTTTCTTTTTTTTTCTTTTTGGCTTTGTTCTCTAGAAGTGCCTGTGTAGAAGAGCTGTAGGGAGGCAGTAACTTAGTGGTTTGTACCTTTTCAGTATGAGATGCCTTCAGGCCGCTTTCACCCGCTGTACCTCCCAGAGTTCCCTCCTCCGCCCCAGTGTGAGGACGAGGCTTTGTGCAGCGAGGAAGAATCCGAGTATGAGAGCGGTGACGAAGAGGACAAAGAAAGGTACACACTCTGAAACGTTCACATTCACAGTTAAAAAAATGCCTTTTTTTTCCTCGTCAAAAAGCACTAGGTCTTATTAAAAATGACGCGGAACAACCAACGCACTGATGGTGTAGTGTTAGAATGCCGGAGGAGACTGGCACCAGTGAGCCGGGTTCTCCCCAGGGTTTTTCCTCGTTAAAGAGGTTTTTTTTACCTGGCCACTGTTGCGTATGTGCTTGCTCGCTGGTCTTTGTCTTTGTCTTGTCATAACCGCAGCCACTTAGTCAACACCAACAATCCAGACGACAAATTTAATAAAAAGCATCATTTCCCTTACATATTTACATGTGCGCTTTGAGACAGTTAAAACTGTGAAAAGCGCCTTACAAATACTCATTATTATTATTATTATTATTATTATTATTTTCAGAGTAGGTCTTATATTGGGTCAAAAATCAAGTCGTTTTGTGTTTTCACACACACACAAAAAATATTTAGAGGCAATCTGATAAAACCCAAAGAAAAAACGTCACTTGGATAGATAGATTTGTCGTTGGCAAAGGAATATATAGACAGATAGATAGAAAGATGGAAACGAAGACAGATGAATGGATGAATAGATAGATATGGGGATGGATGGATGGTTAGGTAGATAAAAACGTAGACAGATGACTGAATGAATAGATAGATAGATATGGATGGATGGATGGATAAAAACATAGACAGATGATTGGATAGATAGATGGAGGGATGAATGAATGGATGGATGGATAGATAGAAACATAGACAGATGATTGGATGGATGGATGGATGGATGGATGGATGGATAGATAGATAGATAGATAGATGGATAGATAGATGGATAGATAGATTCACTATCTATTTTTTGTAAGTCGCTTTGGATAAAAGCGTGTAAATAAAATGACTGTAAAGTAAAAATTTGTGTAGAACAAAAGACGTGTGCGTAACGTCTTCTCGCTTTCTCCGTGGTTCTCTAAGGATGGTCAGACTGATGAACAAGCCGTGCAAGCGACCGCTGAGGGCCAAGACGTCCTCCAAGAGGAAGAAGCCCAAGCTGAAGGATCTGCTGTTCACCCCCAAACCAGACTCCCACGGGTGAGCCTTCACCTGCCTTCTTCAACCAATCACGACAAAACCTTTTTTTTTTTTGAAAGTGACTGTTTTTTCCAGCTCCTCGGGCCCGACGCTGTTGCCCGCAGACGTCTTCGAGCAGCCTCAGGTGACGGGACAGAAGAAAATCGAGTTCCACATATCATCCGAAGCCTCTGCCGGCGGGTTAAATCACGAGCCGCCGTCCTCCCAAGGTAACCATCCCGTCTCCCATTCATCTAGTCTCCTCCAGTTCCTCCATCCATCCTTAATTAGCATCCCTGCTCAATTAACACGTCAATTAGCTTGGAGAATAGCGACTCCACCGGGGTTTAATGCATCGTGCTGTCAGAGCCAATGCTTCAGTCGTGCGAGTCAGTGGTCCCCATTTATTCATAATGTGTGGGCCAAACTTGACTTTGCTGGGTTTTCGCAGACCTCGAAAATAGAAAATGGAAAGTAGAAATTGATATGTAAATACGTTAGCTGCCGAATCATGTGAAAGGAAAAAATTATCGCCAAATTAATATGCAAATGCCGCCATCATTTTTCTAATTTTTCGAGTCCAGATGTGGAAATTTTGCTTCAGCACAAAACTGTGAGACTTTTCTCAAATTGTACCCTTCAAAAGAACCTGAAAGTCGTCTCTGATTAAAAGTTGTAATGTTAGCGTACAGTTGTAATGTCTTCTTCCAAACGTTGGAAAACCACAAAATAAGTTTGTGCTTGTAGAAAGCAGAGAGGTTTTGTTTTCCTAGCCACTGTCACAATCTAGCTTGCTCTTCTGGTCACCAGAAATCAGAAAACTTTATTGGCCAAGTTCCGATGACAACAAGGAATTGGGTTTGGACTGACTCCGTCTTTTCCCCTCTTTTGCAAATATAAACATAAATATATAAATAAAATAAAAGAAACAGGAAAAAGGAAAAAAGAATGGCATGAAATAAAGGAAACATAAATAACGTTATTGCACATTTCATAGCCCATAGTCTGAACACTGATGAACAAGGGACATTTTTGTTTTTTTTAACTGACTCTTTTACCTAATTTTTTATCACGAATAAATAATGCACATTTTCCTTCTTTAAAGAATATTTATTCCCTAATTTGCATAGCGACTTTGCGATGGTCTCGAACTAAGAAAAGCACTATATAAATAAACTTGAACTTGAAATGAAAGAGCCACATTTAAAGCCTTCAAGGGCCGGATCTGGCCCACGGGCCGCAGGTTGGGCACCATCCTTTTAGGCCTTACTCTCATACATTTGAATTAACATACAAATAGCCATTAAACATTGTCAAGCTGCCGAAATCTTGCAGCATTTGCGAGTAAACGTGTGGGGAAAAGAATCGCACGTTATTTCGCGATAATTCTACTAAGGAATTTGTGAAATAAATCAATCAGGTTTTGAAAGTAGAGGTTCGAAAAGTCCATCCAAAGTAAAGTAAACGTTTATCGATGTGCAAAAAAAAAGGCGCAAAAACTCCCAACAGGCCTTTATTCTCGCCTGGTTTTGATGTGTTAACACGACAAGATCCATCGTCCCTCAGCCTCATCTCTCCGAGGAGAACTTATCAGCGCCGCCTGCTCCGCCACACTTCCCCACTAGATCTGTGGAGACAAGCTTCCCGAGGATTTGTGTGGCATCACTGCTTCCCATAATTCCTCACACACGTTTGGAAACCCTGTGGAGCGTGACCCCAGGCAACACCTCCAGAGATTAGCACACCCCTGCGCTCCTTCCCTTTCCACATTTCATGTTTACGCGTTCCTCACAGGCCGGAATGAATATCGCTTATGTCCGCAACACGAATCCTTTGATTCCGTGGCTTTTTTAGAAGTTGACGTGAGGTTTTGATGGCAAACGTTGTTCCTGCTTTGATCAACCAACTCAAGTGTTGTCTCATATTGTTAGGTCTGAAACCTTTTATAACCGGTTTTTTGCCTAAACTGCTGTACTTCTTAGTAATAAATCACACAACACGGAGGTTAAAGTTCATTTCAAAATCACCGAGGAGTGAGCACAGCCAACTCGTAACCGTTTCCGTGAGATCTTTCGAGCTTCTGCTTCTGTATAATCTTTATTGAAATCTTACACGAAGAGTAAAGATCGGGGTCTGCAGACGTAACATGTTGTGAAAAACATCACCTGTAGTCGTTGTGAGAGAGTAAAGAAGAACCTTATGGCATATGAGCAAAGAGACAGTTACGGGAAGTTTGCGAGACGCTTGCTTACCTCAAGGTTTTAGCTCTGTTTGAACAACAAAAAATCGGAAGCAAAAATGAAGCAAAAATGTGGTTGTACAACACACACGTACACTTAGAAAATGACCGTTTTCATCAACATTTCAAGCTTACGTAATTGTAAAATGCATTTTGAAACGTATTACTAATATGCTACTTTTAAAATATATACGGTATTAAAAATAGCAGATGCATCTTCTGGTCACCCCCTGCGTCTAATTTCTTATACAAAGTTTGCCTATAATGGAATTAAGGTCTGCTCAAATTTCCTCCCACCGTCCAAAAACTTGCAGGAAAAGTGGAGTTTGAAATAACGGCCTTAGGTGTTAAGCACCTCAGCTTACGAAAGTGTCAACGTCGGAAAACGATTGGTAAAAAAAAGTCAAAGTGGCGGGAACAAATGTATCGCTTGGAAATCTGGGGAATGGAATATTTTCCCGTCGATGTGCTGTGACACGTTCTCGACTTCTTCATAGACACCGCCACCACGGATGTTCCCGCCCAGGAAGCGCCAGAAGGATTCGGGAAGATCTACCCCAGCGCTCAAATCCCAACGGAGGAGGAAGACGTGGAGGAGAGCGAGGACATCCCGTCTGAGTTTATCTCCAGGAGAGAGCTGGATAAAGGCCGACTCTCCAGAGACGGTGAGATGCTCAACCACCCCAGACATCAAATAGAACTCAGTAGGTCCACCAGGAACTCTGCCTTCACGCGGTGAAGACTCAGTTGATCCTTAAATGGGGATATTAATATTTGATAAAAGCGCACGACTGTCTGCGTCTGTTTGCTCTCGTTTCTGATGTTTGCTACGTTCGTTCACGTCTTTTTGTGGTAAATTACATGTTGGAGAAATTTTCTAGTTTTATAGTTTACAGAGCTGCACAATTCTGGATAAAATGGGAATGACGATTTTTTTTTTGCTTCGAATAACGATCGCGATTCTTTCTGGATATTTTAAGTTGTAAAGAAAAAAAAAAAAACATTAAAAGTAATAATAAAAAACATATCGAGGTACAGTATTATGTACAGTTGAGGACAAAATGATTAGCTCTGTTTAAAAGCACTTTTGAAATACTTTTCAAACAATGGTTATTTTGTAGGCGGGGTCATTTTGTCAGAATCATATAAATGCTGATTTCAGATCATGAGGGGGAAGAATTGAGATTGCGATCTTTCAACAATTAATCGTGCTGCTCTACTTATTTACTCCATGACATGTTATTTCTAGTCACTTTGTTGCAAAACAGCGAGAGGAAAACAAGCCCCACCCCTTTTTGGCACTACAGATACACTACGTATAGCAGGGGCGGGGAGTTTTGGTTTGAACAGCCAATGAGAGTTTGGGGCGTGGTCTGAAGAGAGACTTGCTACATGGACTGAAGATATTGTTAATATATTGAAACCGATGTAAAGAGGGACAATTTTTGAAAAGCAACAACATTGTATCGCGTAATTTCACTAAAGGAAAAATCAACACGATTATTAATTTCGACAGCTTCCTTAGTATTTTTATTTTTATTATTATTATTTTTTTGGATAACACGGAAAATGCAATGCTCACACACGGATGAGTAGTCGGATATATACCTTTCTCAGATTCATTATCTTTTTTATGCCACGATCTGTGATGAAAAATACAAGTCTAATGCATAATTTTGCTTTTATGATTTTTTTTTTTCATTCATCACAGATATTAAGAAAATGTCCGTGTTTAAGAAATACGAACCTGGAGAACCAACGTGCAGACTTTACGTCAAGAACATTGCCAAACAGGTGGAGGAGAAGGTAAGTAAACACACACACACACACACACACACACACGCACTTTTCAATTGACGATATTTACGCAAATATAAGCACAAATTAGGTTTATTAAAGAAAAAAAATTGTTAAAAATTCTAAGTGAAAAATAGCGTAATTTAGCCAGAAACAAAAAAAAATCAGTTGTATTTATTTATTTATTTTGTGCCTGAACAATCAGTGTGTGCTTATATTCGCGTAATTACGGTTTCGCTAGACTTGAACAGATTTTTTCTAGACTTATGTATATACGTCTTATATAAGTCTCTACGCTTTATCTATCGGTTCGTAATCACGACAATTTTTCCACGTTTTCCCACAGGATCTGAAGTTCATCTACGGCCGCTACATCGACGTCTCCTCAGAAGACGAGAGGAACATGTAAGCGTCTCGGCGCCGGCGTTCACAAGCCGTGCCTTCTGACCCGAGTGCGTCTGGTCACTTCAGGTTCGACATTGTTCTGATGAAGGAGGGACGGATGAAAGGCCAGGCCTTCATCGGGCTGCCCAGCGAGACCAGCGCTCAGAAGGCCCTGAGGGACACCAACGGATACCTGCTTTTCGACAGGCCTCTTGTTGTGGTATTATTTTTTTTTTTAATTCGTGAGTGTTCTTCTCGTTTTAAATTTGTTTTTTCAAATTAAATTTCTTTTAACGCAGCAATTCGCCCGCTCGGCAAAGCCTAAACCGGAATCTGCTGAGTCGAAGAGAGGTGGAAGGAAGCGCTGATGTGGTGGGTTCATCACTCCGTTAGAAAGGCAGTTAAAAAAAAAATAATAATATCTCTTATATATTTAAATTTGAAAAAAATAGAATTAATTTGTGTTTAAATCAATTTGAATACATTTTTTTTCTATTTTAATACAATTTTTTCAATTTTAATACAGTTTTTTTCAATTGTAATACTTTTTTTTCAATTGATTCAATTTTACAGTAATACATGACAAAAACTGATGTTGTAAAAATTGTTTTAACGAAAGCGGATGATCATAAACAGTTGAAAAGACGTTCAGACGGAGATCATTCTGACCGTCGCGTGATTAAAAAACGTCGTTAAAAACAAAAAATTTACGACAATTGTGCGGTAGAAAATATGAACATGGAACTGCGTGTTGCTTTAATCAAACATTTTAATAGCTTTATTCTATGTCAAATATGAAAATATGTGAATTATGCTCATGCCCAATTTCCTTTTGAAAAGTAGTGACAGTATTTTTAAAGTCGGATAAAGAAGTTAAAGTCAATTTTAAACTAAAATAAAACAATATTGAAATCGTCAGAAGTTAGATTTGTTAAATAAAGATAAAATGTAATTTTTAAGAGAGAATTTTCGTAAGTGAACCAGAAATGTAAAAAATATATATTTTGTGCTTATATTTGCTTTGAGTTACTTTTAACTTTCAGTAATAGCCATAACTTAGTTTGTATTTAATGACATTATAATGGCATGTCATTATTATTTTCGCCAACAAAGGTGACTCAAAAAATTGTATTTTTTATGTAATTGCGTTATGGCTTTTTACTCTGTCGTTACTGGTTTAAATCCCTTAAATTTTAACCCAACATTTCTATTTGTTCAAGATTGCGTCAGTCATGAGCCCACAAGAGCTCCATCTTTCCCTCATATCCTTCAAAATATCCTTTACATATTTATTTCATGTTTTTCTTTTAAAATTCTCTAGTCTTTAAGTAAAAAAAAAATGTGTTGGATGAACAAATAAGTGAGATTAATCCTTATTTTTGCAGACGTTCACCGACGAGTCCCGAGGATTTGAAGGTTAAAGATCATGGTTGTATTGTTTTTTCTTGTCGAATAAAAATTCTAATAAAACGTATTTGCTTTGGTATGTCTATCATCTGCAAGGATGTTTTCTCCCTCCAAAAATCAGAGTGAACTCAAATAACATGGAATGTCTCGAGTTTCTCACATCATTTGCTGGTTCTGTTCGTTTATCACATTAAATGTTCAAGAATTGAGCATGAATATTGAATATGAAATTAAAATATAAAACAAAAGAATGGTTTTGTGAGCAGAACAAGTGCGCAAACTTAAAAAAGGGTCTGCAAAAATAATAATTTAAGTGTCGATCAAGAGCAGAAAGAAAGTCAGTTACTGATTTGGTTAGTTACTGTAAATTCATCGGATTTACACAGTAACTATTCAAACTCTTGAGTTGTATCTAAGAAAGCTCAACACTTGTGAATAATAAACACTTTCTGCTTAAGTTTTAGCTGTCTAATCCTTACCATTTCCTATTAGATGAGGGAATAAGTGATTAATTGGACCAATAATACACCGACTAATTGACTATTAACCAATTGTGTAGCACTCACTATCCATATGGTATATCTTATGGATATATATGGTCTCCTAGTCTATGTATTGAGATTTATATAATATCCTGGACGATCTGGAAAATCCATTTCACTACCCGTCATACGATATATAATGTGGACAAAACAATTTGAATTTTAAATCAATATTTATATATATATATGATTTTTTTTTACAAATAGCACGTAGTATTTTTTTTGCGAGTCACAAACTCTGTTTTCAAATCACTGTAAAAATATATAGCATTTCACTTTATAGTCTCATGAACTCTGTTTTGAGATACATATCACATCTTGATGACTATAGACAACTGTATCATAGTGATCTATAGTCTCGCAAGTTATATTTTGTTATACATAGTTATATCAAGTTATATTTTGCATCCCGAACACCTTCAATTTATATTGTATGGCAAAAACACTATTGAATAAAGTGAACGAGTTCATCAATATGGCCACTAGAGGTTGTGTCAAAATTGTGCTCAGCTATTAATTGCCACATGGTGTTTCCAGTGATTTTTTTTTTAATTTCCAGAAAAATATTGTTCTGCTAGTCTAGAGTTCTATTCTAAAAGTTAAAGAACTTATAGGTTCTATAAGTCAATTTCAATTACTCAAATTTCTCTGAGAAGCGTTGTCTGGTGGGTTGCTTGATTGTAGTGATTAAAATGTTTGTGATTTTTAAATGTTGTGAAATTTTAACCTCTTTCCTCCAATGCGCTTTGTAGCTGAGGTGATACATTTAAAACAATATGAAATTGAGTTGCTTTTTTTTTTCTCGCTCACATGTTTAATCAGGGAAAAACGTGTTTCAGTCTTTCGTTCAAGGTGGCGTCAATTAAAGCGTAACAGTCCAGTTTGTAGTTGTCGACCCAGTACGTGTGGCACAGAAGGGGAGCGAGTAAATCCGGAGGTACGGCAGCAGATGGCAGACAAACACAACCAGCACCGCTTTGTTGACTCTACTTCACTATGTAGAAAGCTTGTCGAGAGATCTGAGAGACTCAAGACGCCAACTGTTATTATTTTCTCTCGTCCTGATGCTCTTGTTTGTGTTTGTATCGAGACGAAGCGAATCGGAGAGGTTGGCCGAGGGTCCGTCGTATCTGCTGCTGGACTGACAGATGGTCTTCTCTACTCACACCATGAATGTCTGATAGTCGCTTGCTTAGGGAAGAACAGGTCGGGATGATTTTTGGGCTTTGATTCAGCGAGCTTTCTTGTTTTGTTTTTTTTCGCGAATTATCGTAAACCTATCGTTGTGTGCGCCAAGGTCGTTCGTTCGGACTGGAATGCAAAACCTAAAACAAAAAAAATACGGAGCAAAAAAAAAAGTTTCAAAAGAAACAAGAATATCACACGTAAATTTCTTTGTTGCTTCACATTTACGTTTGTTTTTTTTTTTGTTTTCATTTTTGCTTGCAATTACGTTTTTTTTTTCTCGCAATCTTCACGTTTTTTTTTTATTTCGACGTCGGATTTTTTGCTCGTTTTTTTTTTTCCGATTGATTTTCTGGCCCAAGATTTACATGGGGGCGGCCCTTACTCTGATTGGCTGGTATTTTTGACCCTAATCTGATTACATACCGCGGCTCCGCCCATCGGTGAGACACAGAAACCCACCCAGACTCATTTCAGTAGTGATAAAAGTCCTCTGTGGGAATCAGAGCAATCAAGCGCATCTGAAACACACCGACGCTCCAAATGCCACCGGAATGTTTCCGCTGGCGATTGTCGGCCCGGCCGGATCAATGCGGAAAGATTAGTTTGCTATTGATTCCTCCAGAGGGCGAGATCCATACGTGAGAGGAGCACAAACATATCAAACGTACAATTCCAAGAAACTGCTTTTTCGCACATTTACGTTTGATTTTTTTACTTTTATCTCTTGCTTCATTTTTTTTGCAGTTTTTTTCGCTCGTTTCTTTTTTTTTGTTGTTTAGATTTTTGGCACTAGCTTCACGTGGGGGGGGATTCCTTACTCTGATTGGCTGGTGAGAATGTGATTGACAGCTGCTTGACGAGGAAAAGGGGGAGAGTTTAGCGAGCGCTTACATAGTGAACACGTTAAAAATCGTAAGCGAAAAATACAAAAAACAAACGTAAATGTGAAGCATTTGAATTTACGCTATTTTTGCAACTAATTGTTTATTCAGAGACAAACACGCAGAACATTGTATTACAATATATTACAAATATTACAATTCCGTCTTTCTGGGATTTTTTTACAGTTATACACAGTGGATTGTGTGCGTGTGTGTGTGTGTGTGTGTGTGTGTGTGTGTGTGTGTGTGTGTGTGTGGATCAATGAAAAGACATGATTACAAATTGTGATTGAGATGTCAATAACTTCAAAAAAATCAATCGCTTCAAAAATGGAGTAAAACTGCTCATATGACTAATAGAAAAAGTAACTAAATTAATAAACAAGCTTTTAAATATAGAAGAAAACGAAAAAGTTTGAATAAATAAAAAGCGTATAAAGTGAATCAATACGCAAATAATTATTCACACTATGTATTTTTGAAAAAGGTTTTCACTTAGCTAGAAAAAAGAAATTAGCTAGAAAAGCCACAAAAGTAAACGTGTTGGTAAAACCTGACATCAGTATGAATACTTACATATAAACACTAAATTAAATAATAATTAAAAAGTTGTATACATTTACAATCAGAATATTTTGAATAAATAAATGAATTATTAATATTTTTTTTATTTTAGTCTATTAGCAAGCTGCAGTGATGAGCAGACGAGCGACGCAAATACATTTAAAAGTAATTATTTTAATAAATGTTAAAAATGTAAAGTTTAATAAATTTAAAATGTGTATACAACGACTGATATTTTCGTCTTGTTTTTTATTTCTTTTTTGTTTTTTTTCTAAAAATTATCATACAGTATTTCAAAATATAATTAAACGGCAATTTCCGTTTTATAATTAAACGGAAAATTATTTTCTTTTAGACGTCTCTCCACATTCAAGCAATGCTGTTATAGATTCTATATTATAGATAGAATATTCCAATACTATTATCTTGTGAACAGTTGGAGGAGGATGGAGACGGATGAGTTGTGGTGCTGATGGAGAAGGTCGTGATGAGCGATTGTCTGGACCGGTGATTAGTGAAAGGCTGGACGCAGTGATGTAATGCTCCAGAGTGAAGAACCACAACAGCTGTGCTTCTAGAAATAGACAACACTTTAAAAAATAATACCTGAGATTCCCCTCTCTCTCTTTCTCCCTCGCTCTCTCTCTCTCTCTCTCTCTCTCTCTCTCTCTCTCTCTCTCTCTCTCTCTCTCTCCTCCCTCTCTCTCCTCTCTAGTCTCTAGCTCTCCTCTCCTCTCTCTCTCTCTATCTCTCTCTATCTCTCTCTCTCTCTCTCTCTCTCTGTCTCTCTTTCCCTCTCCCTCTCTCTCCTTTCCTCTCTCTTTGTCTATCCCTCTCTCTCTCTCTTTCTCTCACTCTCTTTCATTGTCTCTCCCTCCCTCTCTTTCTCTGTCTGTCTCTCTCTCTCTCTCTCCCTCTCTCTTTCTCTCTGTTTCTCTCACTCCCTCTTGGTCTGTTAGTATCTCCCTTTCTCTTTCTATCTCTCTCTTCCTTTCTCTCTCTCTCTCTCTTCCCAACATCTTTCCCTTATTTTCTATTTCAATTCCATCTCTCTCTGTCTCTGTCTCTGTCTCTCTCTCTCTCTCTCTCTCTCTCTCTCTCTCTCTCTCTCTCTCTCTCTCTCTCTCTCTCTCTCTCTCTCTCTCTCACCGTCTCTCCCTCTATCTTCCTCTAACTCCCCCCTCTTTCTCTCTTTTCTCTCCCTTTCCAACATCTTTCTCTTATTCTCTCTTTCAATTCCATCTCTTTTAACCTCCTTGTCTCTCTCTCACTCTCTCCTTCTGTCTCTCTCTTTCTCTCTCTCCCTCTCTCTCTTTTCTCTCCCTTTCCAACATCTTTCCCTTATTCTCTCTCTTTCAATTTCATCTCTCTCATTCACCCTCCTCCTCCCCCTCTCACTCGCTCTCTCTCTCTCTCTCCTGTCTCTTTCTCTGTCTCTCTCTCGCTCCATTTATCTGTCTCTCTCTTTCTTGTCTCTCCCTTCCCAACATCTTTCCCTTATTCTCTCTCTTTCGATTTCATCTCTCGTTCACCCTCCTCCCTCTCTCTCTCTCTCTCTCTCTCTCTCTCTCTCTCTCTCTCTCTCTCTCTCTCTCTTTCTCTCTCAGATTAAATATGTCAATGGCACGGAGCCCTTATTCATTATGAAATAAGTGACGGCTTCTCTGTAAATATTTCATCTCTACAACCCTTGAAAGTTTCATGATGTCCGAATGAGTGATTTGGAGAGGATTTGCTTGAATAATGGATGTTAAATGTCTCTGATGAGAGTGATCAGCATGGACGGGGCGTTATTTTGATTTGGAATGCGTCTTTTTATATGGATAATGTATGTTTGCTGGATGAATAAATGCATTTAGACTGTGTAGTTGTTGGTGGAGACGTAACACTTGATCTTTCCTGACTTATGGAATCTTTACTGCATATGCAGTGATTTATACTAGATTATAGAAATAGGAATATATTTATTCAGATGGGAAAAGTCTCTCTCTGTATCTCTTTCTTTCTCTTTCTCAATCTCTCTTTCCCTCTTTCTCTCTTCCTGTCTCTCTTTCATTCTCTCTGCCTCTCTCTCTCTCTCTCTCTCTCTCTCCCTCTTTCTTTTCCTTTTAGTCTCTCTAGTTGTCTTCCTCTTTTTCCTTGTTCCTCATTGTGTATTTTTTTGTTATCTGCCTAGTTTTCTCTTTCTTTTTTTCTTTTTCTCCCTTTTTTGTCTCTGTCTGTTTGTTCGTCCCCCCGTCTGTCCAAATATTTGTCTGCATGAGCATCCATCCATCCACACTTCCTGTCTGTTTTCTCTCTCTTTTTCAAGCTAACTATACAGTTCAATATATGCAAAAATAAATAATTGTAATTGGTGTAAACAAACACAATACACAAATACTTCAATGTACCCTCAAAACAAAAACATACACACATACAAGCATCAAAAACTTTTCAAGTTTTGGAAAAATGTATCAAGGCTAGTATGTATATATATATATATATATATATATATATATATATATATATATAGAGAGAGAGAGAGAGAGAGAGAGAGAGAGAGAGAGAGAGATGATGGGATGGGATCATGAAATAGATGGAGAGAGAGACAGACACTCACTCTCCTCTCTCTCTCACTCTTTCTCTTTTTCTCTTTCTCTCTCTCTCTATTTCGCTGCTCTGTGATTAGCTTTTCTATTAATTTGTATAAAATAATCTATTGTTTAAGAATCGCATTTCTTCTGAGGTCAGATTGAGCGAGAAAACCGATGCCTTATTTTCTCCCTGGCCATCGCTTTAAAGTAAAACATGGTCGGTCGTGTGGAAAGCATCTTACAGAGGCTCTGAAGGCCACAAGTCGTCTTCATCCCATTACTGTTTTTTTTTCCTTCTGGTTCGGTCCGACTCGAGCGCATCTGAATCTTCGGCTCATTTCATCCGCCGTAACCTTGCTGGCTCCCGACGGACACATTTGTGTTGCTGTAAAGAATTTATTGCGATCTAAGAGAAATGTATAAATCCCGGCTTTGGATTGTTCAGGGCCGTGGAGGTGGACGGTGCTGAGAATGTGTAAGAACAACTCCCTTAGAGGCTTTTGGAGACTAATACGTCTTTCCTCCTTTACTGAATACCAAGCAGGGCCCACACGATCCAGGATGGGTTCAGAAATTGTCAACATGTTGGGCCTAAAAAATAATACAAAAAGAAGCTGAGGAGAAAAAGCGAACCTAAAATGCGCAACAAAAATCCAAAATCAATCTGAAGCGGACAAAATCTTGCTTTTTATGATCCCCAATAAAATCAGAGCATTATTCAAAATTCAAAAATGGAAATTTTCTTGGGCAGACTTTGTAAATTACAAAACACACTGGCAAAAAATCAGGTTCCCAAAAATACTTGCTTAAAAAAAAATGCAGAAAAGGTCAAAAATCACAAGACATAATCCTACCAGTTTCACACATGGAGGAAATTAACAAGAGCTCAAACTATGGAATCAGATTAGTGCCAAAAATATCAAACGTAAATTTCCAAGAAACTAACAAAAATGCTTCACATTTATGTTTGGTTTTCTATTTTTCGCCTGCAATTATGTTAGTTTTTTTTTTTTTTTTTTTT
>CM051494.1:14634883-14654957 GCA_028031935.1 Paedocypris micromegethes | reverse complement strand
TTTTTTTTTTTTTCGTTTGTATTTCTCGGGACGGGCCTTACTTTGATTGGCTGGTGAGAATGTGATTGGGAATGGGGGAGGAGTTTAGCGAGAGCTGAATCACATTTATAGTGTTCATAGAGTGTTTTTTTGTCCGTTTGTCTTTTTTTCCTACACGACACCATTACATCATTTCCCTAGAAAGACAATCACTGCGCTCTCGTTCTTGAGTTTCACGTTAAATTCTAGTTAGCACGGAATTATTCGAGTTTTTAAAACAAACAAAACCTAACGTTGCACAAAGCTATTTCAAGATGGCGGCTCTACGGGAGAGAGATTTCTGTAACTAACTAGTGTTTTTGTTGTTTTTTTGATAATTTGATGTGAAAAGAAAATGAAACAACTGTTTTACACACGTAAATATATATTTCGTAACTCTTCGTAAAATCTATACTATTTCGTAACTCTCAACGACATCTTTGCAAAGAGGCGTTTCGTTACTTGGGATTTTCGTTATCTAGGACATTATCTTTTACATATCTACCATATCTACATTTCTTTTTACGTTGGTTTTACAGGTTTTATAAATTCACAAAAATGTCAGTTTCGCTTCTTAAAAGGACCCGTTTTGAAACAAGACGGCTATTGTCGTGTATTTTTTATTTTTTTATCATTTTATAAAACAGCATCTCATGCGAATCATCTCACGTGCTTTTTATGAAGACATCACCTTTTCTACTTTTGATTGGGTGATACCTGATGTCATCGTTAGTTTGATTGGTCTTTATAACTGTCTGTAAGGAGGGCGGGCCTTAGAGAGAGAGAGAGAATTCAAATGGCTGATGCTTTTCCGTGTTAATTTACCTGAAACGTTATAGTTAATATATTAATAAACAACATATGTAGCGAAAATGAGCTAACAAATTGAAACATTCTATATAAATAAATGATCTGTCGTTTAAAACCTTTATATTATATAGGACAACTGCCCACTAATATAGCTCACTAATAGATAGATATTACAGTTGTTATTATTATCTACATTGATGAAGCTGGGTTTTACAACAGAAGAGCTGATGTTTAGAACACTTTGATATTATTAATTAATCTATTTATTTATTTGTTTATTAGAAAATAAT
Source organism: Paedocypris micromegethes (assembly GCA_028031935.1). Classification (NCBI taxonomy): domain Eukaryota; kingdom Metazoa; phylum Chordata; class Actinopteri; order Cypriniformes; genus Paedocypris; species Paedocypris micromegethes. The sequence continues at coordinate 14,653,839 of CM051494.1, read as the reverse complement.
CTAGGACTATTTTTTGTTACAGATTTGATTTTTTACAAATTCGGTTTTTTTATAACATTTTTTTGTTACAGATTTGAGTTTTTTTTAAAACAGATTAGTTTTTTTTTTAATTACAGAAGTTAGTTTTGCATCAGAATTAGTCTCGAGGCCACGCCCTTTCTCCTCTTTTTTTTAAAAATCAAAATATGTTCACCCTACTTTAACGTTCAGAATCGTACGTTTAGCATTGCGCAGCATTAGCATGCTCCGCTAACACCAAATCCACCCTTACCGCTTTTATCCAAAGTGACTAGCAGAAACGGCGACTTCACTAGCGATTCATCATGCTTTTATTTTGTAATGTATGACGAAAACACTGATCCCGCCGCTATTATGCAAAAACCATTCGTCTCCTGGCGCCGTGAAGCCAATCAAGATGGACGACTCTGGATTGGACGCGATTTATCGACGTTTAATCATCGCCGCATCACAACCTCGACTAATTTCACCTCAAACGCTTGAAAATGTGGCAATGTGGGCAATATGTTCCCGCCTCGTAAAATCAGCGCGCTGGGATGATATTTCTCCTCCACTGATCTGTCTGTAGCTTCCATTATTAATCGCGTGAATTATTGAGCAGAACACGTCTCCTTATGTCTCATCATTCTCCTTAAGCAGGTGGGAGGTTTTCTGGATGCCGGAGTCGGAGAAAGCACATCCAGAATACCAATGCGTGTGTGTGTGTGTGTGTGTGTGTGTGTGAGAGAGAGAGAAGAATCTGGGCAGGTAAAAAAAAAAAATGGCAAAAATTGTACATGAAAAAGCTTCTTGTAAAATTCACCTGGTGATATTTTAGGTTATTATGGAAGGATCGACGTGAAAAAATATCATAATTGTCATTTTTGTGAGTTTGTGTGGTTTTTAATACTCAATAATAAGGGATGCATAATGCAGGGGGCGGGGCGATTTGGGTGGGCGTGGCAACGGAGGCGGGGCGAGAACGAGAAATTGGCCGATGTAGAAAAAGATGCAGACTTGTTGCGCACAATAAAAATAACGGTAAGTGTCCATTCAAATGTAGTGGAGTAAAGATACAGATACTCTCTTTTTCACAAATGTAGTCAAGTAGAGAGTAAAAGTTGCTTATGTTTTTGATACTCAGTACCAGAGGTGCAAAAAGTACCAGACCACTATACTTGAGTAAAAGTACGGATACATAATGTATAATAAACAAAACCTTTTATTTTTTATTAAAATTATTCATGAAGTTTTTTTTTCTAATACAGAAACGAAATTTACCACCTCAATATTTCAAAAAATGATAGAACAAAATAAATAAAAAGAACAAAAATTCAGTCTCGATCAAACTCAAATGTGCAAAAAAATAAAATAAATTCACACACAGTGTCAAAGAGGGGCAGTATTTTTTTTCATCTTCAAAAAAAGCTGTTTTGTACCTGCTTTGCTTGGTAACATTACAATACATGTTATACATTACAATAGGATGCTCCATCACAAATGCAGTGGAGTAGAGAGTAAAAGTTGCTTATATTTTTGATACTCAGTACAAGTACAAAGTAGCCAAAAACATACTTAAGTAAAGTATCAAAAAAGTACAGATACTCCACCACAAATGCAGTGGAGTAGAGTGTGAACGTTGCTTTTATTTTTAAAATACTCAGTACAAGTACAAAGTAGCCAAAAACATAAGTAAAGTAACAAAGTCAATTTACTCAAGTACTCTACACCTTTGCTCAGTACACATACAAAGTATCCAAAAAAAATATTGTCATCCTGTGGGAGTGGCTTCGGCTCCTCAAGACCCAGAGACGGCCAAAGCAAGGAGTGAAAAGTACAGATACTCCATCACAAAAACAGTGAAGTAGAGAGTAAATGTGCTTATTTTTTTGATACTCAGTACAAGTACAAAGTAGCTAAAATACTTAAGTAAAGTAGCAAAATCCATTTACTCAAGTACTCTGCACCTCTGCACAGTAGTACACATACAAAGTAGCCAAAAAATACTGTCAATCAAAAGTACAGGCTTCAGCTCCTCAAGACCCCGAAACGCACAAAGCAAGGAGTGAAAAGAACAGATACTCCATCACAAAAGCAGTGAAGTAGAGAGTAAAAGTTATTAAAAGAGTAAAAGTTATAATATTTTTGATACTCAGTACAAGTACAAAGTAGCTAAAATACTTAAGTCACGTAGCAACGTCCATTTACTCAAGTACTCTACACACACACAAAGTAGCCAAAAAATACTGTCAATCTGTGGGAGTGGCTTCGGCTCCTCAAGACCCCGAAACACACAAAGCAAGGGATGGCACGATCCGACCTGATTGGCAGGCCACATTCCAATTAACCGTGAATACCACAGCGCCGGGGGTCAGAAAGGTCACGGCGAATCCCGGCTGCTGATTGAGGGCGCTTTTCCGGAGCTTTCAGTGTTTTATTATTAAAGTCGGGGGTAAGCGAGGGGTCCCGGGTTAAGCTCTTTTCATTTCGGCAGATCTCCGGCCCCTCTCGGAGGAAGCTGCCAATCAGACGCGGGGAGGGGAGGGGTCATAATGGCGTCTTCATCCAGGCGTTTATGAGGAAGAGCCGATCGATGGCCGTCCGTGGCCTCGGACTCTAATTACCATTTGTTTTGCGATATTGAGGAGTAATGGCGTTCCCTTTGGTTGTCAGATGCCGGGAGTCGCATTACGGAGCTGCGTTTAAACCGGAGAACTAATCGATGACACGTCTCCGCTCGCACTTCTGCCTTATCGATCCTCCGCACATCTGGACGCTTGTTGTTCAGTTATACGTGGGGGGAAATGAATTTTTATTTATAGATAGATAGATCCCAGAGTGAGTGAATGAATGAATTAATAAACAAATATTTGAACTACTGATTGAAAAAAAATAACTGAATGTGGGAATGAGCAAATCTGTGATTGGGGTGATTGGGGATGATTGAGTGACTGAATGAATGAGTAAAATAGGAACAAAAATGACAATTATGTAAACAAATGAACAAATTCATATTGATGTCTCAAAAAAAACTTTCATTAAAAGAACAACGTGCACTTTTTTTTTGCTGAGGCATGTTCATGTTCATGCAAAAGTACAACGTGGGTTATATTCTCCGAAAATGATGAAGTGATGAATTTATGAAAAGACATTTTATATTAAGACCAGCATGTAATAACCATGTCTGTCCCACCTCACAGGTTTTGTTCTTCACAAACCTTGCAAAAGCTAAGATTTACGACTCGTTGGTTTTTAGGGAATCAGATTAGTGCCAAAAATATCAAAAGTAGATTTCTAATAATTGTTTTTTTTTTTTTTTTTTTTTTTTTCCAATCTTCACATTTTTGTTTGAAACTTTTTTTCAGATTTTTTGTTCTTTTTTTTTTTTGGCTTGTGAGAGATATATTAAACGTATCAAACGTAGTAGTATTCTAATAAACAAAGGTTTATATAATAAACGTCTAACAAACGTTTTTGCGACAGACAGTAAGATAGAAAGACAGATAGATAGATAGATAGATAGATAGATAGATAGATAGATAGATAGATAGATAGATAGATAGATAGATAGATAGATAGATAGTTACTTAGTTAGTTAGTTAGTTAGTTAGCTAGCTAGTAGCTAGTTAGTTAGTTAGTAAGCTAGTTAGTTAGTTAGTTAGTTGGTTAGTTAGTTGGATGTAAATCCAACTATCCAGAAATCCAATAATAAAAAAATAAAATAAACGTAGTGTAAATCCAAAGCGAAAAAAAAAAGTTCCAAGCAAAAATGTGAAGATCGCACGCAAAAAAAAACTAAACGTAAGCGTGAAGCATTTTCCGTTGTTTATTAGAAGTTTACGTTTGATATCTTTGCCACTAATCTGATTCCAATGGCTTTTCAGCGTGAGGTGTTGCGAGCGAGGAACATGGCGGCGTAGCGTGAATCAAAGGCAGTAATGACCTGTCAGATTCGTAGGGGTTTTTCAGTCTAATGAATCCTAACAGAACGCAGAGGAACTTTGATTTCACCTGCTGGAGGTTTCCTGGAGAGCCGTGATGGAGCTGGGCTCTTCCTCTTCTAAAGGCCGACATCATGGGTCTAAAATCTGTATAAAATCAGTGGTTTTCAAGATCGTTCGGATTGAATGTTTTAATGGGTGGCGAAACTCAGCTCGATTTGAAAAGCGAAGTTGCCAGTTATAAAGAAAATTGCAAGTTATAAAGTCAGAATTGTGTGTAATAAAGTCAAAATTGCAAGTTAAAATGTCAGAATTTAAATCTATAAATTCAAATTTGTGAGTTATAAGGTCGAATTTGTCAGTTATAAAGTCAAATTTGAAAGTTATAAAGTCAGAATTAGGAGTTTTGAAGAGCTATAAAGTCAAATTTGTGAGTTGTAAAGTCAAGTTTGAAACTTATAAATAATTGTGTTATAAAGTAAGAATTGTGAGTTATAAAGGCAGAATTAAGAGCAATAAAGTCATGTTTGTGAGATATAAAACCAAATTTGTGAGTTATAAAGTCAAATTTGAAAGTTATAAATGGACAATTGCGAGTTATAAAGTCTGAATTGAGAGTTATAAAGTCAAATTTGTGAGATATAAAGCTAAATTTGTAAGCTTTATATCTCATATATATCTCTTTATATCTTTATATATCAAAGCTTTAGCTTTGTGCCAAAACAGAGGATTTTGATCTTTGCAAACCAGCTGAACTTTAAAAAAATCAAAGTTTATTGAGCAATTCACTCCTGAAAAAGTCGTTTGCCAGTGATTTCCTGATTCAGCAAAAATGTCAACGTTGAGTGAAAAAACATTTTCTACTTCCTCAAAATATAGAGCGATTATTTGGCCCCGTCCACCCACACACTTTTTTTAAGCTATTGTTTATTGTATATTGTTTTTTCTAGACTTAAAATGAACATTGCTAATATAAGATGAGTAAAGAGTCCAAACTTCACTCTTTAACTTCGGCAAAGGTACAAATATAATCATCATTGAAGTTGTAAAAGTAGTACTTTTTTCCAAAAAGTAGCAATGTTATTTAACTTATCTTTTAAGGACTTAAAATGTGCATAACTAAGCCTAGATAACTAGCTAAATAAACTCAACTAAACTAATTACGAAAACAACCCGGTTAGGCTTCGACCACAAAAGTCGAACCAACTTAAAATAATTCATCTTGTATTGAAAAAAGTCAACAAAATATGTACAATATCACATTTAGTCGCAGCTTTAGACTTTTTATATGTATTTGCTTATATTGTTTTTCTAGAACGATTCTGAATAGTTTCTATGACTAGGGGGTTTGAGGAGGCTGCCCACTGCTCCTGGTTTGTGTGTGTCACTTCACTGGATGGTTAAATACAAAGCACAAATTCAATACTTCCCCTAGTGGCCAATCTAGCACCACCTAGTGGGACGAAAAAAAATGTCAGTTCTGTGACTTTGGGCCGTAATGGCTGCAGAACTACAATACAGCTCCCCACCACTAGGTGACACTCAGGTGTTTACACGCTCCAATAAGCAGCAGCAGAGTAAGTCAGTAGCTGCAGACTTTTGAATGAGGTGGAAAGGGATGACTCGCTGTGGCGACCCCTGATAAGGGAAAAGCTGAAAGAGAAGTAGTTATATATGGGGAAAATAGCAAACGTAAGTTTCAATGAAATTCTTTGCATTTTCGCTTTGGAATTTTTTTTGCTTGCAATCATTACAATATGTTTGCAAAAATGCAAGTGAAAAATTTGAAACTATGAAAAATGATACATTTTACCAAATTTTTTTGCGAAAACAAAAAATGAAACTGAACTTCATAGAAATTTACGTTTGATATTTTTGCCACTAATCTTTCTGATTCCTGATTTCAATACGTCCCCTAGTGGCCATTCTAACAAACTCACTCACTTTCTTTTCTTCACTTTCTCTTTCTCTCTTTCGTCAACAGCGACTCTTCTATTATTTGCATGTGTTGCGTTTCCAGCCGGAATTTGCTCACGATGGCACCATAATGCACTTGTCCATCACGTTTGAGAGGACGAGGATTACGGCGGCCCAGCTGGATCATGGGAGCTTTTGATCCGTGGCTTCCAAACCTCGTCCCATTCAAACCCATTAGTCAAGGTGAAGAATACAGCCGTCAGCTCTGACAGGCCGCCTGCTATTGTCACTTAGTCTGGCCGGAAGCTTCTGGAACTGTGCAGTGTGCAGGACTGACGGCTCGGAACGATAAACACCGGCACCGGGACGTTTGTCTTCTTCTCACACACTTCAGAATGACGGTGTCCTCCAGCTCCGCTCCCACGAGGAAACTACACTGCCTCCAGGAACACTCTAGAACTGAATCATCACTTCTTTTTCTCAGGTTTGCGTTATTGGGTATTTAGTGATAAAGTGTAAAGAATTGAGAGTTACAAAGTCAAATGTGTGAGGTACATAGTCAAATTTGCAAAGACAGGATTGCGACTTTAAATCTCTGAATTTCGAGAATTAAAATTAAAATTGCGAGTCAGAATTGCAGGTTGTAAAGTCAGAATTGGGAGTTATAAATTCAAGTTATAAATTTGCATCAGCTTTGCCAGTTAAAATGTCAAAATTGCGACTTTATGACTCAGAATTGTGAGTTATAAACTCAGAAATGCGGGTTACAAAGTCAGAATTGCGAGTTATAATGTCAAAATTGCTACTTTAAATCTCTGAATTGCGAGAATTAAAATTTAAATTGCGAGCTATACAGTCAGAATTGCAAGTTATAAACTCAGAATTAGGAGTTATAATTTCAGAACTCTGAGTTATAAACTCAGAAATGTGAATTTCAAAGTCAGAATTGCAACTTTTCAAGTCAGAATTGTGAGTTATAAACTCAGATATGTGAGTTACCAAGTCGGAATTGCGAGTTTTATTGTCAAAATTGTGACTCTAAATCTCGAAATTGCGAGAAATACTATTAAAATTGCGAGCTATAGTCAGAATTGCAAGTTATAAACTCAGAATTAGGAGTTATAAATTCAGAAATGCGAGTTCAAAAGTCTGAGTACTGAGTTTTAAAATCAGAATTGCAACTTATAAAGTCAGAATTGCGAGTGACAGTCAAATGTGTGAGGTACATAGTCAAATTTGCATCAGAATTGCCAGTTAAAATGTCAAAATTGAGACTTTGAATCTCAGAATTGCGAGAAATACTATTAATATTGAGAGTTATAAATTCGGAATTGGAAGTTATAAAGTCAGAATAGTGAGTTTTAAAGTCAGAATTGTGAATTGAAAAGTCAGAATTGCAAGTTGTAAAGTAGAAATTGAGAATTTTAAAGTCAGATTTGCAAGTTATAAAGTCAGAATTGATTATAAATGAATTGATGAAAAATTAACAAAATTAAATAATGATACTCAACTGAGTTTAATGACTGTACATTGTAACGCAAGTATATCGAAAGTAACTTCAAGTAACTTGCCTAAGAATGTAATCCGTTACATTACTTTTTCAGTGAAAAAGTAATTTAATTACAGTGCTGCGTTTTTTTGTAATGAATTACACTGAAGACTTGTCTTAAGATGGAGGTGAGATGTTACCTCACTATGAAACTATGAAAAATGATCAATGAAAATGTGAAGATTACTAGCAAAAAAAAAAAGAAACTGAACTGCGAACTGTGAAATTTCACTTAATAGAATTTTTTTTTGCTTGCAATCATTACATTATGTTTGCGAAAATGCAAGTAAAAAATCTAAAATTATGAAAAATTATCAATGAAAATGTGAAGATTACTAGCGAAAACAAAAAATGAAACTGAACTGTGAAGCACTTCATAGAAATGTACTTTTGATACTTTTGCCACTAATCTTTCTGATTCTTGATTTCTGATCTTGGCTGGTTCCACAAGCCCCGCAGAGCCCAGTGTGTTTCATGTGGGCGGAGCCTTCGACATCTACAAACCAAACATCCAAAACTCGTTGAAAAGCCGTGGAGTAAATACTATGGCCTTTGTGTGCATTAACCTAAATGATGATTTGGATTGGCTGGTTTGTTTTGGTTTGGTTTTGGTTTGGTTTGTTTTATTGGGCCGCGATCCACTTTGACCTGAAAAATTTGGGCCCTGAGATCAAAAAGGTTTCGAGGAGCCATCAGGAGCTGTCAGTAACCACGCCCTCATTTGGCTCTGACGCTTCATTGGCTGCTCTCGGACCACCTTCTCAAGGTCACGCCCCAGCAGCCCACCATCGTGCTGACCGAAGTGAGGTGAGACAGGAAAGGTGAAATCCAGCCTGACATTCCACTTTGTTGTCATGGCAACCCGGCTTGGATGAAAAGCTGGAAAACAATAAAGCCTCTCCGCGAAAAAACGAGGAGGAAGAGGATTCCACGAGGGGGGTCTGACGTACGATGAGTCGGGACAACTGGGCGACGAGACTCAGACTTGAACATACTGCAGCTGCTGAATTATTTAGCTCCGCACACCAGCCTCCGCACGAGGGTCGGGACTCCACATTCCTCATCGGGAAAAGATGCCTGAGATTTGGATCACGTGACAGTTGGTGAAAGACTCGTGGCAAAGAGTGTGGAGTTGTTTAGTTGGGCAGAGTTGGGCAAAAAAGTTTAGATTAAATAGACAGACAGACAGACAGACAGACAGACAGATAGATAGATAGATACGTAGGTAGGTAGGTAGGTAGGTAGACAGACAGACAGACAGATAGATACGTAGGTAGGTAGGTAGGTAGTTAGATAGACAGATAGATAGATAGGCAGACAGACAGATAGATAGACAGACAGACAGACAGACAGGTAGATAGATAGATAGACTGACAGACAGTAAGATAGATGGACAGATAGATAGATGAATAGAAAAAATCAGATGGAAACAGTTAGACATGGATGGATGGAAGGACGGACTGACAAACAGACAGAAAGAGATAGACAGAGATATGGATGGATGGATGGATGGAAGGAAAGATGAATATATAGATGGATGGATAGATAGATAGATGAACATAAAAACAGATAGAAACAGAGATAGACATGGACGGATAACCGGACGGACAGACAGACAGAGTGACAGAAAGAGATAGACAGAGACATGGATGGATGAAAAAGATTGATAGCCAGAAAGAAAGATAGAGATAGATAGATAGATAGATAGATAGATAGATAGATAGATAGATAGATAGATAGATAGATAGATAGATAGATAGATAGATAGATAGATAGATAGATAGATAGAGGTTGATAGATAAACAGACAAACAGAAAAACATACAAAGAGATAGACATGGATAGCTAGACAGACAGTATGCGCAGATAGAGCTAGACGTGGATGGATGGATGGACGGATGGATGGACAGACAGTACTTGGCAACTCTGCTGTGTTTACGTCCTCACTATTTCATTTCCACCTGAGGGGATTTACTTGCCGCCCGCTTTTTGCTTATAACGCCACTTGGGGGCAGTGTTGAGTTTGACACTCGGATTTAATATCGGCTTTCTTCCCCTTTTAAATCACAGGTGAAGAAATAAGAAGATTTGGAATCACACGCTACGTAAAATGCTGTTTCCCCCTGTGGAATAGTACGTTTGCAAACATCAAGATTAGCACAATGGAAATTCATGTAGAGAAGTTTCTCATTCATGGCTTTATTACAAGAGGTTTGACTTATATTTAAACTCTTTGGCGTTTTTTTTTATTAATTAATTAATTTTGTTCACTAGTTCTAAGCAATTGAAACGAAGTCAATTGAGATAAATTTATAGAAATAATTGGATTTTAGAATCACTAAAGATGAATAAAAAGGAGTGTGTGTGTGTATGTGTGTGATTCACTTTTTTTTTGCAATTCAAATTTTCACTTATTTAGTGTCTCATTGGTTTTTCTCTTTCTGGTGGATTGTGGGGACATTTAAACACACATTTAGTGTTTATCTGATTTACTCCCATACGGTTTATAATATTGCATTACATTTCTACTTTGAATCAACTTCATTCTGGGAATGGAACCCACGGCCTTTGGTGTTGCGAACGGCGGCTCTGCTGATGGAGCTTTACTGGGACTCTCTTCGCACCCCGAGGCCTGTGGAAGCTTTCACACGTTCCTCTTCATCGCTTCAAAAGCCGAAAGCCTGTGTCTGCAGCGCAAACTTTCCTCTTGAGAACCAAATAAATGCATTTCTGGAGATGAACAGAAGGCCCAAGAACGATCGAACTCTCTTCCTGTGAGGAGAGAAAGAGACGTCTCTCTGGAAATAGGCAGTGATGGATGAGATACACGAAGCAAGACAGTCTGGACCCGTCTCCAGCCAAGCTGAATCACACGCACGCACACACAGAGACACACACACAACTTGCATTTATGTCGTCATGAGGTGCTGACATCGACTTTCTTTAAAAACGAAGAAAATGATTTCTTCCCCTGACTCTAATTTACGTCATTACCCCCCCCCACACACACACATACTAATCTTTACCAAAACACAGTTAAACTTGAGCTTTAGCCCTAAAATATCATCTTGACTTTCAGAGTTGTGGGGACCAGACAAAGATCCTCACTACTCCACATTGGTCCCCACTTTAGTATGAAAACCTAGTATCAAGTCCCCACTTTCATATACATAGCATGTCTGCACACACACACACACACACACACACAAACAAACTTTCAAACTTGCATTTATATCATTATGGGGTCCTACCATCGACTTGCTTAAAAACATTTATATTTCTTACCCTGACCTCTACTCTACCCCCAACCCACGACCCCCCCCCCCCACACACACACACACACACACACTAATCTTTACAAAACACACTGAAACTTAAACTTCAGCCATAATATATCATCTCGACTTTCAGAGTTGTGTGGACCAGTCAAAGGTCCTCACAATTGCCCATTGGTCCCCACTTTAGTATAAAAACCAGTATTTTTTATACCATTGAGTCCCCATATTGACCTAAATGGCTTGTACGCACACACAAACCTGCACTTATGTCACTGTGGGGTCCCACCGTCAACTTTAAACTTCCCTCATCACCCCCCATCCCAACACAACTCTGTTTATAGCCAAAACACACTACAACTTAAGCTTCAGCCCTAAAATATCATCTTGACATTCAGAGTTGTTGGGACCAGACACAGGTGCCCAGTGGTCACCACTTTAGTATAAAAACCTAGCATCGTGTCCCCACTTGGTCCTCCCCTTTACCCTACTGTAACATAAATGTCCTACAACTGCCCTAAAATCTCATCTTGACCTTCAAAGTTGAGGAATCAAGCCCAAGGTCCTCACGATTTAATGGTTGATGAACGGTCCTCACAAGTGGCCATACGTCCCCACTTTAGTTATAAAACTTAGCATCTGTGTTTCTGCTTTGATCCATGTGCCCCTACACACTCACACACCCCAAACTTGTATTTATGTTATTATGGGGTCCTACCATTGACACTTATAGCAAAAATATCTCTCCCCAACCCTAATCATTGACCCCGCCCCCTTCTCCCTACTCTAACCGTAACCAAAATGTCCTTCATCTTCATCTTTAATCCTTTATCTTGACTTTCAAATTTGGAGATCCCAATGACCTCACTAGCAAACGAATGATGAAAGGTCCTCACAAGAGCCCAATGGTCTCCACTTTAGTTTAAAAACCTAGCATTTGGGGTCCCTATGCACTTATATTTCAGCTCTTTGGCGTTTTTTATTAATTAATTTATCAATTAATTGCTCACTATTTCTTTCACTATTATTGAAACAAAGTCAATTGAGATCATTTTTATAGAGATCATTAGATTTTATAATCATTGTTATAATCTAGAATAATTAAAAGTGTGTGTGTGTGTGTGTGTGTGTGTTTGTTTGCACTTTTATTTTCAATGCTATTTTTCACTAATTTAGTGGCTCATTGGTTTCTCTCTTAATAGTGGATTGTGGGGACATTTCAATAGCTGCACACACACACACACACACACACACACACACACACACACACACACACACACACACCGCAGCAATCCTGCATCTGTATTCTGTTGTGCTGTTGGCTGAGATTGTAGTGAGCACTGAGTGTTAAAGCAATCCGCCGCCTGACCTTCGGGACGCAAGCGAACGATATTAATACTCGGCTTGTATTCGGACACACATCTTCAAGTGACTTTTTTAAGTGGGATTGTGCCGATACACGAAGGACATTTACATGACTTTGGCATTTACATGAAGACAGGTTTTCTCCTTCTGACAATTTTGACAAGCTTTTCTACTTCTGGGTCACGAGGAGAACGAGCCAATCCCAGCAACTCTGGGCCTGAAGGCGGGACACACCCTGAATTAGTGTCCAACCAATCAAAAAGGGTCAAACACATATACACACCTCAACCTGGAAACCGGATTATTTTTTCCTCATAATGCAAAAAAAGTTCTACAGAAAGTTGTGCTCAGATCGTAGTACAAACTGACATTTACCATGTTGCATTGAATATAGAATCCAAACGTCACTTTCGTGCCATTTTGTGATTGTCAACAGCTCGCAACATAAAAACTGTCTTTTTATGTTCCGCAAAATATGACAAGCGAAATAAAGATCAACGTGATATACAGTATCTTAATATGTAATCGAAACGATTATTCTGCTGCTATCGAATAAATTGCGAAAAATACACGGACACGTAACCGCAATACAGTCGATTATGGTTGATTTTACCAGCTTCTTAATCGAACCGAGTCCTACAGAAGCAAAACTAACCAGATTACATTATCTTAATACAGATATTCAGACTTTATCCAGTCAAAAATTACGAGGATTGTTGTATCAGACAATTTTTATAGTTACAGATGCTACAATTGTTGTAGAATAACACAAGGTGCTTCGGTATTTCCGTTTTTTCCTGCTTAACTGAGTGATACCTCTACTTACAAAAGTTTCGACCCTGCGTTACAAAAATTTCACGTTGCCAAGTGCATCTTAAAGATAATCTCGCCCCCTTGTTACAATTTTTATTTCAGTAAATGGTTGAAAAGTAATGGTTGTATTGCTTTTAAAGCAAAACTAAAATATTTTGTAAATAATCTTTACAAACAAATGCCAAAGGGCAAACAAAGCAACAGTAACATGTTTTTATTACATCTATTACCATAATTATAAAATCTATTAAAAAAGAATTGTCTGAATTTACAAAGTGATGTCACAGTTTAGATGGATTACATTTTCGCCGAACGCAATTTATCTCTTAACGAATTAATTTCATAAGGAGAGGTACTACTGTAATCTACTTCATAAAAATATTAAACACAGCGTCCTTGTGTCTTTAGCTCCTGATCTGAGGTCTTGAAGCCGGGTTCTGTGACAGATGGAATGTCTATTTATGGAATTTGAATTGAATTTAATTGAGTTGAGTTGAGCTGAGCTGAATTGAGTTGAATTGAATTGAATTGAAAAAGCCTTTAATTGTCCCACAGCGGGGAAATTTCATGTCACAACAGTGGAAACAAATTTAAATAAACAAACAGTAGAAACACATTTAAATAAATAAACAAACATGACCATAATGCACTGCACACATCATAATAAACAAACAAACAAACACAAACCATAGATTAATTTGGACCAAACAATAATAATAATAAAAAAAAAACAAATTAAAAATATAAAAAATAAAGAAATATAAAAATATTAAATATAGCGTCCTTGTGTCTTTAGCTCCTGATCAGAGGTCAGAGGTCACAGAGGTGAAGGACTTTCCTTTTGGTCTTTTGACTCCTGGAGGCTGAGTTGTAAGCTCTTGTGGACGACCTCGAGACGGGGGCGGGGCATCTGGGAGGGCAGAGGAGGGAAGCAGGGCATTCTGGGAGAGTGACAGGAACACGCCGACTGACAGCAGACCTGCGGCGCTGGAACACACACAAAACAAATCAAGTCGCTTCCGTCGTGATGGACGAAAGAGCGAAAGAGGCTGAAAGAGAGACGGACGAGGAAATTATTAAAAAAAGGCTTTAATGATGCTCAAAAGGATAAAAATGACACACACACACACACCTTTTTATCTGTCTGTCTATTTTTTTAATTCAGAAAACTGGCACACGCATTTATTTGGTAAATATTTATTATTTATGTTAGTTTATCAATACTTGGCATTTAAAAGTTTTGTAATATGTATAATTGTGTACACATTATTTTTAATCAATAATACAAGATATTGTATTAGAGAGGGAGAATGAGAGAGAGAGAGAGAGAGAGAGAGAGAGAGAGAGAGAGAGAGAGAGAGAGAGAGAGAGAGAGAGAGAGAGAGAGAGAGAGAGAGAGAGAGAGAGAGAGAGAGTGAGATAGACAGAGAGAGAGAGAGAGAGACAGACAGAGAGAGAGAGTGAGATAGACAGAGAGAGAGTGATAAACAAAGAGAGAGTGAGATAGACAGAGAGAGAGAGAGTGAGATAGACAGAGAGAGAGTGAGATAGACAAAGAGAGAGAAAGATAGACAGATAGAGAGTGAGATAGACAGAGAGAGAGAGTGAGATAAACAGAGAGAGAGTGAGATAGACAGAGAGAGAGTGAGATAGACAAAGAGAGAGAATGATAGACAGATAGAGAGAGAGAGAGATAGACAGAGAGAGAGAGTGAGATAGACAGAGAGAGAGAGTGAGATAGACAGAGAGAGAGAGTGAGATAGACAGAGAGAGAGTGAGATAGACAAAGAGAGAGAAAGATAGACAGATAGAGAGTGAGATAGACAGAGAGAGAGAGAGAGACAGACACACACACACACATACTCACACACCTTTTTATCTGTCTGTCTATCTTTCTAAGAGGTGTGTGTATGTGTGTGCATGTATTTTGTATTGCATTAATTCAGAAAACAGGCACACGCATTTATTTGGTAAATATTTATTATTTATGTAAATTTTTCTATTTCTGCTATTAAAAGTTTTGTGTAATGTGTAATTTTGTACACATTATATTTACTCAATACATGATTTTGCATACAGACACACACACACACACACACACCTTTTTATCTGTCTATCTTTCTTTCTAAGAGGTGTGTGTATGTGTGTGCGTGTTGTTTGTATTGCATTAATTCAGAAAACTGGCACATGCTTTTATTTTGTAAATGTATATTATTTATGTTAAATTATCAATTTTTTAATTCAGCAAACTGGCACACACCTTTTTTTTTTTTATAAATATTTATTATTTATGTAAATGTATTGATACCTGGTATTAAATGTTTTGTATGATGTATAATTTTGTGCACAATGTATTTACACAATAACACATGATATCACACACACACACACACACACACACACACACACACACACACACACACACACACACACACACTAATCTATTTATCTGTCTTTCTTGCAATGTATGTTATATTTATTCCCAAAACTGTGATTTTATGAATCCAGGGTTTATTTCAAAATTACCAAATAAAAATCCTGACTTTTAGCAAAAATGTCCATTTAATCCATTTAGTTCGATAAACAGGGATTTACTGTACTTTCATGTTTTATTATGACATGTTTTATTTTATTATAACATGTTTTTAACAGTGTTTTATTTGTGTTTGTGTGTGTGTGTGTGTGTGTGTGTGTGTGTGTTTGATTTACTCTAATGAATTGCAACATAAAAATGATAATTTTTACAGTAATTGACTCTTGTTTGCTTTTAACACACACACACACAACTCACATTCACACACAACTTTCAAAGTTTTTTTTTTCTTTTTTGCAAAGTCGAGCTGCTTTTCAAACCAAGCACGGCCCCTCAGACTGACTCACAGGGGTCTTTACCTGCAGACGTCTCTCTGGGATGTAATTGAGGCGTAAGCGCACATTCTTTCTTTTCTTTTCTTTCTTTCTTCTCCTCTTTGTCTGTAGAACAACGCTAGCAGAATTGCAGATGCTCCGGCGGATTCTGACGGAAAGGTGGCTCGCAGATTGAATGCAATTTCTAGAATGTTCTATTCAATCACCGCGACTTAATGCGCAGCAAAACAGTCCCGGGAAAATGTTTTAATGAGATTCTAATTAGCCAATAGTGAAGTCCTAATCACCGCTGATAAAATAAAGCTGCGTCTTTTTGAGGGATAAAGGCTGGTGGTGAAAAAGTCAGGATTCGCACTGGCGCTTAACAATGATCAAATTAAATACGACATAAGTCATCACACAAAAATCAATATTCGCCTCGTTATCAATTTCTGGTAATTTCCTGTCATTTTTCCCAATAACTACAGGTACGTAAAAACGTTTTGATCATATTCCTCTTCTAAAGTGCAGATGAAATTCGTTACACCTTTAGTACTTTTATAAATGTATACGCTCATAAACATGGATAACCAGTCAGAATCATTCACAAACAAAGACGACGTTAACCAATCAGAATCAGTCATTGCCTATGATGTCGATGTTAACCAATCAAAATCACTTATACAAGATGAAGACGTTAACCAATCAGAATCACTCACAAATGATGACGATGTTAACCAATCAGAATCAGCCACAACCAAGATGAAGATGTTAACCAATAAGAATCGCTTTTTAAAAATGATGACAATGTTAACCAATCAGAATCACTCACAAATGATGATGATGTTAACCAATCAGAACCAGTCACAACTGATGATGAAGATGTTAGCCAATCAGAATCACTTTTAAAAGAAGATGACGTTAACCAATCAGAATCACTCACAAATCATAACGATGTTAACCAATCAGAATCACTCACAAATCATAACGATGTTAACCAATCAGAATCAGCCACAACCGAAATGAAGATATTAACTAATCACAAACGATGACGATTAACCAATCAGAATCACTCAAAAGGGATGAAGATGTTAACCAATCACAAACGATGACGATTAACCAATCAGAATCACTCAAAAGCGATGAAGATGTTAACCAATCAGAATCAGCCACAACCGATACAGAGACGTTAACCAATCAGAATCACTCACAAACTATGATGAACGTGTTGACCGATCAGAATCAATTTTTTTTTTACATTCACAAGCAATTAAAGACGATCAAAACCGCAATTAATTCACAATGCGATATTCTCGTCTCTATTTTGGAGTCAATCGATCACGAGAAGCTCAACGGTGACAAGCAAACGCTCTTTGTCAGTTTCACTTTTCCAAGCGTTCAGGAGTCCCTCGTCTGGTGTGAAGGTTCTCCTCAGCATCTCCGCTGTGAACACACAGGAAAGAGGAAGCTGCTCCTGCTGGAGGAACATCACACGCCACTGAAGACACCATCACCACTGATGTGTCAAACTGCTCATCTAGAAGGACTCGGCCCCAGGAGGACATCACTTATGTGGAAGATGCAGAAGTGTGACTTTGAGTTTATCTCTCTGTGTGTGCGTGTGTGTGTGTGTGTGTACAAATACAATTCGATGTGAAAAAAAATATCTTCACTGCTGATATTGTGAGTCTGACAGACAGATAAAATTTAATCCATCTATCTATCTATCTATCTATCTATCTATCTATCTATCTATCTATCTATCTATCTATCTATCTATCTATCTATCTATCTGTCTACCTTTCTACCTATCTATCTGTCT
Organism: Paedocypris micromegethes; assembly: GCA_028031935.1. Taxonomy (NCBI): domain Eukaryota; kingdom Metazoa; phylum Chordata; class Actinopteri; order Cypriniformes; genus Paedocypris; species Paedocypris micromegethes. The sequence goes on along the minus strand of CM051494.1, from coordinate 14,636,314 downwards.
ACGTTTCTATCTGTCTGTTTGTCTGTCTATCTATCTATCCATCTATCTGTCTATGTTTCAGTCTGTCTGTCTGTCTGTCTGTCTATCTATCTGTCTGTCTGTCTATCTATCTATCTATCTATCTATCTATCTATCTATCTATCTATCTATCTATCTATCTATCTATCTATCTATCTATCTATCTATCTGTCTATCTATCTAGCTATCCATCCATCCATCCATCCATCCATCCATCTATCTGCTTGTCAATTCACCGTCCTATCCATCCAACCATCTGTTTCTGTCTTTCTATCTGTTCTGTTGTTCTTATTGCCACATTTGTATCTGCCTGTTAATTTTTAGATGCTTATCCACCCATCCGTTCGTTCATCTTTCTGTCTGCCGAGTACAGTAAATACATCAAGAACAAGTATCTAACTGTGCACGCTTACCACTCACCATCCCAGAAAAAGCAAAGTCTTATGTGTGTGAGGAAAAAAAAGTGGCTTATAAAAACAGATAGATCTACCTTGAGAAAAATGAAGGAAGCGGGGGAAGTAAAGGAGAAGAAACATGCACACACAAACCCACTCAGCACAGAGCAATAAATCTGCTCCATCCTGCCACACGCAAGACCACAATAACTTTCCCCTGGCAAAGCATCTTAAGAAAAACGGCAAAGACGGCCAATAAAGGTTTCTCCGAGAGCAGAAGAAAGCGTCTCAGCGCACCAGCTGTTTCCTGTCATCACTTTGCCATTTACCTGCTCGAGACTGAGATAAACTGAGCCGGAACCACGGCAACATCAAGATTGAAGCAGTCGTCGCGTGTCGATTTGTCGCAGTGGAACTTCTGCCGTTCAGTTCATTATTCATATAGATGTCATCCAGCCCGAAGCAGTGTGTTTGTGAAGGACCTTGTTTCCTAGAGTTAAACTGAGGCTGTAATGGAATATAGGCCCTAGCTGATGTTCAGAGGGCCGGTATTAAAAACCTAGTCAAAAATCAAATATGGTGCCTAAGACGGACACACATGGATAGATGGATGGATGAATAGATAGATAGATAGATAGATAGATAGATAGATAGATAGATAGATAGATAGATAGATAGATAGATAGATAGATAGATAGATACACAGGCAGGAGGATAGATAGATAGATTGATGGATGGATGGATGGATAGATAGAAACAGACACACAGGCAAAAAAAATAAATTCCATTTTATATAGATGAAACAGTTTGTTTGTGAAGGACCTTGACCAGACAGACAGACCGACAGACCGACAGATAGATAGATAGATAGACAGACAGACAGACAGACAGACAGACAGACAGACAGATAGATAGATAGATAGAATAGATGGATGGATGGATAGATAGAAACAGACACACAGGCAAAAAAATCAATTCCATTTTCATATAGATGAAACAGTTTGTTTGTGAAGGACCT
>CM051494.1:14573352-14634298 GCA_028031935.1 Paedocypris micromegethes | reverse complement strand
AGATAGATAGATAGATAGATCGATGGATCGATGGATCGATGGATGGATGGATGGATGGATGGATGGATGGATGGATGGATAGATAGATAGATAGATAGATAGATAGATATATAGATAGATAGATAGATAGATAGATTCTTCTTCCCTGTGAGTGTGTAACTTCACTGGACGCTTAAGCGTACAAGCTAAACATTCCCGCAAGAGGAAAAGTTTGGCAGCTAAACTGAATATAATCTCCATTTTAATTTTCAGCAAGAAGCCGAGAAACATAAGCAGAATACATTAGGCGTGAGCTACGAGTGTTTAACAGTGAAATGCGGTTGATATTGATCCCGCCACGTGAACTATGACTCCGCCTCATCAATATTTCACCAGCCTCTGGTATTGACCTATCAGGCGTCTCGACTATTACGTGGTTAATTATCACCAGATATAAGCATGAAGAAATGGAGAGGACAGACAGACAGGCAAACTGACAGACAGATGGACAGACAGACCTAGAGAGATAGAGGGATGGACAGAAAGACAAACGCACACATAGCAAAGAAAGACAGACAAATACGATGGATGGATGGATGGATAGATAGACAGACAGACAGACAGATAGATGGATGGATGGATGGATGGATGAATGGATAGATAGAGAGAAGGTATAGAGAGAAGGATGGATTAATAGATAGATAGATAGATAGATAGATAGATAGATAGATAGATAGATAGATAGATAGATAGATAGATAGATAGATAGATAGATAGATAGATAGATAGACAGATAGACGATTAGACACATCGATAGAATCACAAAGAGAGAGAAATTGATGGATATTGAGATTGATTGATAGATATAGATGAATGGATGAAACGAGACATGGATGGACAGGAAAACATTAACATATATAATGATAATTGGGTGAATGATTCTGCGTGGTTTTTTTTCTCGCTCAGAGCCGGTGATTCTCGCTCTTTAGACTCGTGGAGCTGTTCGTTCTGAGGCGGTTGTGCTTTGCTCGACTCCAGAGAGACGCCAGGCTTATTGTAATGTTAACTAAAGACTTTGTCAATTAAGTTACAGTAACAGGTCTAGACTCTTTGCTGATTGCAGGCGGATCGTGACACAACCAATCAGCTTGATGGATTGTATCTCTCTCCGAGCCCCCGGGGCAAAGCAATCGGCATGTTAATGACTCGCCAAGTCAGACCCATGACAGTTCGCTGACCAGACGCTGGCAGACGCTTCATTCGCCGCTCGCGGAAATGATCGCTTTCGTTTGTCGTCTAAGCAATTCCGGGAATGGTTGTTATGCAGAACAACTGTTCAACCAAAAATGGATTTGGATTTAGCCAACAACTCGGCCTCTAAAATACTAACGTAGTTCTGTAAACGTTTTTCTCAGTTTTTAACTTTATTTTTTTTTCTTATTCTGCATATTTTTCTATCTATCTGTCTGTCTGTCTGTCTGTCTGTCCGTCTGTCTATCTATCTATCTATCTATCTATCTATCTATCTATCTATCCATCCATCCATCCATCCATCTATCAATCTATTTTCCTGCCTGCCTGTCTATCTATCTATCTATCTATCTATCTATCTATCTATCTATCTATCTATCTATCTATCTATCTATCTATCTATCTATTTTCCGTTTGCCTGTCTGTATGTCTATCTATCCTATCCATCCATCCATCCATCCATCGCATTTGTGTCTGTCTTTCTTTTATACTTGTGCGTTTGTCTTTCTGTCCATCCATCCTTTTTCACAATTCGGGAAAGGTTGTTATGCAGAACAACCGTTCAACCAAAATTTGATTCGTATTTACCCAACACCTCGGCCTCTAAAACACTAACGTAGTTCTGTGTAAACGCCGAAAAGCCCTTATGGAGTCAATTAGATGGCTAAACGGCCCCGTCCGATAGAGGAACACTCAGCACAAGGTACGAATCCATCAGCTTCGCTCTCAGCACGGCAGATAATTGCATTAGCCTCTGAGTGGACCCATCTGTCCGTGCCAAGTGCGAATCTCGACACGTGAAATAATAAATCAGCGCAAGAGCGAACCTGTCAGGAGTTTGCAGACTGGAAGCGCGGTGATTTGCGTGCCATGGGTCCTCCACTACCTTGAGCAGGCAGGCATGACAACAACAGATGCTTTTTGTCGCCTTGTCCCAAGTGGCTTGTCTTCTTGCGTTTGTCCTTGACAGCCAAGAAAGCATGAAGGATTCCCTCTGTTCGTCAGCCGCCATTGCTAAATATTCCGTGACACCTTTTTTGATAAAATGCAGCTGGTTGCATGTACCAAGCTCCTTCCGTTTCTGGTCCTGTGTGTGGTCAAGTGGGAAGCCCAAGGGGAGTTCATCCGTTGTGTCAAGTAGTCTACCACGAGTGATAAATATTCTCAACTTGTAATCCTGCAACCTATTTTACACAAGATCTCCCAAAATGGCCGACATGTGTCGTGTCACTTCAACACTTAGAAGTTTTCCGAAGTCAGATCCGAAGCCAGGCTATCTAAAGATGTGTCGGTAGCACTTTATAATAACTACACCTTTTTTAGCATTAATTAAGCATGAACAAGACATTTATTAATTGTTAACAAAGTATGAGTAGGGCATAACATAGACTTAGTAACACGTTTGTTAATGATGAACATTTAATGAATAAACTCATGAACAAGCTGCTTAGTCATTGTTATTTAATACCTAACAACGCATGAAAATATGGCTACCTCATACTTTAATTCTATACTTTAACTTTAATGTTCAATATCGGCATCTTGGTTTTGATCTTTCCACAGCTCAACAGGACACGAGACCCTTTCGGTGTTTTCTTCATCATTAATTAATACTTAATAAACCATAAACAGCTTTCACTTTAGAAGAGGTCACAGAAAACCTTAACTAACTATTAACAAGCTTCTGAACTCTTCAGGAATTAAAGTATGAGGTAATCATATTTTCACGTGTTGTTAGGTATTAAATAACAATGACTAAGCAGCTTGTTCATGAGTTTTTTCATTAGATGTTCATCATTAACAAACGTGTTACTAAGTATATGTTTTGCCCTACTCATATTTTGTTAACAATTAATAAATGTCTTGTTCATGCTTAGTTAATGCTAAATAAGGTGTAGTTATTATAAAGTGCTACCGATGTGTCTCTAAAAAAAGTTTTGTTTTCAGCAGCGCTTGCATGCTAGCAAAATTGCCATTGAGTTGACTGAGAACAAATCATTGAGTTGACTGAGAACAAATCTGATCTAGAACTTTTCAAGCAATTCTCATGTAACTAGCACAGGATGCTCCCAGAAACCGGTACGGATGAAGGTGAAGAGGACGCTTTCATAGCCCGTGGCAGCGTGTGTGTATTTAATTATCTCCTAATTTCTCGCAGGGATTACCTTTAACTTCCTTGTGCTTGTTTACTTGTCTTGCTTACAGTTTTTGCCCCATTTTGAGAATCTTTCGAAAGAACCTTCAATATGGTAAAGTTGTGGCCTAGTGGGAGAGTGTTGGACTTTGAATATGTGTAGGTAGCACTCTGGAAGTATCCAGAGCACTTCCTGTTTGGTTTCCACCATACTGGACCATACCACCATACTTTACAGTTGTGGTCTAGCAGTAGGAGTGTAAAATCTCTAAAACCTTCACAGGGGGAAGATTTTTTGCTTATCTGGCACCAATTCTTATCTAGTACGATTCCTGAGGGTCCATATTGAAGAGGACCTCACCTGAGGAGTCAACACCTCAGAGCTTCTGAAAAAGGCCCAGCAGAGACTGTACTTCCTGAGGGTGCTCAGAAAGAACAACATCTCACAGACACTGTTGAGGTCCTTTTACAGATGCTCTATTGAGAGCATCCTCACATACTGTGTGTGCGTGTGGTTCAGCAGATCCACAGCAGCACTGAGGAAAGCACTCCAGAGGGTCATCACAACGGTCCAGAAGATCATCGGCTATCCAGTGTTCTCTCTCTGGAAGAACTCCACAGTTCCTATTGCCTCAAAAAAGCACAGAAAATTTCACAGACACTTCAAATCCGGAAGAAGGTTCAGGAGTATCAAAACTAGGACTGACAGACTACTAAAACGTTTTTACCCTGTAGCAATACAGGCCTTCAATTCCCTGGAAAACAAATCAGCCATGCTCATTGGCTGAACACTGACACTTTACCCTCATCACCTCAGCATCGTCACTTTTACAGAGTCTCTAAGCTGGGATGATGTAAAACATTGTGTGCAATATGTACAGTTATCTTTCTTCCACTATTGTTTGTGACAGTTGTGTGTGTACAAGTATTTCCATGTCCCCTTGTGTTCTTTTGATTTGTATTTTGCACTCTTTCCTGTATTTGCACCATTGTGAAATGACAATAAAGATTATCTATCTATCTATCTATCTATCTATCTATCTATCTATCTATCTATCTATCTATCTATCTATCTATCTATCTATCTATCTATCTATCTATCTATCTATCATCTATCTACCAAAACTGTGGAACATTCTGCCTAGCACGAATCGTGAATCAGAATCAGTCAGTTTAAATCTAGATTGACAACACATCTCTTCGATGAAGCATATGTATAACTGTAATAACAACATGTTAAATGACTAATATTAACGAATAGGAAGGCTGCATAAGGTAGAAGCCCGGAACCGAACCTCGTTTGCACCAAATCACCTCTATTATTGCAATAGAGCCCTTAAAAATGCTAATGGATTTTTTTTCTTGCTCATTTCACTACTCTGCAGAGTTGTCTGCATCTGTCTTTGCATTTGTCTGGGACTAAGAAGTGCGGTATATAAACAAACTTGAACTTGGGGAATTTGACTTGTGGCCAAAAGGTTGCAGGTACAAATCCCTCTCCGGCTTGTTCTACAATTTGACATCTTTGGGTTTGTGAGTGTTACTTCACTGTGTGGTTAAACGCAGATCACACTACTCGCTCACTCACTATCTTCCTCTTTCCTCAGACCTCCCATTGAGTCAGTTGTGTTTTTACTGTCATCAGCAATGGAACCATTTAAATGGATCGGAGCTACTGTGGTCCATATGGTGACTACTGAGATGCGGTAGGGGAAGAGAGAAAGGAAGTGTGTGTTATGACGGCCAGCCCTAATGAAACAGCTCCTGCAGTGACGACACACTGGTTCACTGGATGACTCAGACTGCACTCGTTTTGTGAGGACTGGTTTAACTCAACGTTTTAGCCTTAATAACTTGCTTGTCAGAGTTATTAAGGTCATCATTTGGGTTTAATCTTAACATGTTTGTTAATGAACCACTAACCAACTCACTAGTAGTGTTAGTGGTGGATAGATTTTTAGGATAGATGGGCGGAGCCTGATCTTTGAGAATTTAATGCTGTTGGAGCCCAAAATCAAGTAGTTCTTGTCACAAGTCTTAAGTTTCTTCTGATCTCCAGTTTACTACTAGAGTCCAAGTCTGAAAATTTGACCATTTGTAAGAGTGGGAATGTGTGTCCTGCTCTTTAATTGGTTGGCCATTAATCTAGGGTATATATCAAGTTCAAGTTCATTTATATAGCGCTTTTCTTAGTCCGAGACCAACGCAAAGACGCTATGTGAAGAAGTCCTCAAAAAGAAAAATGTTGATTCTTTATATGAGTTTAAAAAAAAAAAATTGGGGAAAAAAAAGAATCAGTTTAAAAGGAAAATGCAACCGAAAAAGTGTGGGCACCACTGCTGTAGACTAAAAAAGTGCTCTTAAAAATCTTGAAAGTAAATGCAAAAGATGTCTGTCTACCTTATATTTGAAGGAGGTGGTGCCTTATGTGAACGATGGACATTTTTCATTTTTATTTGACTCTTTATTATTGACTTTTTTTTTTATATATATTTTATCTTAGAAGAAGAATTTTTACACTTTAAGGAACAGTAAACATACAGACAACACACCGACACAAAAAACAAAACAAAACAAAAAAAAATACCCCACCCCAAAACAATAAACAACATAGAATAAGTAAATACAAGCTCAGCTGCTGAAACATTGCCATACATTGTTACATTTTTTACAGAGTTAAAATTTTGACTAAAATTTTTTTCCTAATACCGCATAGCTGCTTTGTGTTGGAAAAACACCAAATACTGTAAATAAACTTGAACTTATATGAGAAAAACTATCAAGGTACAAACGTTTATTAACGGTGCGTTTTGTAATCCAGTGCACATTATAATCCGGATTATACAGTAGGTGTGCCAGCAAATTTCACAAGAGCTGATTGGTGTTTTCCACTGCGACTTGGGCTGAAGTCTTACCTGTTCACCACTAGGCCCTGGTGGTCCAGTAGTGGTTTAAATGACAGGGCCTGCGGGGGTCCGGCTCTAGACGGCTGTAATTGAGGCAGAACTATGCAGGGATAGAGAGCGGAATGTGTCTCTGGAGGGTGTGATCCGGCCTAATTCCCACCTAGCTCAGCTCGGCCGATGTACGAAGCCCCTCAGTCGCTTATTAAGTATTGCTCGGGTAGCGGTGGGGAGTCTGGACTCATTACCGGAGTCGGACGCAGACAGAGCAGAGTTCAGCTTGGCTTCTTTTTTTCCTTTCCTCTTCTCCACTCCAGGTGGAAATTCACATCTGAGGTGGACACACCTGTAGTGTGCTTTAGTGTGGAACTGCGGTTGGTGAAGCGGAGCAGCGTGATATTAAGACCGGTGAACAGACTGTATCTGCAAGCTGCCTAGAGACGGCCACCTGGAAATGACCGGAAGATTGATTTAAATGTACATTTTAAAGACCCCTTATGTGACAACTGATAAATGAGCTGGAATTCTAATATGTGTGTGTTTGAGATGCACAATGCTGGATACAATGAGAATCACCATAATGATTGTCATTTTTGAATCATTTTAATAGTTGTGATGCTTTGGTGCAGGTGACGTTTGGTTCCGGGAATCTACCTTATGCAGCCTTCCTATTTGTTAAAAAAATATTAAATTTTTATTTCAAATATTAAACCCTGAATATCAGCAGGTGTCAAACAGCAAAATAATTAAAACATATGGAATGAAAAATAATGTTGTAAAGATAAAAAAATAAACACCATTAAACTTGATGATGTCATGAAATGAATGGGGTTTGCTGAGTGTCGTTTTCTGGTTAGAAACCAAAGTAAACACACACACACACACTTCAGAATAAAATATTTTTCTATTCAGAATAAAATCAGAATAGAACCTTTTTCAGGTAGTAAAAATTTCCAAGTTGATAGTAGACTTACTTTACCGTTGTGTTTCCTCACTCAATCTCTCTGTTTATATTCTGTTTATATATATATATATATATATATATATATATATATATATATATATATAATTTTATTGTAACCCTGGGATACAATGACAATAAAGCAATGCTGTGCTATTATATAGATAGATTATAGATGATATGGAATTATATAAAAAACAACATTTCAGCTTCCTCCGAATCTCGGAAGAAATGGGACTGGCTCTGTCTTCTGCACTGAGGAGGTGGAGACGAATTAATACATTATTTAAAAAGCTGTTTTTCCCTCCATGCAGACGTCGACAATTCTATATTTAACATCCGTTTGTTTGCGCAATAGGGCTCGCAGATATATCTTCATATCCCCGAAACACGATGACGAACAGTCTGCCGTCTGACATATTTAACTCCCTGAAATAGTGAATTGCGTTTGAGTCTCGAGCTGTTTCGCAGCTCGACGGAATCCTCATCTGTTGCGTGGAAATGTTGTTTTTTTCCCCTAGTTTAGTGAGCCTTGACACAAAATGCACAAAACATATATTTGTGTTCGTGGCTGTGCATATAAAATGTGTGTGTGTGTGTGTGTGTGTGTGTGTCGCATTCGTACCCACACATTCTTCAGCAAAGTGAAAGTCGCTTTAAATCACGTACAGTAAATGATAAATGTCCGTCTTTTCTCGAGTGTTTTGTTGCGCTCAGCCATGTGTGTACTCGCTGTAATTACGCAATCATTATTCCCACACCAGACATTTTATATGCCACGTGTCATTGTGATTATTTATGTTTTGCGGAGCTAAGGATCAGAATCGAGATTGGTCTTTAGATACATGTTAAAAAGCTTAGATTATATGTTATTATTAACAACTAATGGTGTTTAGCTATATGTATTTGTATATGAAGACACTGATCATGTCAATGATTTTGCATAAAATAATCAATGTAAACAAATGGGAAATGAATTAATATCAATATGCAACACTTTATTTCTATATTTTCAAGTTCCGGTGTTTTTCAACGTGAACATTTTCAAATGATCGCTTGTTCAACAGTCCTGGGAAATCACAGAATTTTAAAACCTTTTTAACAAACATCCTGCACAAGCCCAACTCCCGCATAAATTATTATTTATTAGAATTTTATACCGCCAACCGCTGAAAGGGGGCGCAATAAAACATACTGATGTGATTTGCAACGATTGTTCTGCCGCTAATCTTTGCTAATAATAATTGATTTTATTTTTAAGAAATTTCAAATAATAATGAATTGTATTTATGCAAATCTAAGCACCCCTTTTTTTTTTTTTTTTTTTTCGAAATTCTGACGTTCAAAAACTTGGGGGGTGCTTATAATCACAGATTTTAAATATGCACGTAAATAGTAGAAGCTTTTATCGGCTCAATAATCGAAATAAAGAAACATTAGACACTTAGCAGAGACAAAATAACCATGAAAAAAGTACGATTAAACTAAATACAGTACAATAATTTAATCCTTCACTATGGCATCGGATAAACAGAGCTTGAAACAGACCTGAGCTTGAAACAATTGCTCTACGCATGCACAAAGAATAGAGAGCAAAGAATCTTGGGAAATGAAGTCCTGACCATTAGAATCGACTTTTTATCTATTATTCAAGTAAACCGATTCCAAAATGTTACATGAGTCATACGTTGGGTTTGTTAAACACTGAAAAAAAATGCATTTTAAGAGAATTTTAACATAATTGAACCAGAAACCTTAATAAAGTAGTTTTTTTTTAATTATCTTTTTGGGCCTGAAAAATCAGGGTTGTGTTTATATTCGCGTAAATACAATATTATCATTTCCAGTTGTTGTGTAAGAGTGATTTAAACTAAGAGTGATTAAAAATCAAATAAATAGAAGCAGCTCACTGTATAAGTGTGTTATTTGAGCTCATTTTAGACTCACAAGGTCCTTACAAGCGACACGATGAACCATTTTGTCCTGGTGGACCAATACCACTGTGTTGGCGATCCCTCATTTAGATAGATATATATATACACTGTATATATAAAAAGTAAGGTGAGTTTGTCAATATGGCCACTAGGGACTATATTTCTCCAGTGAGGTTACACACACACAATGACACACACACACCCGGAGCAGTGGGCAGCTTTAATCTTAAGCCCCGCCCCTGGACCACAACTGCCAAAGCGAATTCTAGACAGTGAATTTGGACATCGCTAACACACACACACACACACACACACACACACACACACACACACGCTGTTGTGAAAGATATTGATAATAGTGTTTAGCTGATTATTTCTGACTCCTAAATGAAGAGCTGTAAAGAGAAATTAGCACGCTCGTCTTTGATCTTCCTGGAGTGGCGTCCGCTGGAGGTTAAGCAGAACCTTCAAACGGATTCGGACGCTTTGATGAGTCCATTTCCTCTTTCGTGTGGATCAATAGGGCGTAAAAGAGACTGCGGTCAGAGTCGCCGTCTGAACCTGCTCGTCTTCACCACACACACCGACTGATTTCACCGCCCGACTTTATCAGCGAACGTAGTAGACGGCGAAGTCTTATCAAAGCGCGGCTTTTCAGTCTTCCACTTTCAATGGCGAATGAGAGTTTGTGGTCGATACCACAATTTTATTCGGTTTTCGAGCGATTTCACGTGAATTGTACTGTAGAAATACGATGCGATTACAATAAATTAAGCCGGCCAAAAATGGCTGGTTTTGATTGGTTCAAATTAGCATAGTGCTACTATAGTGCTAATATAGTGCTCTGTAATTCTACTAAAGTGCTACATAGTGCTACTATAGTTCTCTGTAATTCTACTTAAGTGCTACATACAGTAGTGCTACTATAGTGCTATTATATTTATCTGTAATTCTACTCAAGTGCTACATACAGTAGTGCTACTATAGTGATATTAAAGTGCTCTGTAAATCTATTAAAGTGCTACATAATGCTACGCAGTGCTTCTTTGTTAATTTGCAGCATTTCAAATTTCTACATTTTTCAAGAAATATTTACTATTGTCCTATACTTATATTTGCTATAAGAGTGCTATAGGTTTCTCACATTTTACAGAATTGTCCATGAAATCCAGTTGATTCGTTATTGTCAGTTGAAAACAAGTTGAGCACTGGTGTCACACAGCGTTTTTTTCCCACTTGAAGGAAAGTTTTTCAATTATTGAACTTGAAGGATCAAACATTAGGAAATCTGTTTGAGCAGATTATCTCAGCACTATCGCAATGAATGAATGTAATTGGCTTACGCTGAATTTCTGATCTAGCTTCTATTGTTGTTGTGCCCCCCCCCACAACCACTCGAATCAACACATTTGTGCTGAGAATTTTAAATTAATCTAAAAGAGAAAATATTTTCTTTGACCAGCTGCCACTCAAATGAACGTCTGCTTTGAACAGAGACCAAGTGAAGAGTGGAGAATTGTGTGAGCCATTTTGAGCCACACCCCCGATAGGCCAACCAATCACAACCCAACATGAGTCGAAAGTGGGCCACACCCCTGAAAGACCAACCAAACACAAATTGAAAGTTGGCCACACCTGTGATAGAACAAACAATCACAATCAAACACAGATTGAAAGTAGGCAACACCCCTAATAATCTAACCAATCACAACAGGAGTCAAAATTGTATAATTAAAAAGTCTTACAAAACTTTTTCTGCACATTTAAATCAAACTAACGCCTTTTCGTTTGTGACGACTTTGTTGCTTTCCGTTGGTGATTTGAGAGCGATTGAACAAAATTGAGACAAAAATGGGATTAAATTATGAATTATATTATATTAATAATAATATATTAAGAAAGAACATTTTACGTGCATAAACGTATTATTTTAATAAAAAAATGTATATTGTGTAGCAGCAGTATTGTTGAGAAGATGACACAATGACAAAATCCAAAGTCTTTTCCCTGGTTTCACAACAAATGTGTCCTTTATTTAGACGTAAGCACACTTCATGAACTGTTTCTTCAGCTCCTCTCTCACACCCCTTGTGTCCAGCCCCACTGTCCCTTTTAATTGTCTTTGATTAGGTTCAGCTGTTTCCCCCAGCCATGCGTTTTTCCCCCAGCCATGCGTTTTTGTAGTTTTTCCTTGGGTGACCATTTTGACACTTGTAGTCCTTGTTGTGATGTCATCTTGTCTCCGCCATCTAGGTGAAATGTACCTGCCTTCCAGTACATAATTCCTCAGGACATCACAATTGTTAAACTATTGCTCGTTATTTTATCTTTTTTGCTTTTTTTTTCCCTAATGAATAGTCTGATTAGCATTTAACAAGACTCGAGAGTTTTCTTCTTTCGTAAAGCTTTGCAAAATGGTCACGATTCTCCTAAAAACAGAAAACCATAGCTAAAATTTGCCTTCAACCGCTCACACTGTCAATTTTTATGCACTTCTATAGCAATTCAAAGACCAGCCACAGTTGATCGTGAGATTTCCTCCGTCTGTGTAGTCGGTCTTAAATTTTTAAGTACATTTTAAGTGTGTTTTTGGACTTTTACTACACTTTTCTTGAATCTTTTCTTCATTTTTACTCATTCTCATCTTTTTGAAACACACTGAGATTTGCACACAAAAGTAATGTGCTTTAAAAATGTAATGTATTATTATTATTATTATTATTAGAATAGAATAGAATTGAATAGAATAGAATGCCTTTATTGTCATTGCATCACTTGGTTACAATGAAATTAGGAACACTACTCCGTTTGGTGCAACACAAGAAAAAACCACACAGAATAAAAATGTAAGAAATTGTATAGGCTAGAAAATATAAACAGTACCTCTAGAAGAAAATATATAAATATAAAAGTAATATTATTATTGCATGTCGGACGTGAGCCCGAGGGTTACCCAACATTTTTTAACGTCTTTTTTTTTACGTATCTGCATCTTGTCCATCACGCCACAACGACAGGCCTCGTCCTGAGACCTTCACCTTCCCAGTCTCCTGGGATCTCAGGACTTCACAGCCACATGAAAGCCTTGGACTTCAGATGGAGAGACTAAGCTTCATCCAGACCTTCCCGGTCCGCCGCTATTTTATTTTTAAACGCTTCTGCGCTGAAACACTTGGCTCTTTCGGAAAGCACTGCATGTTTCTTTGGCTCGACTCGCCGTCTGACAGCAGATGAAAGAGATTGTGGATTCATGGTCTGTTCCGGCTCTTTCTGTGTTCACATGAGCTAACGAGGCTTAAGCACTGGCACCGTTCTCCCAACTATGGATGAATCATTCCTGGCATGTTCCGTGTCTTTGTGATGACATTGATCTGAATGAATATTTGCCCAGATGCATGTTGGGAGTTAATAATAGCCGAGCGACCATCGCAGTCACGACAGGGTTTGGTGTGTCCTCGGCGAATCATCCTTCTCACCGCGGCTTAATCTGGACTACTTAACATCGGCTGTACGACTTTTCACACTCCCACTAATCCCATCACTGACTTTGTTCTTCACCGCTTGTCTTAAGGAAAAAGAGCTGATATAGTTGCGCAAAGTCAAACATGCTTTGCATTTGATTAGTGGATAGTGAAGGAACGTTCAATGCGTCACCTTCAGACGGAGGTCATCATCTTCACATTCGTTTCTTCAGGGCTGTGAAAAGGCTTTTTAGATGATGGAGATAGTAATCTTACGTAGCATCTCTGAGTTGAAAATGGGCCACATCCCTTATAGGCCAACCAATCACAACCAAACATAAGTCAAAAATGGACCTCACATGTGATAAGCCAACCATTTACAACCAAACATAAGTCAAAAAAATAGGACACGCTCTTGATATGCCAACCAATCAAAGCCAAGCAAGTGTTTTAAAGCCTGATAGACAAACCACACAAATTGGAAGTGAGCTACACCCTTGATAAGCCAGCCAATCCTTACCAGGCCCAAATTGATAATGGGCCACACCTCTCACACATCAACCAATCACAACCAAACCCGAGTCCAAAAGGGCCACGTTTTACGTGCATAAAAAAAATGGTACATTGTTACACTATTACTTGTTGTTGTTTTATCTTTTTCGATTTTCTCCCCTTTAGAATAGTCTGTTTGGCATTTAACATGACTCGCGAGGCGCAACGGAAGTGTGTTTTCTTCTTACGTAAAGCTTTGCAAAATAGTCACGATTCTCCTAAAAAAAAACGAAAACCGTAGCCCAGATTTACCTTCAACCGCTCACACGGTCAATTTGAATGCACTTCTGTAGCAACTGAAAGACCAGCCAGAGTTGACCGTGAGATTTCCTCGCTCTTAAGTTTTTCCACCGCGTTTGTGAGTCTAAGAAACATCACGTGATCTCAAATCAACCCATTCATCTGCCCAACTCCAGAGATTCGGAAAACGTCCGTGTCATCGAGGCCCGTTGTGTCCGTCCTGCCTCGTTCTTATCACCAAGGCCCATCAAAGCCTGTACAGAGGTCCGTGACCAATTCATTTCTAGCGAATTATCATTTCAGACATGGCTCCGGTGAGACCCCACCGCCCCTGATATTTCTTTACAATCAATTATTACCTGCGTTAGATCCTTCCAGCAGACGGAAAGTGGAAAGCTCTGAGGTCTGGGTCGTAAATGAACCCCGTCTGCTTCTCATTCCCGTCACGGCCTTGGCAGCGTGATTGGACAGGGATTCTGCAGAATTCCGAGCTTTTTTTCCCCACCGTTCCTGGAATTCTGCGAGACAAGATGGCTACCAGTTCTTTAGCGTCTCTACGCTACGTCCATCTGTCTCGCGTTCTCAAACAGACGTATTCTTCCCGTCCCATCGTTATGTGTTGTAAGCTCTTTTAATTAGCCAGGAATTCTCGTTATGGTAGGCAGATGGCAGAATCCGCGCTCTTTTGTTTAAGTCGTGCTAATTAAAATTCTTGGTGGAGCTGGTTCGCCGCGGAATACGTAATGAGGCAGCCGGGTTCGGAAACTAATAAGAGGCTTGATGCCTTGACAACGGCGTCACCTTGAAAACTTCACAGCGGTTTTCTCGCCGCTCACCTTACCGCCATCGCGGTGGCAGCGGGATTGCGGAAACCTTACCAGCCCTTGAAAGAACGCAAATAACGCGCATCAGGGTTGTCGGGATGTATATGGAATGTAGCTTTTAATAACCATTGCGTGGCTAGAGAATAAATACGGGGAATTGGAATCCGGAGTCTTTCAGAGCCGCTGGGAGTTCTGGGAAAACAGCCTCGGGCTTCACGTCTGTCCTTGTGAGTCGCAGTCGTGCTGGTCTGCCGAACCACGGGAAACTTGAACGGGAAGGTTTGGGAAAGTGGAGGATTTTTTAGGGATTTCTACAAATGATCCTCAGCCAAATGCGTCCTATCGAGCCACCAGCGGAATGTTCTTTGAAAGGCGTTTGTAGACCGTCTTCGAGAAGAGACTTTGATTTGGGCTGAAAATCGAATAAGAAAAAAAAAAACGATGCCTCACCGAGAATCGTTTTCAATCGGAAAACAAAGATGTTACGCATTTTGTAAACACACGTTTGCTAAAGGAGACTTTCAAAGCAACCGTGCATTTGTTGGAAGCGTGACAAACTGTCTTGGTTGTTTTTTAAGTTGGTGTATGTATATACGTATATAAATATTTAATATATAGAAAATTGTTGAATCAGCAGCGATTAAAATTCCTCAGCTCCCAATTTTGGCTGTTGATAAGCAAAAAGTGAAGTAAACGCAACACTAATTAGCACTAATCAACACTAATTAAAATGTAATTGCTATTGTTTATTAGAACATTTGTTTAATTTGTATCATTTTTCAAAAAACAACAAACTTCCGATAAACCATCAAGATCCACGGAATTCATTGGTTTGAAAGACTCAATCGTCACATGACCAACTGCACAAATGACGTTTGCTGTTTTCGACAAGCTTAAATGCGAAAAAGTAACCGTGTGTGTAGTAGCAGAGTGTGTATATTTTACACTTCAGGACTTGAAGAGTGTGTTTTTGACTTGTTGGAGCCTAATAAGCACGCATTATATAAAGCAAAGCGAGGATGTTTGTCTCTATGGCCACTATGGGCTGTATTGAAATTGTGATTTGCATTTTTTTTTGCATTAATTGAGATGGTTTCACAAGGGTGTTTTGCTCAGAAGAAGGCGACACTTTTTCCCTGACGAAAATGAAATGAGAACTGTATAAAAACTCCCGCTCAGTGACTAAAACTTAAACAACATTTATTGATATTTTAATGAATAAAGACTAAACAAAAATGCCTTTCGTGACGACGTCCAATCATAATCCAATAACGTACCGGCAGGAAAAAACGGCCAGATATGGATTCAATCATTGTTACTTATAAACATGATGCAATTATCATTTATTTTATTTTACTGTATTTAATGTCCTCTTTGTTGAGGTTTCTTTTATTTGGAATAAAAGAAACGTTCATAAAAATAAGTTCAAGGTTTATTCCCAAATAAGTAAGATGTTTGTATATATTTTGTATTTTCATGGTTAACTACGTATTCAGATTTATTAAATATAGCAACTTTAGTAAACATTTAGAATATATAGCACTTGTTTATTCGTTGACTAAATCTACACTGTAATTTAGTCGACTAAAATGTTGTGGTATTTAGTCGACTAAAATTAGAATAAAACTAAAAAAATGAAGATGACTAATTTGAGACTAAAACTAAAATTAGTTTGGGTCAAAAGACTAGTCAAAAAACTATTTTTTTTGTTTAATATTTATGGTTACATTTTTTTCCTCATACTTTTGACCAACAGTGGATTTCTTGTTTCTAATTCTGCATCAACGCCACAAATAATATTTTTTTCTCCCTAGTATTGACGCTCTTCCTAGTCGCAATATTAATTGTTAAAGACCGAAAAATATTTGAGAGACGGAATAGCATCAACTATACCACGGAACGCCGACCGTGGGCCGAGTCTTCGCCGCGCATCAGGTTGCCCGCATTAGTCGTGTCGGGAATGTTCCGACCGCCTTTGACTCCAGATGCTGGAGATATTTTTCAGAGAAGCCATGCTCTGTGTCGTCTAGCAGACGCTCTTGATATATTCCTGTCACACCAGCAGACGCCTTCGCTGAATACCAATGCCAGGCTACCCGGAGATGCCCAGACTTTTCCTGGGCCGTAATTTCACAATTAGAAAGCACGGCACAACGCAGCTCCGCACACAAATCACGAGGAAAACTTCCGCAAACAGGTGGAATGTAAAACCCGGCACAGTTTATAATCTGGACTGTTGTCAAGGGGAAAGGTGGAATATGTTCTTCTTCTCGGCTTCTTGCTAAAACGTTGTGGTATTTAGTCGACTAAAATTAGACTAAAACAAAAAAAATTAAATGACTAATTTGATGACTAATCAAAGAAGTTTAAAAATTGTTGTCAAAATTAACACTGCAGAAGGGTTTAGTGACTAGGAATTGCCGCTTTTCTCTGGACACGTGCTATTGATCAGCATTATGGGGACACGTATTGATTTTTTTTTCAGGGTTTGTTGGATTTTTTTTTCACTTCCTCAGGTTGAAGTGGCGAAGCTGGAGGCCACATTGGACACATTGTTCAGCACAATGGACGTATTCGCTGTAGATGCACGAGATATGTCTATTGTATCTAAGACGTGTGTGTTTAGATTCGCCAAGGCTTCTTCGTGACACTCTGGACTAAGAAACCACAAAATAAAATTACACTTTGATCAATAATGTGTGTGTGAGTGTGTGTAGGCATATAATGTTAGGTCAGTAGGGCCCTGATTGCTGTTTTTATACAAAAGTGGGGTCCTATAGATGATTGTGGGGACCCGACAACTCTGTTGGCCTGTTTGAGGATTTATATATAAGATTATATATTATTTATCTATATTTTGGACCATATTTTAATATCTTGTAGTTATTTAAATTGATTATTCAGTGTGCTTACTTTATCGTCATCTCATCTTTATTTTTGCACCAAACAGAGTAGCAATACTAATGCCATTGTAACCCTGTGATAACAATGACAATAAAGGCATTCTGTTCTATTCAATTCAATTTATTGGTTTATTTTAGAAAATTAAAAAAAAAAGTTAGTAAAATTAATTTTATTAAGTATTTTTTATAATAATGTATAAGACATAAGAATACTGAATACTTCCAAAATACTGGCAAAAATTGTTGTACAATATGTTGGTTGCTTTTAAAGTGTTTAAATAATGTTAATACTCATATAAATACATTCATAAGAAGCACTTGCATACATTTAAAAAAAAAAAGAATTTTAATGTATATATGGAATTTTCTATATTTTTAAAATTATACAGTGTGTATGTTTGCTGTTGAATATTTTGAGTTGTGTTGAGTTATGTTTATGGTAAATAATTGTAACATGTTATATTTGGGCACTCACACATTTATTTTATTTTTTAAATGTAAGATTTTAGATTTTGATAAGTGTGAATGATTTCTATTATGGTTAAGTCAGGCTGAACTCAATTAGCATTTAACATTATAAAGTGGTGTCATGTCTTCTCATCTTACTAAGCATCAAGATGGTCACACAAACACAGATATTAATGCGGCACAAACCTGAATTTGATTTGCTTCTTAAACACACTTAATAAAAGACGCTTTTAGAAATGCTCTGCCTGATGTGTTGTAATAAATCTTTTTAATGAAGTTCACTCCTCTGTTGGTTTTAAATGTCAGGCCCAGGACTGTGGGACACACAATCCCATGTTCGTTCTAATTATTCTTTGTAGTAAAAAGTCAAAAAGTAATTTCTTCTTCCATTCTCTCAATGAAAGATTCAGGCTTTTGGGTTTCGTTAAAATAAGTACTATTTTTTTTTAAGAATTCAAATCACTAATCATTAAGAAGAAAATCACTTTGGTAAATCGAAATAGTATACTTTTAAATTCTAAGATGCTGGTAGGAACAGAGATTATGTCATGGAAATTTTTCAAATTTGAAAATTTTTCAAAAATGATTTTGTATTTATTTTTGACTTTTCTAATGTCTGGATTACAGCATATGTTTTGGCATATAAAATGAATTAATGAATAAATTGCAAACTTTTCCATTACAATTATTGCATGTTTGTGTAGTGTGTGTGAGTTAAATCATTTATTTTAATACTTCTAATTCTAAGAATACTAAAATCTCAAACAGACCTGATAAAATATTGATAACATATTGATAACAAAAATGGCTATGTTGGTTAGTGCCTGTGCTTAATTTTTTAGCTTTTGCATCCTAATAATACAATATAACAATTTATTTTGAATAAAAAAAAACAACAATACAGAAAATATACACACTTTGAAAATATACATGAGAATTTATTTTTATTTTTCATTCAGAAAGAACAGAAAGCATCACTGGAACACTTCCTGTTCAATACTTGCAATCTAAATTAGTTAGATTTTCTTCGATTGTTCGATTGTTATCAATTTGTTATTAATATGTTAAATTAGTTAGGTTATCTTTTAAAAGCGTTTGTTATTAATTTGTTAATAATTTGCTAAATTAGTTAGATTATCTTTGAAAATTGTTTGTAAACGTTCTTTGAGACCGTCTTCGGGAGGAGACTTTGATTTGGGCTAAAAATCTGATCAAATCTAAACCTAAATCTAAATTAAAATCCAAATTTCCAACCGCCAATAAGCGCCATCCCGAATCTCCAAAGACAAAAACCGGAATGTCATTTCCTTGTCCCTTCCGCACATCTCTAATTCCTCTTATTGGAGCCGGATAGTCTTAAGAACTTCGACAAACACGACTTTAATGGAACTCTTTTAAGGTTTGCTCTCCTACAGTCTCACATCGTGACCCGGGGTTATTAACAAAGACTTTCAGCGTGTCCCACGAAGGTCAGTTCATTATTTGACCGTTAAATCTTTGAAGCCACCGGGAAGCGACGGTTCAATCTCTCCTTCTCTTCCCCTCACGGTTCGGCCCAGAATTCAAATCCCTTTGGATAATGAGAGCATTAAGACAAGGAGTGTGAGGAGGTCTGCTCTTCAAGTGCAGCTCACATATTCTCGCCAGCCAATTTATTCTCAGGTAATTAAGTCACGGGACGGCAGAACCACAGTCGGGCTCTTCTGACCCGCCGCCGATGTTGATTTTATCGTCTTTTGGACAAATTAAATGCTCATTATGAAGGAGATGCCGAGCAAAAAAATAAAAAACAGCTCCGTCCTTCATCGCATCCATCAAATCGATGATTATTTAATGAGCTGGGTAACTACCGTATTTACGCGAATATAAGCACCCATTTTTTTTCCAATTTTAGCAGCTCAAAAACTTGCAGGGTGCTTATAATCACCAATTTCAAATATTCACGTCAATATTTTTGTATTTTGTATGAATTTCGTATTGTTTATTGATTTTGCCACACCTTTTGTATGGTTTGGAAATATGGGTAAATTCTTACAACCGTTACCGTATGTAAAAACAACGCTGAAACAAAGGAGCATTTCGTTTATAGGTCTACACAGTATCGGAATTGTCTGGAAAATGACCTCAAAAAATGTCCTAGTATCTCTATATTCAAGTGTCGTTGTAAGCGGAAAGTGATGCAACTGTATGAATGATTATTTGTGTTTGGTTTTGTTAGTATAGAAATTGCCATCTGTGTTTGTTATTTATGTTGTGGCAAGAATGGGGTAGGAGTAAATAAGACATGGTCTTCTTCCTACTCCTGTCCTTAAGGTGGAATATGTTTAACATTACCACTACAAAAAAAAAGAACAAATAAAAATGAAAAGAATGAGTGAAATGAAATATAAGTTTATTTCAAATGCATTTTTTTCTTTAATTTATTCTTTAAATAATGGTTCTCGGGGAAGACGTGCCTATGAGATTTTATTGGCTCAATAACAGCAATACAGAAACATTAGAAACGTTGCGACACTTAACACGGACAACATAACACTGGAAGAAGTAAGATTAAACCAAAAACAATCATTCATATTTGAACAGACAGACCATAATGTATCCGGTAGTTTGCCGTGCTAAAGGCTAACAGCTAGCGCTTGAAAACAAGAGCAGCAGATGCTAAAACTTCAGAAAAAAACAGAAAACAGTTCAAAACGAAGAACACAGAGTCAAACACAATCAAATCGCTCTGTCTGACACACAGAGAAAAACACCACTGTTCTGATATTTACGTCTAACATAAACCGAGCTGTTTTTTATTTTGTATTTTGTATGCTCTTTTAGCGCAAAGGCTCATGGGAACTAGTGAGCAGCAAAGCGTGATGGGAGATGCACTTCTGATCGCTAGAATAGATTATTGTTTTATTATTTTTAGGAGAAACATCATTGAAGTGATACGAGTCACAAGTTGGTTTGTTAAATAAAGAAAAAATAGTATTTTAGAGAGAAAATTAACGTAATTTAGCCAGAAACCAAATTTTTTTTATCATGCCTGAAATATCAGGGGGGTGCTTATATTCGCGTAAATAAGATAATCCGATTTAATCGAGGAAACTAGTTCTTCACCTGTAAGTAAACAGCACGATGATTGAATTGTAGCTGTTATTTTTTCATTTGTAGTGGTAACTCCACTTACGAACAACTCTGGTAACAAACTTTCGTTTTGCGAAGGGCGTCAGATATTTTTTTAAATAATACAGATATTTGCAGACAAAAGTAAGTAGCTGAAGTAATGTGCAATGTTTTTTTGATTCATTCTATAATTCGCACACCAATAATTTGGGCAGTATTTTTACATTCCTAATAAATATCTTGATTTATAGTTTACAATTGTGTACTTTTTACTTGGTACTTGTGGTGGCTGCTGCAAAATGTACATTTCTCACTAATGGGACAAATAAAGATGTTTCTTCTTCTTCTTCTTCTAAAAAGTAGGGGGAAAAACAATTACTCAGGTAAAGTATAAAGTTGCCAAAATTCTACTTAAGTAAAGTAATAGCGTATTTTTACTCAGTTACTTGACACCTCTGGTCAATACTGTATTTCTCATGCAAAAAGCCAATTCTTGACAAAACGTTGGACTTTGTACGTCACATTTCATAAATTGTGTTCTTTTTTTTGACCTTTAACCTTAAGCGTGCCTTCATGATCAAGTCAATCCAGGACAATTTGTAAGGTCGCACACTAGTAAGGGACACACACTAGGGAATCTAGGGGAATAGACAAATCTGAATCTGAATAGAGTATCAACTTAGTTTAAAGTATTAGCTCCTATAGACGCAAGGCAAACTCAAGAGGATAAAAGCTGCGAAACGCGTGGAGAATTTACTATTCATCAGCGTGGTGAGTACCAGAGTACAGTCGGAATGAAACGTCCCCGCGGTGGCTAATTAAATCCACTTGTTAAAATCCTGCTGGAAACGACGTGACAGTTCGGCTCATTTGGGCGCTTGTGTACACACGCACCAGTCGTACGTTTTACTCGTAGCTTATTGTGACGCGTCGAGATCTGTTGTAAGCCATTGTTCCGTATGTGTGTGTCCTCTAAATAATGTTCTTTGTCAGATGGTGGTTTAAAAACATAAAGACCATCAGAATCCAGGTTTTAAGAATATACATACACCAGTAGTGGAAAGAGTACCTGAAAACCACACTTGGTTTTTACTTTAGAGAATTTAATAAATTGCACATCTGATTAGATTTAGTTTTGACTAAATCACCTTAATTTTAGCTTAAATCACATTGATTTTTATGTCATGTGACTGAATTTATGAGAAATATCTTCAGTAGTTTATCTGAGAAACACATGTGTTTTAGAGAGATAGGTGGATGGATGAAAGATAGAGAGAAGGAAAGAAAAGAGAGAAAGAAGGAAAGAAAAAAATAATGAAAAGAAAAGAAAGAAAAAAAAAATACAAAAAGAAAGAAAGAAAAGAAAGAAAATAAAATAAATACAAATATAAAGAAAGAGAGAGAGCTAAGTACGGATATCTTACTGTAAAAATGACTCTGTTACAAATTACAAATCACCGATGCCAAAAAAACTTGAGTAAAAGTTGTAAAGTATCTGTGTCCATTTACTCAAGTATTTTACGCAACTGCCACACACAAACACACTTTTAACCTTCAAGTTCACATTATAAAGCGCTTGTCCTAGTCTAAGACCTGTCCTTAACCAATAATCAATTTGAACTTAGACGCTAAAACTCAACTTTACTCTCAAACAACCTTCAGAGTTATGGGGACCAGTCAGACGTTCTCATAAGTTCGTACAAAAACCTAACATTTTAACTAATTTTACAATATCTAGAGTGCGGTTGTGAGTTCTGGCGTTTATATTACAATTGTGCTTCAAATTATATGCTTTTATACTAAAGTAAGACCAACGTGGTACTTATGGGGACTTCTGGATGGTCCGCACAACTCAAGTGTCAAGAAGGGAGTTTAGGGCTGAGGTTACAACTGAGTTTTGGCGAGACCCCACTTTGATATGAGTGTGTGTGTGTGTGTTCAGTAATTGTTAGAAGACAATTAGTGCTAATTGTCTTCAAAAAAGAATGACACTATAGTCAATGCATTCTGTAATAAATCATAATAAAATAAAATATTTGTGTTTAAAAAAATAATAATTATTATTGATAAATACATATAAAATATAAAATATATACATATAAAAAATTATAACACAAAATAATTATTGTGTAAATAAAATTGGCGCGTCAACAGACAATGACCACTATAATATTGCTCTAATAGTTTCCATGATTGTATTTATTTCCTTTGTCCATTAGTACCTCACAAATTAGCACTGATCACTCAGCTCGTTAGCTTAATTAGGTGGCATGTTTTCAAGCGTCTATTGACGAATCGTGTTGTAGCGGTAAAGCCACGGCGTCACACGTGATCAATACGTTTTTCACCTGCACGTTTTTCAACAGTTACTATGCAAAACCGCGTATTTAAAAAAAAACTCGTACAAATCCATCGATTCGCCGAGTGTTCGTCAGCGCGCCCTCATTACAATTTCTCACAGTGCCATTTACCAAATGTCAGTCAAAAAGTGTCGGCACAATAAAATCGATGACTGTCTTCCAGCATCTGAATGTTTCATTACTGTAAATACAGCAGGAGATATATGGATCCCAGCGCTTCAGAGAGAGGAAGCCACGCAATAAAAGCACATTGATCTGCCGATCTCGCTGATACACAGGCGAGGGGGGGCGGGGCGGGGGCGGGGCAGGGGGCCGGCGCTGATCTTTCCAGCTCGGCTCCTGGGGCCGCGGAACAACCTTTGAGTTCCTCGTATCGACGCCAGATACCATCACCACACACTACTGCTGCTGCTGGAGATGCCATGCTTCAATAAAGCCGCACAACACACTTTAGTTTATTCCATCCATCCATTAAAACATTATCTATCTATCTATCTATCTATCTATCTATCTATCTATCTATCTATCTATCTATCTATCTATCTATCTATCTATCTATCTATCTATCTATCATCCATCCATGTCTGTCAACGTTTCTATCTATCTATCTATCTATCTATCCATCCATCCATCCATCCATCCATCCATCCATCCATCCATCCATCCATCCATCCATCCATCGGCAGATACCATCACCCCGCTGCTGGGAGTTGTCATTTTTCAATAAAGGCACAGACACACTTTTTCTCGTTTTTTAGCCGGCAGAAGTCATTAATGAGAGCATCTTATTGATGATGAAGAAGCTCTTCAGACGAGCGCAGGGGTCCCGGCGTAATCTGCGGCCCTCGGGAGGCGATCGATTCATCAGCGGGTCAGGCCGTTATCATAATGCCCTTATCACGACGCTTGTTTCCTCGCCGGTGTTTGTCTCCTAATCCTCCTGTTGTTCGGGACGTGGCCAGTAGGTGTCACTGTTGCCAAAATCCCTGCTGGTGTGATGTTGGTGTTGAAAAAAATAAACGATTTAACGTTCAATGTCTGTTCGTGTCGGGTTCAAATACAATAATAACATGCGATACATGAAATTATGATGAAGTGTAATCGCTTTTTATCTTCTATTGGAAAAAAAAAACACATTCACATACAACAATTATTCCACTATTCTGTCTATTCATTATTAAGTGTCCACTGCAAGTGTCCATCGCATTTTTCTTGTGTTCCTGTATCTTGTGTTGTAAATAAATTGTCATAAAATGTTATAAAAAATGTCGTTTTGTGACAATATTAGACTTTTAAAGATTAGACTTTCAATGAGTCTAATCTGCTTTTATCTTGTAAATTGTATCGAAAAATAAAAACATTGTTAGAATTATTCAACTATTCAGACCTATATTGATATAAATATACATGTAAATATATATATATATATATATATATATATAGTTATGCATGTATATAGAAAATGACAAGATCATATATGTCGTTTTTGTGACAATATTAGACCTTCAAAGATTAGACTTTCAATTACGATGAAGTCTAATCTGTTTTTTATCTTGTATTGGAAAAAAAAAATAAACATTGTTAGAATTATTCAACAATTCTGACCTATATTAATATAGATATACTTATATATTGAAATATGTATACAGTATATAAATACACATGCTTATAGAAAATGACAAGATAATATACTTTATGTCGTTTTGTGACAATATCACAACAATGTTTTAAATATACACTATAATATATAATTTTTTACATAATGAGGATAAGAACTCCCACAAACACACGTTCTGATGATAAAAATCTTTTCCATTTCTGGGTCAGTGGGAGTTGAAGCCAATCACAACATTTCTGGGCCTGAAGTTGGGACACACCCTCTGGTCTAGTGGCCAACCAATCACAGAGCAGAACACATTCCCTCTCTCACTCACCTATCGACAATCTTCCAGATTCCATTTCTTCTCCAGGTTATTGGACTGTTGGAGGAACCTGGAAACCCAGAGGAAACCAAAGCAGTTCACGACGAGAACCTGCAAACTGGAAAAGTACTCAAACACGATCGACTGTCTAACAAACCGAGCCACTTGTTTAGTTCCTTATCAGAAGCCGTCCAGACTTCTGACCATTTCCATTTCCTTTTTCAGTTCTGAAAGAATTCTCCGAGATCTGAAGAGCGTTCATTAAAATGTGATTTTTGTGATGTATTGATGAAATGTTTCCAGGAGCTTTTTTTTTTTTTTTATAAAGCCCGTGTGCAGCTTTCTTGTTAAAGAGGCTTGAATGATGAAATGATTCTGCCTGATAACGTGGCTGGAACTGTTCCAGCGCTGAAGGGCCGATGCAATGATGCAGATTATCATTTTAAACCTCTAACAGATTTTATTATAGTTCTAAAATTACATTAATCAACACATTGTATTTTTAATAGAAGATTAATGCACATTTCTGTCTGACAATCAGTTTTTAATCAATCAATAAATTCACCCATCTCTCTTTGGTCTCTATTAATCTATCTATCTATCCATCCATCCATCCATCCATCCATCCATCCATCCATCTATCTATCTATCTATCCATCCATCCATCTGTCTATCAACCAATCAATCAGTCATTCTGTCAGTCTCTTCATTCATCCAAATGTCTATCAATGTGTTTATTCTTCAAATTCTATCTCTTTCTTCTCTACTTTTATCGTACAGTTTTATCTCTCTTTTTGCATCGATCTATCCATCCACACACACATCCATCTATTCATCTATCCAACCAACCATCTCTGAGAGTCTAAGTTAATAGAATCCTGGATTAAAACCTTTCTAATGCACTAAATTATGCAATTTATGAAGAACTTAGACCTCGTTATTTATGTAAAATAAAAAAAGGGAACAAATAAAAGCGCCACGAGGGTTTTCCGGTTAATCCTGTGTTCCAGCCGGAGTGTGTTGTGCTGATGCGTGAGCGAGGAGGTTTGTGAAGAGCAGAAAGTGTCACGCAAACAGAGACACGGAGAATATTCCCTCATCCCAATCAGGTAAATGATACGCCGCCGTCGTCCTTTGACTAATAATCAGCTCACCTTTTAGTCCGGCTCGCCATTTTCCTTGAGTAGTTCACTTCAAATCAGGCATTACGGAGCGCTTGATTCCAGAATGCTGATGAACGAGTGCGTGGCATTGACATGCAGATGAACCGCTCCTACAGGATTCATAGATTACATCCAACGCTCAACTCTCACTTCTCCTTGCTTTACGTGCTGATCAACAATTAGACTGTGAAGTAAATATATCAGTTTATTCCATCTAATATTATCAACTTATACACAGTTGCTGGTAATTGTGGTCATTTGTAATCTGACCTTTTGCCGGAAGTGAGATGAGTAAATTCGTAAGCGAATTACAAAACTCAGCTTGGCGAAATTTGGCTGCAATCATAATTTCTATCTCAAAAAGAGCAATAATTCTAGTTTTGAGTCTCTACCGATATGCAAATCTAAAAATGGAAGAATTTTTTTTGTCGCAAAACCACATTTGTCGATATTTACGTAGGAGCAAAACAATATTTGGTTTTCCGGGAAAGTTGCTTAATCTTTTGATTAGCTACTAAAATTTGATTCTTTTGTGTTATAAATGTGTAAAAAACAGTTGCGATACTAAATTATACAAATGTAGCGTTACGTCTAGTTTTGAGTCTGTGGGATTTATTCTTCATGCAAGACAATGTGGCAATTTTTTTGTTGTGAAACAAAATGTGTCAATGTGTCTGGTTGTGAGTTTTTTCGAACTAAACAGAAATTTCGAGTAAACAGGTGAATAATTGTAGTTACGAAACAGAATTTGACCACATTTATGATAATTATGAGACTAAATGTGATGCTTCTATTGGTGAGATTAAATTTGACTTGTATAGGATTCAATTTGAGTGATTATATTTGATGTGAAGAAAAGTTGATTTTTTTGATAAATAGAGTTGAATCTATTTATGTAATAAATTGTAATAAGTAATGTGATGTAATTTTTTGTAAGGAGTTGTGAAGCTGAAAAATGTATTATGTAATATTCAGCAACAGATATTGGAAATTACTGTATAGCTGTAATAACATTTTCCCCCAAAACATTTTTCAACACAAAACGCATTTAGAATAAACAAACAAAAAGTAGCAATGATAAAAACAAAAAATTAACACACACTCAGTTTGTTTTGATTAGTAATTCCGGCCATTTCCGACGTAATTTGGCCATTTCAAGCCAGCATCAAGCCCACCATGTTCTGACTGATGCGTTTGATAATTCACAGTCTTGTATTAAAACACAAACCATTCCCATTCAGAACTTCCAAACGCAGCCACAGGCTTTACATCTCCACACCACAAAAGCTGTTGTGCGCTTCTTGAGAACGGAGTGTGATTGCACCAGTAAACAGTCGACTCTGAAAGCCTTCGTGTGACTGACACCGCTGGAAATGCCAAGCCGAGGTGTCTTTTTTTTTTAAACCTTCCGTGGATTTCCACAAACAGCGGAAACTCCGGCCCTGGAAAACATCTCGGCAGATAAAGAAAAACAGTAGCTCTGGATGACAGGATGTTATTTCTCACTACTCAAGACAACCGTTTGATAGCAGGTTGTAGATTATTTGCAAGAGATGTTTACGGGGCTTTGGCTTTTCACACCTTTTTGGGAGGTTGATTTTCATTTTCAAGCCAAGCCATGTGATGTTACGTCTAGAGAAATAGGAAATAAGTCGCTTGTTCTCTTGATAGAAGGCGACAACAGTTTGTAGGCCTGAATTGTAGGGCATTTTAGGTTTTTTTTTCAATGGAGAAAAGTGACTTGGGATTAGATTTGTAGTTTTGGGAAGATTTGTTTTGATTGGTGAATAGATTCACTTCGAAACATGACGTGCTTTGAAGCGAATCTATTTGTTTGAAAAAATAACGTTTTTTTTCTATTCAAGTTAATCTATTTTCTAATCAAATCTAAAAAAAATTTGAAAAATAACAAAAAGTTGGTTTTTTCTTAAAGTTATTCTCTTGAAACAAATGTAGACTTTGTTTGGAAAAATGATTTTGTTTTTGTCTAGATTTTGTTGAATCTTTTGAAGTTAATCTGTTTTCTAATGAATTCTACTTTTTGTTTTGAAAAATAAGAAAAAGTTGACTTTTTACGAGTTGTTCTATTCAAACCAATCTACTTTTTGTTTTGAAAAATAAGAAAACGTTGACTTTTTACGAGTCATTTAATTCAAACAAATCTACTTTTTGTTTTGACAAATAATTGAGTTTTTGTCTTGAGATGTTTTGAAGCAAAACTATTTTCAAATCAAACCCATTAAAATCCACAATTTTCCATCGAAATATAGATTTTTGAAGTGAATCTCCATTCTATTCAAAACAAATTTTGAACTTTGAACTCAACAGCTTTTCAACTTAATCGGTAGCAAAACACTTTCAGCAGCTAAAGAGCGCAAGTAAATTTTACAAGATCGTGCACGTTTTTTCAACCGAGCTGAAGTGTAAACAACTAGAATGAGGATGTAAATGTATCAATAATCCACTTTTTCCCATAATACACAACACATAAACAACAACATTTTGTCTTCGTTTTGCATCCCACCGTCCGTTTTTGTTGATTGCGCCGAATTCAATCCATTTGGGGACGATTCAATCTGGCTAAATTGCGCTTACTGAAGACGTATTTCATTCTTCTTGTCAGCAGTGCGCCAGCCATATGCAAATATCCAAAGCTCACGACACATAAAGCTGCAGGATGTGTGCAGATTAAAAGAACTAAAGGCCCAGGTATCGCACAACACAACACTACACAACACAGAGAGCCGAGCCCAAACCAGTATAATTGGGCCCGTTGGACTTGCTTCTGGACTCTCTTTTCCAGACCAGCTCACAAAAGGCCGGAGGCGAGTGCTTACCCGCGCAAAATTCCCAAAGCATCGCGAGCGGCGTTTCGGACTCTATAGATTTTGTGTTATCTATAGCCGTTCGATTTGCACGCAAAATGATGCCGTGGCAGTTTTTTTCGGAGGAGATTTTATTACGTCTGCAAACGCCGTGAGTGATGATGGATGTCGAAGGGCGGCTGTGGAATTTGATTATTCGCTCGTCCGGACCAGAATAGCAGATTAGCTGATCTTCTGTCTCACACTGGTCACGGCACAAGACACACATTCCCTTATTTGCTACTTGTAGTACCAAACACTTTGCATTACACTTGCTGAGCAATGTTGTCTTGGTGAAAATTTAAAACAGTTTTTTTTTAAAAAAGGTTTTAACGGAAAATATGAGTGGTGTAAAGTACTTGGGGACCTGGACTTTGTTATTTTACTTGAGTATTTCTGGCTACTTTGTACTTATACTGAGTATTTTTGGCTACTTTGTACTTGTACTGAGTATAAAAAATAAAAGCAATTCTTACACTCTACTTGACTACATTTTTGAATAGGTACGTATCTGTATCTTTACACTTGCTGAGCAATCTTGTCTTGGAGAAGATTCAAAGCTCTGAATTTTTCTCAAGGTTTTTACGGGAAAACCGAGTGGTGGAAAGTGCTTGGGAACATGGACTTTGTTACTTTACTTGAGTATTTTTGGCTACTTTGTACTTGTACTGAGTATTAAAAATAAAAGCAAATCTTATTCTTAGTTCTTATTCTTAGTACTTGACTACATTTGTAATTGACTAGCTGTATCTTTACTCCACTACATTAGAATGGACACTTATTGTTACTCGTTACATATTTCATAAATTTTAGTTAATTAAGTAAATTTCTTGGGTGGATGAGGTGATATCGCCATCTGCAGGATGCTGAAGGTACTGGATGCTGTTTATCAGCTCAATCACGTCAATGTGAATTAGCAGTTGCACTTTTTTGCACATTTGAGTTTGACTCTGATCTTTTTTCCATCTACTATGTTCTGCCCTTTTGAAACATTGAGGTGTTCAATTTAATTTCTAGCCTCATTAACAAAGTTATTTGAGCCTAACTTCAGTACGAGTAAAATACTCAAGTAATTTTAAGATCGGACCCTTTACGACTTTTACTCAAGTTGTCTTGGAAAAAGTAACAAAGTAATTTTTACAGTAAGCTCTCCGTACTTTTACTCGAGTATGATTTTCAGCTACTCTTTGCACCTCTGCCAAAGATGAATCGAAAGTCGGCGAAGAATAAAAATTGGTCTTCAGACTCACAGCAATCACAGCTCAGACCTTCTCGTCTGCCGTCTGGGAGCCTCGTTTTCAGTTCAGCGGTCACAGGAAAGGTCTGTTCCGAGTGCTGGACTCGACTTAACCTTTCCTGGAACGAGTCTGAGTGACGCTCTCAAATCTCTGCTCTGTCAAACAAATGACATCGTCTCCAAAAAACTTGATGGCCCATACCTGAAGAAAAGTTAAAAAAAAAGGATTTACAAGCGTTTTCTACTAGGAGACTGACATAAGTAGGTCATTCAAGCATTTAAAAGCTAAAACTTTCACATTTAAACTTTGCGTCTAGTACGCGTGGGATTGAAATCATAAAAACGTAAAACAGGATTTGCAAATGTGCAGGTGTTTGTTTGTTTGAATTTTACAAATTTAGTTTTTATTTATTGGACGCAATTTGCATTTAACCGAATCATAGCTTTCTGAGTTCAGTCGAGAAAAAAAAAATGCTTTTTTCAGAAGTGTTTCCATATATCCTGTTGATTAATATACAGTATCTTAAAACCTCTATTAGAACGCCACCTCTAATACAGCTGAAAAATTACACTGCTAGGCGCTCGATTAGAGGTTTTTCTTTTTAAACAAGGACTTTTTATTTTGAATTTTAGATTTTTCAGTTTACATTATACACAAAAACAGAACAGAACAAATATAGAAAGCACACACAAAGTAACCCCACCCCACCCACAGTCAGACAAATAAGCAGTAAAGTATAAAATTATAGTTCGCAAGAAAAAGAAAATATATTTATGTAGTAGGATTTGCAGGGCTGAATTTCTCACTTTGTAATGAACTAACAAAGTTCAGAAATGGTTGCCAAGTTGTGTCAAACATTTGGACAGAAATTGGTAGAGAATATTGGATTTCGATTAGAGGCTTTACGGTAATTTATTATCAGTTATATTTCTTCACAACCAACGATCAAGTATTTATGAGGTATGAAGTTATGATATGTACAATTTGGGTTTTGAATTTTTTCACTTTCTTTTTTAATTACGAATGAACTTGCAGCAATAACTACAAATGGACACCAAGCTTAATGTTTACTAAATTATCATTAATTATAGCAATGATGATTACAAAGAAGATTACAAAGTTGCATATTTTAAGTGCTCATTTAAATATAGCTGTGATCAGCAATGATGGTGTTTGAGCCTTTTATGATGTGTACTAAAAATCAGAGACTAAGCATATGCAAAGAAAGATAAAAATACATTCTTAAAGAAATGTTTTCAATCGTATTTGCATGTCAGTACATTTCTGTGTCAACTTTTTATGCTTTTATCATTTTACCCTCTATTTTACCCAAATTTAACCTCCTGAGTCCCGGTGTCCTCGTCTGTGTACTGATGTCCCGTAATTTTCCCACTCGCTGTGTAAACCCCTGATGTGCTAAAACCAATTGAATATTTTGTCGTGGTCTTAGACCCTCCGATCGTCTAAGCACATTTTGCCGCTAGAGAGAAAATTCAGTTTCTCGCAAGTCTTTGCAATAGAAGCATTTACCTGCATTATTTACGAAAATGTATCACCGCAATGTTAAGGTAAGACGTGTCCCTTTTGTTAGGACACGAAAGATGAATGAAAACAAGTGAATGTTTAGTACACTGTAAAAAGTGTCTTGTTGAATCAAAGTAAAAAAATGGAGTCAACTGATTACACCTAATCTGTTTACTTTGGTTCAAAAGAGTTAGAAAAATGCGTACAACACATGCAAGATTCTCATTGGCTCATTGGCCAATTTTCATTGACCAATCCAAGAAACAAGGTCTTCTCTTCTCATCACCTCTGGCTCCTAAGCACATTTTTACTTTACTTCAAATAAATGTATTTACTTTACACTAAAAGACTAACTTTTAAATTGGATGAAGCACAAATTTTACATTAAACTGATGGTTAGACAGAAAATTAAACGCTTTGAGTTAGATCAGGTATAAAAATGTATTCAAAGAAACGACACGGCTTTGGCAATTTTTACAGTGTAGTTTGAGTTAGATCAAGTATCAAAACTTATTTAAACTAACGACCAGCCTTTGGCACATTTTACAGTGTAGTAACAAATGTAATATCTCCATCACTATATCATGCAAAAAACAATTGACGCTTTACTTGAAAAAGAAAATAATTTCAGAGCTCGAGTCTTTTTTTCGAGATTAAACACACCACAGTAACCAGTCCTTGACGTGGTTTGTAACTTGGACACCGAGTTCTAACAGACATCACACATTTTCTTAATTGAGACGAATCTGATGGCACTGATTGATACGGACAGATTCGGGCTTCAGAAGCCGCAGAGATGCATCTTTCCACTCGTCGTGTTTGGCCACAAACGTCCAATGACCTTTTCCAGACCCTGTTAAAGAAAGAGGTGTATCCCACCTGCCAATACTGCTTATCCGGACCACTGAACTCTGAACCATTGAACTCCAGGGTCTCCACTGGCTTCTTATAAATGAAATGACCATTAATTGTTATTTTTCACAAAACTTGGAATGTTTCATTTACATTTTTTTTTTTTCATTTTTCACATAATTTTCATTTTTTTTTGTATTTTTTGTATTAGACATTAGGGCTACAATTTACAAACCACGTCTCTAGTTGAATAGTCTAATTAGTTAATTAAATACATTTCACTTACGCAACTTTTGCTGTGATGCTTAAAGTTGTGTATCTGTAACATGTCAATTTATGCTTCGTCCACCATATAAAGCAGTTTCATCACATCACATCACGTCCTTTTTATTTCACCTTTTATGACTGTACAGTACAATGCCACCACATTTTTTTCATCCATCCAGTTTATAGCATACCAGGCTTTTTTAAATGTATTTTTTATTTTTTATATTGTTACTTTTACCTAAATGCATTTGGATACCCCTGTTTTAAGATGCGTAAACATGTAAATAAAGACAACAAATGGTGCGTATAAGCAAAAAAAAAAGTTTAATATTAAAGCTACATATTATTTACAATTGTGGAAATAAAAGAGAGAAAATGTACTAAATTGTCAACTCCAAATAATTTAGTATAAAAATAAACATTTTCCAAATTTGCACCTAATTATGTAACATGAGCTCGAGTGCCACTGCGTAAATTTTACAGCATCGGGGTGTCTATTAAAAACTCCTTCACACACAAAAAGCCCTAGCCTAGCACAAGTCACGCTACCATCGTAATCTATCTCACACTAATACAATCATGAACCACGAGAAAAAGCACCAGAACGTGAGCTGACATTAACACATCGTCTCGCAGATGAATATGTATGCGCATACTCGCTGGATGCTCACCTGAAGGACACTGGCGCTTTATTTAATCACTGCATGTATAAGTTATTCCGGAAGGATCCGGCTCGGCCTGCGACAAACACTTTGCATGTCTGACCTGACTGATCGATAAGTTATTAAAGAACAACCTCTCGGAGGCTCGTCCATTAATTCAGGGCTGTCAGGCTTTGGTGGTCCGGCCTGGTTCTGCTCCCACAATCCTCCCTGGGCCACAGACAACCTTACGTCCTCATCACGCCGGTGCCTTAACTGGGCTGACGAGAGGAAGATTCTACAGACTTAACGGGATTTTACCTGTTCGATAGCGTATTGATTGGCTGGGATTGTGCCGGGGTGTTCGGAGACATGGGGTTTATTTAAACACGCTCCAGGAGGCCGTGTTTGTTTAATCCGGGAAGTGGAGACCTCGGAAACATCTCGGCTGGTTTCTAGGTCTGACAGGCTGGAACCTTTTCTTGGACGTTTCTTGGAGCTCACAAGCAAAGACAAAAACGGTAGGTTACTGTGAATATTACACGCTTTCAATCTCGGAACGCACTACAATGGATCTTGAAATACAATTACAAATCCAAACAACTGTGGTTTTTATATTTTGAGAGTGGTGGATTGTGGTACGTTTCCTACAAGACAGTGTTCGAGAGTTGGACTTGAGCATCAGATGTTTCTTGCTGTCTTTCTAGATGAAGTTCCCGGTTTCATCCCAAGGTCGAAAAACATGTAGGAGATTCAACAATAGAGTGAGAGTATTGATGTTTATGCTGAGTTTATGATGAGTCCCACTCTGTGATTGGTTGACTACCAATAGAGGGTGTCCCGCCTTCAGGCACAGAGTTGCTGGGATTGGCTGCTGCTCCTTGTGACCCTTAAAAAAAACAATTCATCAAAATTTTAAATGGACCCAAACCGATTTCTAGACTCTGTGTTTTGTGCTCAGACTGATAAGGTGAGGTGATGCCAATATGGCCACTAGGGACCGTACTGAATATGTGACCCATCCAAGTGAAGTGTACACACACACAGTGAAGTGAACACACAATTACCCAGAGCAGTGGGCAGCCGAATAAACCAGCCGAAGGGGGATTCGAACCTGCAACCCCTCAGACACAAGTCGAAGTCCCCTGGAACTGGACCACAACACACCCCCAACCCAAAATGCCCAGAAACAAACCCCCAGAATATTCATGTATCCACTGACCCATCCGATCGGATCAAGAGTCCATGAACTCCAACACTAAGCCGTTCAGAAGAGAATTCCTCATAATCTTCCAACTTCCCTCATTAAGTGTAAAACTGGCTTTCCATCGTCAGACATGCTCGACAACACGGAGTGATTTCTCACTGGATATTTGCCACAATTGCAGCAGCCACATCTGACATAGACGGAGAGAATATTGTTTAGAAGTGAGGAGGGATAGATTTATCGTCCAGCTGAAAGAGAGAGGGATGTGATGGATGAAGCAATACTCGGGCTGTCCTCCCAGCTCTTCGGTCGAGGCTTCAGACTCGGCTTGATTCCGTTCGGAGCCACTGCTGGGAAATTTGTAGTGGTGGGCATCGGACGTCTCTTGTCTTGTTTGGATGCTTTTGTCATCCCGAATGTTTAGAGAGAGAACTCCTGGATGATTGTATATTGGGTTAGAAAGATATTAAAAAAATCAGCTTTCGTGGAATATGTTTCACGATTTTGAAATATTGGTGCGACAGGTCCGGAATAAAGTAGGGATGAAATAGAACTGATGCAGAGACAGAGATCTTTGGAGGAGAGGGATGGGAGTTGGGATGGATGAGATCAAGTGCGATCAAATGAGAGCTGAGAACATTCCAATAAATTGATAAAAGCGGGTCCGGCACCAGTGCGACACCGAGGGCCATCGATTGGTCTGTGGCACTGCTCAATTATAGAGCCCGACTCTGATGAGACACTCAGAGCCTCGTCCATGCCAAGATCTGCTTCTTTACAGACTCACTTTCCAGACTATTAGCACAAGTAAAAGCGGTAACCATACACCGGACCACTTAGTCTGTTACTTCCCCACAGCTACTAATGAACACGATGAGCTAGATCTGAACTAAATGTAGAGAAATAAAGAGCACTTCTCAACCGGGTCACGGCACCAGCTACACATTAGGAGAAAAAATAAATAAATAATTGGTATTTGCAACATTTTGGGCAATAAAAAGTGGGACGCATTGAAGCCTCAAAGAGGGGATGATCCATCGAGACCTGTTTGGGGTTTTCTGTATGGGGTATGCATGGATTTCCTCTGGTTCTCCGGTTTTCTCCAAGACTTTAATTGCCAATATTTTTGAGTGAAAGTGTGAATGTGTGCCATTCTGTGATTGGTTGGCCACCATTCCAGAGTGTGTGGTAGATGTGGTCCAGTGGAAGGGAATTAGACTTGGGCCCAAGGGTCTGCAGGTTCAAATCCCTCTCTGACAGGTTCTGCAACTGAGTGTCCTTGGGCAAGATACTGACCCCCACATGGCCACCGGGTGCCACAACTTAAGGCTGCCCACTGCTCCAGATTTGTTTGTGTTTACTTCACATGATGGGTTGAATGCAGAACAGTTTCGATTTGGTCCTTAGGTGGGCATAAACTTACTCAATTTTTTCCCGCCCTTAGAATCAGTTTGGCTCCAGCTCCCTGTTACCCAGAAATGGTTAAGCGTTCCAGAAAGTGCATGGATCACTTTATTGTATTGGTAGAATGGTAGAATTAAACTCAACTGAACAGAGTTTGAAAGTGCAAACACCAGATGCCAAGCCAGGGTCTTAAACTTGACATAATGTTCAAGTGAAGCTCTTCAGAGATTGATGTGTTTGACAAAACACTTCTTTTTTTGTGAGGATCAAACAGCAGCGACATGAAAACTCAAAACAAGAAGTGAATCTCTTCAGAGTTGATTTCTGTTGTTCTGTTAAGGCAGCATTCACACCGCAACTCAACACGCTCCACCTTTCATTCTCTCTTTTTTTTCGTTGACGTGTGACAGATCTGTTAATTGGCTGACAGTGTGAAAAATCCAAGGTGCATTCAACCTGACATTCTTCATTTGAAAGCGTAAAAAAAAACAACCAGAGATGTAAATTTTCACATTAGTTTTCAGGTAGTTATGACATTACTCGAAACGGATTCTCATTTTTGTGAGCTCCTAAGCTTGTGGAAAGAAATAAATAGTGAATAAAAAGGCCAATGAGCTTTTTCGATGTATTAAATGGGGAGGGGTAATATAGAACTCCATAATATATAAACCGCAAACACAGCATTGGGGGTTCTCACGTAGGGACCGAAATAAATAATGAAAAATTAAAAGCCTCCGGGCAAGTTAAGCACGTTGAAAAAAGTGACCACACCAGTGTGTGTGTGTGTGTGTGTGTGTGTGTGTACTAGGCAGGAAGGGATGCAATTTGATTTTTAAGTATCTTCTAAACTGTTCTTGTGGTTCTCCTCCATATTTTTGCACTTTCAGCAATGTTTAGAATAAATGAAACCCCTGAAACTCTTCGATTGGCGTACGCTGCTTAAAGGTCTGCGAATGACACGGATCTGATTTCATGTGAGCGGTGTTTTGTTGGTGAACGTGAGGAGGGATTGAATGGTTTCTGTAACACCTCCATTAACCTGCAGTCAGAGGTCCATGTTCCCGTTCGCCCGGCCAATTGGGGTTGTCCTGTGATAATTATTCTGCCGTTGTGCTGCTTTGTTCTCGCTTTGAGCGCCTCGGTGTTACAGCGAATGGTAATGATTGCTGGCATTTGGTATCAATTCGTTCTCCAGCTCCTTGCATCACGATGTACTTCTTCAAACGTTGCGTCTTAAAAAGAAACCAGTGTACTGGATCTATAGTTGATCCACATGCAACTTTATGGTTAAACGCAGGCCAGTCCAACCAGTCATTTTTTTGTTTTTATATATTCCAACCAACCTCATATTTTAAAGGTAATGTTGTAAGAGTAGTGAACAAAACACACATTTAATAGAAAAACTCACATAAACTAAGGCTGGTGCAATGTCAATGACAGACAAGACTCACACAGGTGGCAGCTTAAATAGACTGATTAACGAGATGCAACAGGTGAACACAATGAGACACCAACACAAGAATCCTGGCCTTTGTAGTCCATAGACCAGTCGTGCTGATCGTGACAAATGTAGTTTTTGTGAACAGCAATGTAAAACAAATAAGAAAATACCCACTTTTACAAGCACAAAATAGTTTGTTTCTTGACCCACCACCCCTAAAACCATCCAATCCCAATACCAGTATGCCACGCTAACCTAACCCTATAACATGACCAATTTCAAGCCTAAAGCTCACCATAACCATTGCTACTTTAAGTCTTTAATCTTAACATAAACCCACCTCAACCATACTCTAGTACTCACCTCTAACCTAACCACAACATCTTACCCTATACTTAAAACACACTTTAACCAAACACTAGCATCTGACTTTTTCTAACCTCTAGACTTGAACCAAAAACCCACCATTACCAAACTCGAGAACTCATCTCTGACCTAACCATACAACCTTACCCTAATCTATATCTTCAAACTTACCTAAAGTAACCCTCAATATTGCCATAAATCAGTATTTACAAATGTATACATAATCCTTAACCCGCTGTGTGAAGGAGAGATATCGCAGATATTTCCTACCTGCTGCGATTAGACTCTACAATTTGAACTTAAATTCAAACTGGTGACTGGAACTATGCCTAAGACGGGCAGCGCTACTTGTTCATTATGGTCTGTGTTTGTTGGTTCATTATGATGTGTGCAGTGCGTTATGGTGATGTTTGTTTATTTTTTTGGATTTGTTGTTGCTGTTGTGACGTGAAATTTCCCCGCTGTGGGACTAATAAAGGATTTTTCAATTCAATTCAATTCAATTCAATATCACATAGTTTAAATCTAACTTAGATATAGTTTAGAATCCCACTCCAACTATAAAGCGTTACCCTAACTGTACCACTTTACTTAGCCCTACGTCTGAACTCTAAATCGCCCAATCATATCCTAACCTTAAACTCACCTAACGTTACCCAAACTTCAGTCAGAAGCCTCCTACTACACATTATTGAATATATCACCCTTAGTATGAACATGTTTGATAAGCAGCTACTCTTCGCACACAGAAATCGACTGCCACTCTTGTAAGTGCTTTTTTGATAAGGACTTATTGCCAGCATGTGGACCAACCTTGCTCTCCACGAGAGCGTCAAACAGCTCAGGGCAGATTGTGTAAATCTGTTACAAGATGACGTTATTAACTCCATTTTCCTTCTTGCTATCCACACATTGTTACCCGCTCAACCTTATTTCAGCCTAAGTGCCTCTTAATCATTTCATTCCAGCGCTGATAGATATCCCCCTTGCACGGCCCCCCTTTCTCCCAGAACATCTCTCTTGCCGCCTGACAATCCTTCTGATTATATGCACAATATCTCTCCAATCTCGACCAATCACACGTCTCCTGGACTGAAAAGCCACTTTCAGTGCCAACGGGTTTTCCCCTTCAGGTTTAGCCATTGTTTATTGCCAGATTATGGCTATTGGGTTTCTAGAATAACAAATCTCAACATAAATTAAACTAAGCAATATGATTGGCCAATCGGAATGACCCATTCATTTTGTAGTGTCTAAGACGGCAATTTTTAATTTTAAATGGATCCTTTGATTTCCGTTCACAGTATTTCAAACTGATTCAGTTTTGAAGTTCAAGTTCAAGCACCTTTCTTAGTTCTAGACGAACGCAAAGTCGCTATGCGGACGTAGGGGAAAAAAATGGTGCTTGAAGAAGAAAAATGTCCTTTGTTCATCTGTGTTCAAAACTAGGAAAAAGAGTCAGTAAAAAAAAAAGAAAAATGTCTATAGTTCATCGGCGTTTAGACTATGAGCTATGACCAGAAGAGCAAAGTAGATTGCGACAGTGGCTAGAAAAACAAAACTCTCTAAGACAATAATAACAGTAGTGATGCTATGGTGCAGGTGAGGTTCGGTTCCGGGCTTCTACCTTATGCAGCCTTCCTATTCGTTAATATTAGTCATTGAATATGTTGTTGTTACAATTTGAAATATGCTTCATTGAAGAGATTATTGTTTTTAAACTAGATTTAAACAGACTAACTGATTCTGATTAACGAATCGTGCTAGGCAGAGTGCTCCATAGTTTTGGTGCTAGATCATCTAAAGATCTTCCAATGTTTTAGAGATTTTTGGTATTACAAGTTGGCCTGAGTTTTGAGAGCGCAACGGTCTGGTAAAATGTGATTTAAGCTTAAAAAAATCCTGACTATCTTAAATATATTAAAAACACTGGATAAGCTAAACTATTCTGATACAGCGCTGAAAATTGTATCAAAAAATGTTAGATTTGCTCCTATTTCTTTCAAACCTGTAGCTCTTTACTAAAATTCTATTCACTGAAAAAAATGAGAAAGTGTTTCTGGCAAATAAAAATGCAATTGTCAAATCTAGGTATTGCGTGAAAGTCTTAATTGGCAGTGTTCTCGTAAATCATTGGATGAATCATTAAAATCTCGTTAACGTTGATCATCAAACTGACCGATTATTTTTGTGATCAACCTCAAGCATTCTGTTCGCCATATCCCATACGAAAAAAAAAATTCGGCTTATGGTTTATGTTTAATGTGCTAGTCGAAGGGCTTTTCTACACGTATCTTTCGCGCGGCTGTTTCCGTCGCGATTTCATTAGCGGAAAGTGTTTTTCCATTTACGCCGGGCTTCCGAAATGTGTTACTGCTTAGCCACAGTCTAAGAAGGCAGTCATTACCCACAGAAAATGGCTTAATTATTCAGGGAAGCCTTTCGACAACACGGGAGAGAAACATATGTTAGGCTTAACAACAAGGGCCCAAACCGGCCCCTGAAAGAGCTGACGGAGCCAGTGCTTTCCCTCGGAAAAGCAGAGCCGGCAATAATCTAACTATAATTAAGGCCTATAAACCATGTCAGGCTACCATTAGGCCAAATGTCTAGCAACCAATCAGCTTTGACATTAATGGCATCGAAGCTTCGTAAATCACATTTGTTATAATAAGAGAATCTTAAGCTTTTCTGTTTTTACCCCTTTAGCGCAATTTTTTTGTTGCTGCTTTTATAGCGATGACCTGCGACGTCAGTGCTTTATCGTGGATCAAAATAGTTTCACATTTTTGTACGTTTTCAATATGGTGAGTACTGTATTGTTTTATTCCACAAATCCCAACTTACGTATGAACAATTCACTCCGTCTTCACTCACAAACTGTGTGATTATAATATTGTGTTTCTAAATATCCAAATCTGTTATCTAAGTTTTTTACAAGTTTCGATCATTTGTAAAAAAAAAAAATGCTGGTAGCTCTTTTTATTGATTGGGAATGTTATTGTTGTTTTTGGTCCTGTTGTACAGTATTATGGAGGATATACACATAGTATAAATACATACAGTATATTTAGGTTATTACAGCAAATAGGAAATAGGCATTTGTGCAAAATAAATGTATAAATATAGTTATGTTCTTACAACATATAGGAAATAAATGTACTTATGTATATATAACATAAATGCATTTGTGCAAAATAAATGTATAAATGCATTGCATATATTTATGTTAGTACAACATATAGGAAATAAATGTATAACCATTTAGCTTTTCATTTCTTTTTCTCAAGCCTCGAGTTGACATTTTCCTTTTTCTATATGTTGTAACAATGTAAATATATGTATTTGTAAATTTATTTTGTACGTATGTATTTCTGCATTTATTCATACATAAGAACATTTATTTCCTTTGTCATTTATATTTTAGCAGTACAGTATATCGTACAGCATTGTGATTTTTCATGTTTTTGAAGACCCGAAGAAAACCCACGCAAGCATGTGGAGAACATGCAAACTCAAATTCAGATACAATACAGCCTCAAATTTGAATCTAGAAAGGGTCTTTGTTTTAGTCGCTGGCGCTACCCACTGCTCCAGGTTCCGCAACTTTTCAACTTGAGAACAAAACCGAAGCACGTGAAAATGGGAGATAAGAAGGAGCTTGGCCTGTTCTCTGTAGGCAAGCAATCATCTAACACTCGCTTTTATGTGACTAATCCTGCGCTCAGCAACTCTGCTGCACTTAGTAAAGAACAGCCAGAATAATCCAAAACGCTTGTTGTAGCTGATCAGTTTAACAGTCTGTTGTCTTAATGGAAGAGGTGGATCCGTCCCAACAGCTCAACGGTTCCACACTCTTCTAGTGTCCGGCACACAGCAATGGCGGCAAAATGCAGGAAAGGACTTTAACGGCATTTTACCGGAAAAGATCTATTCACACAGCTGTTTCAAATTCCCGGTATTTTCGGTGACATCATCATCCGGCGACGCTTTAAACAGCTGCACTTTGTAAACATGTATAACGGCGGTAATTGTTTCATATGTGACCGCGTCACTAACTAAAGAATTTCGCGGAATTTGTCTGTTCACACATAAATGTCAGAATGATCCAACAATCAAGATCTTCTCTTCTCATCACCATCTCTGGCACCAAACCACATTTTTACTTTACTTTCTTTACTCAAAAAAAGTATTTACTTTACACTACAAGACTTACTTGCAATCTAAATCAAAGCAAGCATTTTACATGACACTGATAACTAGACAAAAAATTAAATGTTTTGAGTTAGATCAAATATAAAAGCTTAAAGCAACGACCCGCCTTCTCTCTATAACCTGTTCTTTCTTTCTTCTCTTTCTTTCTATCTATCTATCTATCTATCTATCTATCTATCTATCTATCTATCTATCTATCTATCTATCTATCTATCTATGTATGTATCCTTCTCTCCATATCTTTCTTTTTCTTTCTTTCCTTTGTTCTGTCTTTGCTTTTTTCTTTCTCTCTCTCTTTACCTATTCATCAATCAAATCCAATATCCTATCTATCTATCTATCTATCTATCTATCTATCTATCTATCTATCTATCTATCTATCTATCTATCTATCTATCTATCTATCTATCTATCTATCTATCTATCTATCCTTCTCTCTATACCTGTTTCTTTCTTTCTTTCTTTCTTTTTTTCCTCTCTGATAGATCTATCTATCTATCTATCTATCTATCTATCTATCTATCTATCTATCTATCTATCTATCTATCTATCTATCTATCTATCTATCTATCTATCTATCTATGTATCCTTCTCTCCATATCTTTCTTTTTCTTTCTTTCCTTTGTTCTGTCTTTGCTTTTTTCTTTCTCTCTCTCTTTACCTATTCATCAATCAAATCCAATATCATATCTATCTATCTATCTATCTATCTATCTATCTATCTATCTATCTATCTATCTATCTATCTATCTATCTATCTATCTATCTATCCTTCTCTCTATACCTATTTCTTTCTTTTTCTTTCTTCTTTCCTTTTTTCCTTTCATTCTCTTCATCTAATCATCGATCCATCCTCATATCTATCTATCTATCTATCTATCTATCTATCTATCTATCTATCTATCTATCTATCTATCTATCTATCTATCTATCTATCTATCTATCTATCTATCTATCTATCTATCTTGCACTTTTTTCAGCAAGTATTGTCGTCGTGAGCGCTGATGGAAGTCGAATCTTTCTAAACCTGAATATTAAAATGTAGAAAATGTGTGTGTGTGTGTGTGTGTG
Organism: Paedocypris micromegethes; assembly: GCA_028031935.1. Classification (NCBI taxonomy): domain Eukaryota; kingdom Metazoa; phylum Chordata; class Actinopteri; order Cypriniformes; genus Paedocypris; species Paedocypris micromegethes. The sequence continues at coordinate 14,591,042 of CM051494.1, read as the reverse complement.
TGTGTGTGTGTGTCCGTGATCATTGCACTGGTCTCTGCAGCATTAAGAGTGTTAAACCCGACGCCGCGCTGAAAGGCTGCAGACCTGATGGCATTACCCACCCAGATCAAATCCAAACATTATTCCACCAGCAGCATTTCTTGATTGAGTATTGACAGCGTGCAATTACTCTCGCAGCGCTGATTGACTTCTCGTTAGAGGAAGTCTGATGAAGGATTCGCTGAGCTGATTCCCTGGAAAATGTTTCGCAAGGTCAAATCTCAGCATCCGTTCTGTTTACACAGCGTTTGGATTTTTGGAGTATGTCTGGGCAAATGGATTCACTGTGTGTGTGGGTGTATGTGTGTGTGTGTGCATCCCATTTTGGGGGTCAACTTTTGAAAATATGCTCATCATAATACATTTTTTGAGGTGTAAAAATCACACCTTCGCAATGCACTTTTATTCAAATTATAGATTATAATTTGTACATTGGAATTAACAAATGGTCTGCGATTTTAGTAAAACAATATATTGCGCACTATCTATTCGTCTACCCATCTATCTATCTAGCTATCTGTCTGTCTGTCTGTCTGTCTGTCTGTCTGTCTGTCTATCTATCTATCTATCTATCTATATATCCATCCATCCATCCATATATCTGTCTATTAATCCATCTATTTGTCTGACCCCATTTCTTGTTTTTTTCCTTCTTTCTTTCTTTCTTTCTTTAATTCAATTTAAAGGTAAAATAATATGTACATTGGAATTAACAAATGGTCTGCAATTTTAGTATAAAAATATGTAGCACACTGGCTATTTTACAGAATTTTCTGTGTATTTATTGCATATATTTATTGCTACTATAAGGCACACCGATAATATGGGCACATTTTCAAATCTTTTTTCACAAGGCACACTTCTTTCCAGATTATGAGATTTTTTTCCACCAATCAAAATGATATTTATATTATGCTTTAATTTACTATAAGTCGTAAAAATACAAATACGTTGTTGATAGCGATAGTTATGTTCAAATTTATAATTTAGTTACATTTTAATAATTGTTATCTAGTTTATTATTTCAGAAATGTTTATGGTTGTAAGCTGGTTTCTTCCTAATCCTGGAATCTTCCTCATATTTGTTACTTTCAGGGAAAATTGTTACTTTCAGTCTTTAAAAATTCCAAATTATTGTATAGTGTGACTGTGGGTAATATAGTGCAGACACAATAGAACAGCGTTTGTTAGGGACAATATACAGTATTTCTGGAATCTTATGCGTGACAAGTGATTTTAATCAATAGGTAATTAATTATTAAATATTTCACGCTTAGTATGAAAAAAAAGTTAATCAAAATGTAAAATAATATTTTTAAGGACTTTTCAGATTGGAACTAAAAAGTAGACGTATCAAAATGTTTTTGTTCAAATTAAAATGATCAACTGCTTGACAAGAACACACACACACACACACACACACCGGAGTGTCTTTATGTTTCCCAGAATGCCTTTAGGCTTTTAAAAGCAGCAAACTCCAGCGATATAAAAGCGCGGAGTCGTGTTGTGAATGAAGAAAAGCTCGGAGGACTCGACCTGCTCAGTGTGACACCAGGAAGCTTCACTTCAGACGCTCTGTCTGCTTTGTGATGCTGAGAAATGTTCCGAGAGAAGAAGCCCTGAAGCAAGAGCTGCCCACCAGCACCACCAGCCCCAGACCACCAGCCCTCATACATCTGTCTGTCTATATCAGATATCTATCTGTCTGTCTGTCTGTCTATCTGTCTGTCTAACTATATCTATCTGTCTGTCTGTCTGTCTAACTATATCTATCTGTCTATCTGTATGTCTATCTATCTGTCTCTCTGTCTGTCCGTCCGTCTGTCTCTCTATCTGTCTGTCTGTCTGTCTGTCTGTCTATCTATCTATCTATCTATCTATCTATCTATCTATCTATCTATCTATCTATCTATCTTCATCCATCCCCAAATCGATTTATCGTTAAATCCCTCCCTCTCTCTGTCCCTGTTTCTATCTTTCTTTCCTTAATCAGCAATTCATGTCACTTTGTCACTGATTTATAACTGTTTTATTTGTTTCGGGATAACACAAGCTCCGGCAGGTCACGGAAGCCAGAATTCCCGGGAAAACACGGCTAAAGTGAGGTGAACTCTGCGTGGGGATTGGCTGAGTGATCCTCTGCTCTCCAGACCGCGATCTATTGTCCAGCCTCAGCAGCCCATTGACACCGCCATTGATTCCCTGATTAATGCACCTCTCCGTCATTGGTGTTTAGAGCAGCAGACATCATTTTAATGTGTGCGTGATCAATAGCTCCATCAGCACTGAAGATCTCCAGCCGGCAGACAGCGGGAGACAGGGGTCCGCAGAAACCCTTCTGATGAATCCCACACGCCATCACAGACACAGTTTGAACGCTTGCTTTGCTCTTTGCTGGGATTGCGAGGGAAAATGATTCCTCCACGAGGTCAGAGGGAATCTTTAAACAAGCGTTTTTGCAGATGCTCTGATAATAGATCGACAGATACTTCCGGCTGTAAGAACTGAACCGCACGTGCAGGAGCACAAGAATGAACCGTTTTAGATAGATAGATAGATAGATAGATAGATAGATAGATAGATAGATAGATAGATAGATAGATAGATAGATAGATAGATAGATAGATAGATAGATAGATAGATAGAGGTGGATGGATTAATAGACAAATAGATATGGGGATGGATGGATAGATGGAATAATAGAAAGACAGATAGACAGACGGACAGACAGACAGACAGACAGACAGACAGACAGACAGACAGACAGACAGACAGACAGACAGATAGATAGATAGATAGATAGATCGTATTAGCCCATCGCTAAAAAAAGCAACAAACAAACATTGTGAACTGCGGTAGAGAAATGTGTCCTCTGACTCCGCCCATTACAATCACCGACTTTATTGTCTGCCTTCAGCTTTAAAAAATTTAAATCTCTAGAATTTTTATTCGTTAACTATTGGGCCAATATGCCCACGATAACAAAGATTTTGTTATAGGGATGAAAATTCAATTTAACCAGGTGTGTAAAGAATTAATAAATGCACTAAAAATAACAATCATAGTTTAATTTAGCCAACAATCGCTTCATCTTTGTTACAATCTTGTTTATACGGTTTTAAGAAACAAGAGTCTGTACGGCTTTCGTTCAAATTTCGCTCGAAAGATCGAATTTTCAATCATTGCACTTATTTGCCTCTAAGCGAAGTGTGGCCATGAGTTTTTTTTTTAATTATTATTAGTTTTTTTAAAATAAAGCATGGTAGAGCATCCTGAAATATTATATATTATTATTTTATTTGTTTTTTTCTTATTTATTTTAAGTGAGACACTGTCCATTACGATCGGCCTCCGGTCACATTAAACCTAACGACCTTCTAAGTGTTAAGTGAAAACTGAATTATTTATGTAGCTAACAGGCTAAAGTTTTACTTAGTAATCAATAGCGCCATAAAGAAAAAAAAATCTGTCGCCGTTTACGAGTTGATTTCTGTCGTATGATCTTCTACTGTTTAACTCACGCAAGTAAAAATTCAGCCGGCAATTTCTACGGAAATGTGTTCGGATCGTCGGATGTGACATAACCACATTCCAAATCCAACAGGAATTTTCCGATCACGATAACTCACACGACATCAGTGTTTTTCCTTTTTGTTCTGCGATTGCTACCTTTTTATAAAAGACACGGTGGTGTAAAGCGTCAGCCGCATTCGGCTTTTCCGACAGTTCAGTGTCCATTGAAAAGAAGATTTTTATGCTTTCCAATATTTCGGACAGCTGGGAACCATCAGATAAGTTTATTTCTTATTTTCCCCGAGGCTTTTGTAGTATTCGGCCTTTCAGTACGAGCCTAGCCTGCAGTTATTAGCAATCCAGACGCATTTGGACTTCCTGCTACGTGTCTGTACAACTTACAGACTTTCTCTTTCTTTTTTTTTTTCTCCCAACCAGTTAAACTGAATTGCAATAGCTTGCCTATAATTTGACTTAGGGCAATTTCTCCGGGATGTGAGCGGCGCTGACCGCTGTAATGGACGGGGGGCTGACAGCCCAGTGCGGAAGACTGGCACCTGTAACAGGAAGCTCAAATTAATGGCACGAAGAGCCAGGAAACTGTCAGGTGAAGCTGCTCTCGGCTTTAATAGATCTGTGGGCCGGAAAGGTGATGGTGGTCATCCAGAAACATGCCCTCCATTGTCAGACGCCTGTGGGTTAAGTGCGAAAAGGCTCGAGTTTTACAAAAGACATTAGGATTTTGTTCTTTTTCTGTGGGTTTAATGGAGGAGAGAGTGAAGAGCATGAAAACTCTCAAATTGACAACAAAATTATTGCATTGTTGGTTATGAGGACAGAAAGCATGTGAAACGTGTTTGTCTGATTACAATATCACAAACCACACACATACTTGTTTTTATTTCAGTGTGGGGTCCTACAGTACAATTGACTGACGTACAAAGCAAAACAAAACTGGCTCCCCCCTCCACCTGACCACAATCATCAACACACACCAACATGCTTGTGGGGACCATTCATAGGGCCTACAAGTGTCCATAGGTCCCCACTAGAGCCCATATGTCCCAAAAAAGGTCAATAGTTTACCACAAGTGCCCACAAGACCCCAGAAGGGCTAATAGCTCGCCACAAGTGCCCATGTGTCCCACTAGTGCCCATATGTCCCCATAAGTGCCCATATGTCTTCATTATTATTATAAGTACCCATATGTCTCCATAAGTGCTCATATCTCCACACGAAAGCCAATATTTCACCATAAGTGCCCATAGGTCCTCACAAGAGCCAATAGCTCGCCACACATGCCCATGCATCCCACAAGTTCATATAGGTCCCTGTAAGTGCCCATATGTCTCAGAAGGGCCCAAAGGTCCTGAAAAGAGCTCATAGGTCCTCACAAGATCCAATAGTTCACCACAAGAGCCCATAGGTCTCCACTTATAGCTTGCCAAGGGTGCTCATTGGTCCCCACTAGTGCCCGTATGTCCCCACAAGGGTCCATAGGTCCTCACAAGAGCCAAAAGCTCGCCACAAATGCCCAAAGGTCCCCACTAGTGACCTCATGTCCCAAAAAAGGCCAAAATTTCACCACAAGTGCCCAAAGGTCCCCACCAGGGCCAATAGATCACCACAAGTGCCCATAGGACCCCAGAAGTGCTCATGCCACAAGTGCCCATGTGTCCCACAAGTGCCCAGTTGTCCCCACAAGGGCCCATTGGTCCTGATAAGAGCCCATAGGTCCCCACAAGAGCTACATGGAAAGACTACATGGAAATTTATGTTCAAACATTAAACAATGGCCACCACAGACCATAGAACAAAACAAAGTGGATGCTGGGTAACCATAGGAATCATGGGCAATGGAGTTCCACGTTTAGCGAACTTACAAGACAGATTGAGTTTAAACTACAATAGCATTGCAGACAGTTGAAGTTAACTCAATGTAAAGGGAATTTGTTGCACTTGTTGACTGTAGTTGAGCAGATTTTTGAAGACGTCCTCAGAAAGACGTTCTGTGATTGTAATCGCTCATTACCCAGAAAGTCTCCCAGTGGCAGCAGCTGTTCACCTGCATTAAGATCCTATTTTTTATGCAAATGCACACCTTTCTCAACACTTCCTCACACGTGTAGGTGTTACAGCCATCAATCACCATCTAGAATATTTTTTGGAAAATTATCTCGCTCTTTCTGTAGGTCTGCAACATTTTTCATTACATCTTTGTATCATTTGTTTGGGATTTTTGATTGGATCTAATAATTGGTCGAAGCACAATGTGGTCACACACATACACACACACACACACACACACACACACACACACACACACATACGCTTCGCAATATTTTATTATGCAACAAAACTGTTGTTGTTTATTTTTTTGAATAAAATCATTCCATTTTGTTCCTAAAAAATTAAACACAGAATTTGATCTTCTAATCTTCTAAATCAATTAATCTAAATGTAGGAACTTTTGAATTTGTGTTTTACAGTTGGTCTCAACCTATATTATTTTTTTTGTACTTTTTTGATCAAACTAACACAAACATAAGCAAGATACCACATAACTAAAGCAAGAAGAATAATTAAAAAATGAAGATAAAAGATAAAAATATAACATAAAAAATACTGTAAAAAATAAGATTTAAAAAGGTAAAAAAAATATGAATAAACAAACTATAAGGATAAAAAAATGAGTAGAAATACGAAGACAAAGAAGTGACTCAGTGAACCAGAAAGTCACTAGTTACTAGGTAAAGTGACCAGTTTAAAGTGTCTATAGTAGCCAAAATAGAATAAAGTGCAAGTCATTGTGATAGCAGAACAGGTTGGGCAAATACAGCAGCTTTATTTGCACACAATATTTAGTCAAATTGTATTACAAACATGTCATAAACAATAAAACAATGCCTGTTTTCAACGTAAAACTGGTTTTGCACTTGATCGCTCTACTGTGCTACTCATTCGTCTTCAAGAACAGAAATCCACACTCTGAAATTCCGACAGTATGCTTAGTTTCTTATCGTAATCCAGATTGGCCATCTTCGTGGACTGGTCCGTTTCTGAAATCTGTGCCCGCGTCCAGGACGGCACTGCCAGGCCGTGTCACTCTTCAAACGGGATTAAATCATACAGGGTTGGCAGAACAACAGCGAGCAGCCAAACAAAGGCAAAGTCCTTGAGATGGGTCATGGCTGTCAGGATTCCTAGCTCAAGGTCAGTGTTCTCATCCCTCTTTAAGATTCTTCCTGACGGATGCTAAGGTCAGTGGATGGCTGAGGGTAGTTTAGATCTGTCGGTTGGAAGCCGTGCCAATCTGAGGCCTGAGAGGGTTTTGGCAGCAGATAGAATCCCACATGGAATCTCAAGCAAATAGTCCAACGTGAGACAGCTCGCAGTCGTCTTCTTTTATTCTACTCATTTCTATCCCTACACAAATGAACCCCAATACAAACTTGCAATCAGTGAGTCGAGAAGCTGGGGACTTTTATTCCAATCCGTGTACCTGAGCTGGGAAATTTGACGACTAACAGATATCAAAAATAAAACTACAAATTATGCTGAGGAGTTGAACATGTTCTTGAATGTTGGAATCCAAGAGATTAGATTGGATGGATAGATGGATGGATAGACAGACAGGACTATATTATTCCCACTAGAGGAAATTTTTGTGTTCAGCAGCAGCACAAAAACATAAAAAAAGGGAGAAATGACAATAAATAGGTTGTGCAAAAATACAACTGTGCAGAAACAATGGTGGAATTGTGATGAGGTAAAAATATAATGTGCAATTCCAAAAAACAATAGTGCAATTTTGAGTGACAAAAATGTTTCACTGCATTACAGAGTTAAAGAGTCTTATTGCCGTGGGGAGAAAAGATCTACGATAACACTCCTTCATGCACTGGATTGCTATTGTACTTGTGAGGAGTGAGTTTTAGTTTGAAATTAATCTCACACACTCTCATGCGTTTATATCATAGTGGGGACGCACCAGACAGTAGACGTACATATATAATATATATGGATGCTAATTGGATATATTAATTCTAATCTCTAAAAATTGACATCGTCATTGTGAGGAGTGAGTTTTAGTTTGAAATTAATCTCACACACTCTCATGCGTTTATATTATAGTGGGGACGCACCATACAGTAGACGTACATATATAACAATACATTCTCATTGTAACTCCATCCTTCAAAGTTCAATGTAAGTCGGGGTACCAATAAAAAATAATAATAATTGTTACAATGTTTATTTGCTTTCTGTATAAGGTAGAAGCCCGGAACCGAACCTCACGGCTTTCACGGCTCCTCACGGACCTTAGATTTGGGTTCTCCCTATATTTTTTCCTCTCACCACGCCCTTAGTCTAAACACCGATGAGGGACATTTTCCTTTTTTTAACTGACTCTTTTTCCTAACGAATGAATAATGGACATTTTTCTTCTTTAAAGACTATTAATTCCGCAAAGCGACTTTGCGCTGGTCTGGAACTAAGAAAAGCGCTATTTATTAATTATCTACATAAACTGGAAACTAGAACTTGCACAAGTCATTTTTACGGTTTACCCCTCCACCTCCTTTCAAAAAATGCAAAAAAATCAAAGCAAAATGTTCAAAAAAATTGAACAAATACAGGCATTTTCACCCTGGTCGATTTAAACAGAAAGTGTGTAGCATGTCGCCTAATCGGTCCAGTCCCGATGTGTCCGATCAACCACTCAGTCATATTTGGCATCACTACTGAACAATTTTGCGTCCGTCTGTCTGTCTGTCTCATTGCGTCAAAATTGAATGCGTTCAATGTCCCACTTGAAAATGTATTTAGCCTAGTGCTCTACTTTCCCCAAATAAAAAAAAAATTCCTTGAAGTTGAATATGTTTCTCAGTATTAACACAGGAAACGGGAAACATAATATGCGTTTGGCTATAATACGATTGTGTTCTACACCAGCGCTAATCCGTTTGTATAAATCCGCCGCTATAGCGACCACCTGTCTGCCTGTTCCAGACTCTTCTGTAAACCACATCCGACTTTCCTCTCCTCCTCCAACTTTCCCGACGACGTCTTCTGAAAGAACCTTGTGTTCCGAGATGATTCGGGTATTAGCATAACACGAACGATTAAACGTCTCCCGCGTCGGCTCGGTCGGGACCGCCGGTGAAGTAGCGCAGGAAGACGCTTAGCATTCAACGCACTCCGGGCGTATCGCGCATTCATTCCGCACAACGTGATTAAATGCTTGTTTTGGCGGAAAAAGCGGCGAATATGAACAATGCCGGCGTTTTCCTGAGGGGAAAGGCTTTTATGAGCTTTTTAGACTCTCTGCATTCTAATCTGGGAATCTTTCGGGGGGATTCGCCGTGGCAGACAGGCCAGTTAATCAAACCTCACCAGCAATTTCTCGAGTCTTTCATGAAATCCCACCTGTCTCCTTGCAGAATGGATCTTCGGGAATTCTCAGTGAAGTTTGATTGTGATTGTTAAAGTGACCGGATCGTTGCCGGATCACACGAACGGATTATTAATGGAAAAATAAACTAAATATCTTGACGACATTATACAATATAATTTAGCTGCCAGTTAAAGCTGCTTAACTGGGACAAATCCTAAATATCTCAAAATGCAAATTTGTGCCGCTTTATTGGGGCAAAAAGGTCACTGAACAGTATTTGCATCCAGGGATGGAGATCCACTTATTCAGTAGGGATTGTGTATTTACACAAATATAAAATAGAATAGAATAGAATAGAATAGAATAGAATAGAATGCCTTAATTGTCATTGCATCACATGGTTACAATGAAATTGGGAATACTACTCTGTTTGGTGCAGCAAAAGTAAAAAAACACAACAAAAATGTAAGATACTGTATAGTACACATTGAATAAAATAGAATGTAGATAACATATCTAGTATAAAATGAAGGCAAAAGTACCACATATTTCAATAAATTTGTGAAGAAGCAAGAGTAAACAACAATTTAGAAAAGCAATAGTTAATACAAATGAATTAGATTTCTGTTAAAATTCTCTTATTACTTAGAACTTGTCGTCTCGGTTTGTTACAATATTATTGACTGTATTTAGTTACATTTTTAATATTCTAGGGTTATTTAGCCACTGCTAAGTGCCACAGCAAAGCATATCTATATATCTGGATGCTATTATTATTATTATTATTATTATTATTATTATTATTATATCTGCATGTCTGCCTCTGAATCTATTCTTTAAAGAAATAAAAGAGAACTGCATTAAGGTGATGTCTTTCTATTTATTTGTGATTGTTCGTGTCTTAAAATGTAAAAAAAAAAAAATGTAAAATTGGCAAAAATAAGCACCCGCCCCCCTCAAGTTTTTAAGCATCTAAAATTGGGAAAAAAATGTATTTTGAAGGACACAGCATTTGTTAAATAGGGACTTGTTTTGCGGATTGAATTTGTTGATTACGTACAGACAGAAACTGAGAAAGAAAAGCCTTCTTAACCTTGAAAACTCTCCATCTCAGGATGTTGCACCAATTATGGTGGAGATGTCTGTCCTTTATTTTCGCAAAGTTTCAAACTTCAAACTCTATATTACTCCAAATTACCGATAGATTCAAGTGCTCGGTGCCCTGAGTTGTTATTGTGTTCGGAGCTCAAAAATATCTGCTTTACTGTACTTGTTGTTTATCACACACACACACACACACACACACACACACCATTGGGGAGCCAACGTTACCAAATGTGCCAAAAATTTATGGAGTCACTTTTTTTGTATTTTACTCACTTTTTGTACTTTTACTGTTTCTACGTTATTCGATTGCATCTTTATCTTGGAAACTTTGTATTTTTATTCATATTTTATCTTTATATCTATTGATTTTTTGGTATTTCTATTCTTTATCTTTTTATTATATTTCCATTTGCACATTTTGTCGTCTCTCCCCCATCCCTATGTTTAAATGCTGGAACGATCAAAAACACTCATCACTACATGTTGTATAATATGTTTGTGACAAATAAACATCGAATTTGAAATGAAACAAACAATAAAGAAACAGGTTAATAAAATATTTCATTCCTTGTCACTTCTATTCGCTAAACCCGACCGTTATATTTACATCTCAAGACCCTTGGACCGGCGTGAGCCAATCAGGACTGACCAGCTAAACTGACCAATTACGGACACACTCTCATCCGGCTTCCTGTTTTCCTTCTGTGTTCAGAATGTTTGCCTTCTTGCTATTAAAAACGACCAATTAGAGAGAGGACATGAATGAATAAAGACAAGACAGTTTGTCACACACGTTTGTCTGTCTAACCATTCACCCATTCATCAAATCCAGTCATTCAGACCCAAACTCATTCATTTGTTCAGTCATTCATTCATCAATCAACCAAACAAACAAACAAACATCTAACCATCATAGCATCATTCATTCATTCATTCATTCATTTAATCAAACAAACAACTAACCACCACATCATCATTCATTCATTAATTTATTCATTTAATCAAACAAACAACTAACCACCACAGCATTTTAAACAAATGTATTCATTTGTTACTTCATTCATTCATTCATACAAACAACTAACCATAATAGCACAATTCATTCATTCAATCAAACATCTAACAATTATAGCATCATTCATCCATTCATTTCTTTATTCCTTCATTCATTCGTTCATTCATTCATCCATTCATTCATTCATTCTTTCAAACTAACAAACAAATAACTAACCATCTTAGCATCATTCATTCATTCTCTCCATTCATTTATTCAAACAAACAACTAGCCATTGTAGCATCATTCATTCATTTGTTCCTTCATTCGTTCATTCATTCCTTCAAACAAACAAACAACTAACCGTCATGGCATCATTCATTCATTCGAACAACTAACCATCATAGCATCACATATTCAACAACTCACCCGTCATTCACCCATCAAAACCTCTTGTTCAACTTTTCATAACACGTTTGTCTTCAAAACAAACATCAGGAGCTTGAACATGTCAAACTCTCCTCAGAAATGCACTTTTTTGCTTAAACAACTTTTGAAGTCGATGATGAGAAGTGTAAGATGTGCGCACACACACACACACACACACACACACACACAGAAGCAGCGGTCAGCAGTGCAGTAATTGCTTTTCATAAGACAAATTTGCTCGAACTCTCACCCAGTTAATGAAACCAGGCGAGAACATTCTGGAAAGCTGCAGGAATGAAGGTCGATGACGCTTCCGGAACACCGACCAATCGCTTGATTAGCGAGGATATTGATATGAGAACATCTAACACATACATTTTTCACATGCTGATTGTAATTCAATGCTAGTGGTGTTATTGTACAAAATGTGTTTTATTTTCTATTATTTAGGACATATTTAGTAATTAGATTGGAATTGAATGATAGATTTTTGAATGATAGAATGATAAAATGATAGATTATTGTATTGCAAAGTTGTAGCCATCTCTGGTTTGTCCTTTTTTTTTATATATACTGCATACCGTATTTACTCGAATATAAGCACCCCTTGATTATTCACGCACAAAATTAAAAAAATAAGCAAAATTTGTACTATTAGTATTATTTTTTATTATTATTTCTCGCTAAATTACGTACATTTTCTCTTTAAAATACTACTTGTGACTCATACCACTTCAATGTCGTTTTACTTAAAAATAATAAAAAATTAGCCTTTACACTAAAAGAGCTCTTTTCTTTTCTCTTTTTCTCTTTCTTTCTTTCTATTTTTCTTTCCTCCTTTTTCTCTATTTTTCTTTCCTTCTTTTTTATTTGTTTCAATCTTCTTTTTTTTTCATTTTTTATGTTTGTCTGTTTCATTCTGTATGCCTATCTTTCTTTCTTTCTTCTCTTTTTCCTACTTTTTCCCTTTCTTTCTTTCTTTCTTTCTTTCTTTCATTCTTTCTTTCTTTCTATGGATGCAGCTGATTCCATCTTAAAGCTGCTCTATCAAGGCCAAACTGAAGCTAAAGTAATTATCACAATCAAACATTTTTCATGCCAAATCAACATGCACGGCATCATTTATTGTTCTCTGTCCCAGTGAAAACTCTTAAAACTTTGTCAACAAATAAATCAAATAAACAGCAAGAAAGTCAGTGTATCATACTTTCGAAAGAAAAAAAAAACGTTTCACTGTTGAGTGAAGGCAGCCAATCAGAACACACGGAGATAAAAACGGCCACACAATATCCTCAGCGAAGGTTTCAGCTTCATTTGGATGACAGATCAATGGTAAAATAAAAACTTCTTATTTTAGCCTCTGGGGGCTTTGGTTCCAACAATAAAGACCCTCCGGACCTCCTCGTGCCTGTCCTGTATTTATCAGCCATGACACCTCGCTCGGAGGAGAAGACAGGAGAGGCGTCCTGACAGCTGTCTCGTCTCTCTGACAGCACTTTTCCTTCTTTTCCTTTCAAAGGGCAGCGCGCTCATTCCAAATGCAATACACATTTCAGCCTCATTCCCACTTTTCCATCCCAGACGTTGAGATTCGCTGGAAGAAATGTGTGAAGTGAAAGGTATGCGTGTGTGTGTGTGTGTGTGTGTGTGTGCAAAAATAAATATGTTTATTGTTTTACATATTTTACTACATAAATAGAGTGTATAGTAAAATGAGAAGATTACGGTATGTAAAATAAGAAATAAGTGAAAGGTGTACGTGTGTGTGTGTGCAAAAATAAATATGTTTATTGTTATGTTTATAAATATGTTTATAATAATAATATACTAGATATTACTGGATACATTTTTGTATTTTACATTTTATTTTTACTAAAATTGAAGCTAAATATAGTATTTTTACTAAATGTGTAGGCAAACTACTATATACCGTGTTCAAGCCAATATAAATACTGTTTTCGCCCAATTTTTGCGACTCAAAAACTTGCAGGGTGCTTATAATCGCCAATTTCAAATATGCACATAAATATAATGCACATAAATAGGCAGTGAGGAGGAATCACAAATAAATAGAAATGCTTTTATTTACCTTTAGATTTTAATTATAGCTTAACAGAAAAAAAAAGAAAAACATTACTCTCGAAGCAAAATTTAGCAGGGGCTAAATTACGTATATTAAAACAAAATAATTATTATTGGAACAGACGGAGCATCCGGTTAGCAAATTAACGCTAATGACTGCGCCTGTGCGGACTGGAGTGGGAATTTTGGGAATTGGAGTTCTGATCACTAGAATCAACTTTTGTTTTTTTTTATCGGTTATTCAACTAAAATTATATCGAAATGAGTCACACGTTTAGTTTGTTAAATAAAGAGGAAATAGAATTTAAGAGAAAATTATGTATGAAAATAAAAAACGTATTTAAACCAGAAATTTAAAAAAAAAAATGTATTTGTTTTGGAATTTTTATTTTGTGCCTTTGTTTTATTTTGTGACTAAAAAATCAGGGGAGTGCTTATATTTCGCGTAAATACGGTATAATCAAATATCATTATACAGTAATCATCCTCTAAAATGTGTCAATTTGCAGAAATATTACAACCAACAAAAAAAAAAACAAAAGACAAGCAATGCGAAAATCAGGCTTGGATTTCTTTCTTCCAACAAACGCCTGGTTTAATCTTTGTCGGCTCCGACTGGTAAAATGATACGAGACTCAAAACAGCTGAAAATTAATCATCGTTCTGGCGAAGTGGAAAATTGGATACCTGCGCTAAAGTTGTCGATAATGCCGACTATAGCTCACGTCCTCCGACCGTTTTACACTCGAGCGGAACTAATTACGCTCCGTCGGGAATACTGACATTTGATTTCTCTCTTAGAAAATATATAAACACATCATGTGGCCGAAATCCAATAGTGCCGAGCTTCAACCAGACACTTGTGCGGAACTTTTAGTAAGCGCACATGTGCTAAAACACACACGTTTTTGTGAATTGTCCACCACAGATGGTAAATATCAGTGTACACACACACACACACACACACACACACGCTCACACACGCAATTATCTCTTTATTATAATTGAATTACTCCAACTCAATTCAAAAAGTTACTAAAATCCAATAATATATTTAATGATATATTAGAACTTGTATTATAAAGTAGAATATTATGATATATGAATATAATGTATTATTATTTACTTTTCATAAAGAAAAGACACATGGGAAAAAAAAAATTTCTTTTCATAATAATTATATTTTATTTACATGTTTCTCCATATACTTTTCTTGCTCCCTATTACTCTCACTACCCTTACTATGCCAGATCTATCTATCTATCTATCTATCTATCTATCTATCTATCTATCTATCTATCTATCTATCTATCTATCTATCTATCTATCTATCTATCTATCTATCTATCTATCTATCAATTTCTATTAAAACTCTTATTTCTCTCTTTTTCTTATTTTATAAAACCTTTGTCTCTCTCTCTCTCTCTCTCTCTCTCTCTTTCTAATAAAATTCTTATTTCTCTCTCCATCTCTCTCTTTCTTTGTATAAAAATTCTCATTTTTCTCTCTCTCTCTCTCTCTCTCTCTCTCCCTTTTTCTTTCTATTTAAAACTCATATTTCTCTCTTTCTCTCTCTCTCTGTCTCTCTCTCTTTTACCAATAAAATTCGTATTTCACGCGCTCTCTCCCTCTCTCTCTCCCTTACTCCCTCCCACTTTTTCTCGCTCTTCAAGATCCACTAAAAATCCCTAAAAGGGATACACCAGAAAAGGAAAACAGCTATTGACCGAAACCTTTGCAACTTGTGTTTAAAAAAAAAAAGAAAAAAAAAATCAAAACTCCCCAGTGGCCTTAATGCGCGAAGCAGACCTGCTTTTATTTCCATTCCACTCTTTTATTACACGAGAGCAGAACCCCTCCGGAGCGTAAGAAAGCCGGAAGTCGGGCCTGACGTTCCCCCGGAGCTACGCCGACTCCATCCGGCCTTTGAAAGCCGGGACCTTTGGGGCTTTCAGCGAGTGGCCGAGACCTGCTGCTCTTTCACCAGAAGAGCCACATTGTTGGAGTCTGAGAGCGCTGGACTCACACAGCAAGTGAGGAGAAGTTAAATGCCACCTACTAGATCCAGAAAGCCACGGGGACGGAGTGGAACTGCTGTGACGGACCAGTCTGACCTTTACTCCGGAATCACACGCCACGCGGATCAGGACTCGCACACGGAAGATTGATTTTGGAATGTTCCACTCATCCATCCATCACTTCGTCTGTCCGTCTGTCTGTCTGTCCTCTTCAGGAAGAGTAATGACTCTTGATGTATTTCAAGTTCAAGTTGAAGTTCATTTATATGGCGCTTTTCTTAGTCTATAAAAAAGTCTATAAAAAGAGAAATGTCGATTCTTTATATGAGTTTTAAAAATGGGGGGGGGGTCAGTTAAAAAGGAAAAAATATGGCTGTTGTTGTTCAGACTATGAGCTATGACCAGAAGAGCAAGCTAGATCGTGACAATGGCTAGGAAATAAATAAATAAAAAACGTATTTTTCTCACGTGTGTGGACGTGTCACGGAGGAGAGAGAACAGAAGAACTGCGAACATTCTTCACACAACGGAACGAGAGAGAGAGAAAGAGAGAGAGAGAAAGAATGTAAAAGAGAAAGAAATACATTGTGTGTAAGAGAGAGAGAGAGACTGACTATAAGGCAGAGGAAGAGAGAGATAGAGAGAGAATGTAAAAGAGAAAGAAAAAAATACATTGTGTGTAAGAGAGAGAGGCTATAAGGCAGAGGAAGAGAGATAGAAAGAGAGAGAGAGAGAGAGAGAGAGAGAGAGAGAGAGAGAGAGAATGCACAAGAGAAAGAAGAAAAGTGTGTGTAAGAGTGACTGACTATAAGGCAGAGGACGAGAGAGAGATTGTAAGAGAGAGAAAGAAAGAAGGAAAGAAAGAGAGAGTAGGTAAAAGAGAAAGACAAAAAAGAAAATACATTGCATGTAAGAGACTATAAAAGACAAACAGAAAAGAAAATTAATCGTGTGTAAGAGAGAGAGACTGACTATAAGGCAGAGAGAGAGAGAGAGAGTGAGAGAGAGAGAGTGAAAGAAAGAAAGAAGGAGTGAAAGAGAGAGTATGTAAAAGAGAAAGACAAAAAGAAAATGCATTGCGTGTAAGAGAGACTATAAGGACTTACTTCCTTTTTTGCCTCCCTTCTTTCTTTCTTCCCTCACTCCATCTATCCTCCTCTCCCTCCCTTCTTCCTTCCTTTTTAACCGCCCCTTGTTTCTTCCTTCCCACCTCACTTCCTTTATTCTTCCTTCTCTCCATCCCTTCTTATTTCCTTTTTTTGCCTCACTTCTTTCTTCCTTCCTTCCCTCCCTCCATCTATAGTTCCCTCCTTTCTTTCTTTCTTGCTTCCCTTCACCCTTTTTTCTTACATCCCTCCCTCGTTTCTTCATTCCTTCTATCTCTCCCTCCTCTCTTCACTCGACTTTTTACCCTTTTATTCACAAGTACAGCCATCAGCAGTCATCACCTCACATTTCTCTTCAGGCAAACTCCCGAGGTCAGTGTTGACAAAGAAACCCCCCCCCAAAAAAAATGGCTGCAACCAAATGTTTTTTATTCCCTTGACCGAACACGTGAACCCAAATTAAGCCGCTTAGCTCCATCACGCTTCCATCACGACCTTCTCTTCATAATTCAATTTGTTAAAACGCCGGTGACTCGGAGCTGTTTGTGTTTGA
Source organism: Paedocypris micromegethes (assembly GCA_028031935.1). Classification (NCBI taxonomy): domain Eukaryota; kingdom Metazoa; phylum Chordata; class Actinopteri; order Cypriniformes; genus Paedocypris; species Paedocypris micromegethes. Next base: position 14,573,802 of record CM051494.1, on the reverse strand, counting down.
CTGGCCGGGAGCGCCGCACACGTCCCGCCTTATCGAATGGAACAGCTCCGGAATATTCCAGGTCGGTAAATATGTGAACAGACGGAAAACAGACACACTCAATGACGTAGAATAGTACGGTTTCGACTTTGCGGACCTTCTTTCTTGTCTGTGTGTGTGTGTGTGTGTGACCGTCCAATGAATTTAGATAACCGGGCGTGGCACATGCACACGACCTATCAGGTCTTTATCTGTTAGTTAGAAAGGCATTGGTTAGATATCTGTGTGTACAGGCATTTAGATCAAAGTGGGGTCCGAAATTCTTGCTTTATACTAAAGTGGGGACATATTTGACCTTGTGGGGACCTTTGTGTGACCTTTGAACTTTGACGAACTATTTTGGGAGGAAAGTTGATGGGCGGTGTCACATTGTTGCGCATTCAATAGTGTGTGTGTGTGTGTGTGTGTGTG
>CM051494.1:14554013-14573313 GCA_028031935.1 Paedocypris micromegethes | reverse complement strand
GTGTGTAATTGTGTCATGAATGATTGCTGTTTTGTTGTTGTTGTTGTTGTGTGTGTGTGTGTGTGTGTGTGCGTGCGTGCTTGTAACATAGTTGTCTATTATTTTGTTGTTATTTTGTGTGCATGTGTGAGTGTGTACGTGATTGGTGTTTTGTTGTCACTGTGTTTGTTTGTGTGTGTGTGGTGATGATGTGATTGTCTGTTGTTTAGTTGTTATTGTGTGTGCAAGTGAATGTTGTTTTGTTGTTTTTGTGTGTGTGTGTTTAGGTGACGTGATTATCTGCTGTTTTGTTCTTAGTGTGTGTGTGTGTGTGTGTGTGTGTGTGTGTTTTAGTGACCTGATTGTCTGCTGTATGTGTGTGTGTGTGTGCGTGTGTGAGACACATTATTTTATATTAATATAATCTCAGCAGATTCCGCGGGCATGTGCAAAACCATAAATCTCATTTTCCAAATACAAACTTTGATTTAAGAAGATAATGACGTTATAATCCACAGTTAGAGAAGCTGTTTGAGATTATTCATTTATTGCGTTCACTTCATATTACCATAATTTAGTCCCGGTATCTTGTTAGTAGAATTAATATTCTAGCACAAACACATTCATTACCGAGGTGTGAAATTCACATGCACTGAATTGAGATTCTGTACACACACACACACACACACACACAATATTGACAGTCGTGTGGATTAAAAGTCTGAAATGAGAGCTTGGCATAATCATCTGCGCCGTGTACTGAAATATATCACAGTATGTATTGTAAATTATTTTCGACCCGGAGCTTAAAGCTTTAAAAACACTCTGCGAGATGATCTAATCCACAACATGAGAGTAGAAATTCATATGTAGAAGCCATTCTGAGCCTCATAAAATCAAATCTTCAAATGGGACTCTGCCTTGTTGCTGAGGATGAGTTTGTCTGATATCATGCATATTTGATTAGTCGGAGTTCGGCCAATTGCTCAATGTGCTGTTGTGTGAAGGGCAGAGAGCGCGAAAGAGAGAGAGAAAGCAAAACAGAGAAAGAGGTAGAGAGTTTCTGAGTGATAGACGAAGAGAGAAAGATTGAGAAAAAGAGAGAGCGAGTTTGTGATTGAGAGAGAAAGAGAGAGAGTGAGCGACAGAGAAAGTAGAGAGAAAAATAGAAAAAAGAGATAGAGAGAGATAGATAGCGAGTGAGTGATAGAGTGGTAGAGAGAAAATAAACAAACTATACACATTTATATACATACACTCACAAAATACAAACATGAACATGTACCAAGAAAGTAGGAGTGCTAAAGCGAGATTGTGAGGAATAGAGAGAGTGAGAGAGGGCAGTAAATGAGAGCGGGTAAGCAAGTGGGCTAGATGGATGGATGGATAGACAGATGGATGTGAAGAGTGAGTAGGGATATGATAGAGAGAGAGAGAGAGAGAGAGAGAGAGAGAGAGAGAGAGAGAGAGAGAGAGAGAGAGAGAGAGAGAGAGAGCGAGAGAGACAGAGAGAGGGAGAGAGATAGAGAGTGAGAGAGATAGAGAGAGAGGGAGAGAGAGAGCGAGACAGAGAGAGACAGAGAGGGAGAGAGAGAGAGACAGAGAGAGAGAAAGAGAGACAGAAAGGGGGAGAGAGAGAGAGACAGAGAGGGAGAGAGAGAGAGAGAGAGAGAGAGAGAGAGAGAGAGAGAGAGAGAGGGAGAGAGAGGTTGGGCAGGGTGGTAGAGTAGGTGGGAGAGAAAGAGACAGTTCTCTATGTTGGACAGGGTGGATGGGTAGGCTAAAGAGAGAGAGAGAGAGAGAGAGAGAGAGAGGGTGGTAGAGTTTGGAGGTCACACTCTCTGAAATCCCAACAGCAAGGAGCGCTGATGATTCCCAGGAAACAAACACTCCAACGTGCCTCCCGTCTATTTGTCTTTATCTCTTTCAAAACGCATACTCGGACTCTGAACTGTAGATTTCATTTCATTTCAGCCCATTATATGTTTTTAAGCAAATGGTGATTTCAGTTCAAACGCCGAGAGCTGAGCGTGTCTGGAGCAGAATGAGTAATGAGAGCGAGTCGTCTGTTCTCTGACAAGCTCCAGTCACTTCTAACCAGCTCCGACATCAAGTGACGGCCCAATTAAAGTCCCACCACACTCCCGCTCCGACAAGTGAACCATCATGTTTCCGCCCGGTTTTCTCTCATTGACGTGAAATATTTCTCGAAATGGGAAACGTATGAAACTTGACATCTGAGTGACATTCAATGGAACGCTGATTGGTTCAATCAATTTTTTAGACAATTGTCACTTTTTGAGTGAGTTTATTCGATCGTTGCTAAGCAAACAGGTTCATTTTCTGAGCTGCTTTTCCATCTCTGGGTCACAGGCAGCTGGAGCCAATCACAGCAACTCTGGGCCTGAAGGCGGAGCTCAGGCGACCAATCACAGAGCAAGACGTGCACATTCACACTCCCACACCTCTGGGCAGTTTTACAATTTGCAATATTGTTATTCATTTTTGGTCGCAAACTGTCTCAAATTTACAAAAAAATACAATGATTTTAACAATGAATTAGGAGACAGTGTCTAGGAAAATAAACGAGAGAAAATGATCAAACCGATGGAGATTTAGCGCCCAGACATAGTTAACGTTAGCACATATTTGTGTGAAGATGGCTGGCAGACAATTAAACAGGAAATGATCGATTGGCTAAACAGAAAGTGGCTTCATATTTAATATATTTGACTTACTGTTGATAAGGCGACAAACTTGCAGAACCTGTGGTCCAGATCGGAGCCGGGGAGTTAGTCAACGCCACAATCGTGGTTAATACGTTGCTCAGGTGATTTATTTTCCCGCTCTTTTCGTAGGAAGGCGAAGTGAAAAGCTCTCGTCTTGTTCACAATCCCTCCGTCTGATGTCGGCAGACACACGAGTGACAAAATGTCACTTTAATCAGCGGTAATTAAGAAAGCGGTGGAATTTCTCCCAGGGCTTTTGCACTCTTGAGACAGATGTGACGCCGATCGAGCTTCACAGCGAGGGTGACGAGAAATAGAGTGACAAAACAACCTCGGGTCATGGCAATTTATAAATAATAAAAAAAAAAAGAGCCACGCGTCTGAACCAAGTGATTCTCCTTAATTAGGACCGCAGCAGCAAAAAGACTCGTGGAGAATGTCGAGCGAGGAATTAATGTATAGCGCTGGCTCTGGAAGGCGGTTTAGCTTTTGTTGTGATTTTGGGTCACAAACTCGGTTCGCGGATCTAATTGGTCTTGAACTGAGGTGAATATTTTATAAGTAAATAATATGTACTTGGGCTAGGTTAGGCTTATTTCTTGCTTTACAACATAGATGCTAATTGCTAAAGCTAATGGCCTTGGTTTTCTAGATATAAAAAGATTCGAAATGTTTCGAATTTAGAAACGGAAGTCAATTTTGTAGCCACAAAATGGTTTTCGCTGCAACAGCTAAGCTAAGCTAAGTTTGCAGAAGCTTTTGTCAACCGTGTGTATGTCCAAACCGAATTGGTCTTGAACTGAGGTGAATATGTCTATTTCCCATTTGTTGTAATAACATAAATATATGCATTTATACGTTTATTTTGTGCGTAAATATTTATGTTGCGTATATAATTATGTTATACCTATGTATTTCTGTATTTATTTATTTACAAGTACATTTATTTCCTATGTGTTGTAATAACATAAAATACATGCATTTATAAATTTTTTTGTATGTATGTATGTATTTCTGTATTTATTTATATATAAGTACATTTGCTTCCTATGTGTTGTAACAACACAAATACATGCATTTATACATTTTTTTGTACGTATGTATTTCTGTATTTATTTCTATATAAGTACATTCATTTTTGTTTTGTTGTAACAACATAAATACATGCATTTATACATTTATCTTGTAAATATGTATTTCTGTATTTATTATTTACAAGTACATTTATATCCTATGTGTTGTAATAACATAAATACATGCATTTATACATTTTTTTTGTACGTATGTATTTCTGTATGTATTTATCCACAGTTACATTTATTTTCTTTGTCAATTATATTTGATTTTGGTAGTTTTGGTCCTCCATTGGTCCTCTCCCACAAAGTCATGTTCACCAACTGGGTTTTGTTCACCAACTGGAGTGTTTTCCTGAACAGAGTTGCTCTCCTGAAACTCTGCTTTATTTCTTCTACTCTTTGTGATTAAAATGTTCTGCCGCCCGAGATTAGAGATGAGTTTGGGCGTCACGGCAATATGGCGACAAACTCCCGGGCTGCTCCGATGACGTGACTTTACTCTGATTTGGAAATCGTAGCGGAGGATGATACATGTCCATCGCTCCAATTTAATCAGCTTTCACGGTGAAGAAAATCACTCAGGTGCTCGGCGGCTTACAGAGACGACTTAACTCCGCAGACACATTAAAACTATATAAAAACAATCTCTCTAATGAAATTTGTTCCGCGGGCTTCACTCTCATCTTGTATCGGAGAGGATTTAAGCAAAAAGCGGGGAAAGTGCAGATCAGTCCGGCCACCAGCTCCAACTCCGGGAATTATTTTAAGAGGCGGAAAAAGAAAGAAAAAAAAACATATTCCCAATATGAGTTTGTCTTATTAATCAAGTGTTGTTGGAGACTAGCTGAGTCCTTCACCCGACCTCACACAGGAAGCTTCATTCATCTGTTAACCATGTTTAATGTAACGTCCTTCCCCTGACTCAGATGGTCAGAAGTTCATTTTACTGTAGGTTCCTGCTCAGAAACGAACGCAAACCCCACGAGACCAGCAGACACAATCGCTTCAAGCCTGAATCACAACCTTCTTATAGAATTAGTCATGGAGACACCATCTCTCCCTGATTCTTTCTTTCTTTCCCACTCTTAGTATCTATCTATCTATCTATCTATCTATCTATCTATCTATCTATCTATCTATCTATCTATCTATCTATCTATCTATCTATCTATCTATCTATCTCCCTGCCTGTCAATCTATCTATCTATCTATCTATCTATCTATCTATCTATCTATCTATCTATCTATCTATCTATCTATCTATCTATCTATCTATCTATCTATCTATCTATCTATCTCATCCATTCATTCATTCGTTCACTCCTTTCATTCGTCCATTCACGCATTCATTCATTTATCTGTCTCTTCATCCATCAATCCGTCCGTCCTCACCCATTCATTCGTTCATTCATAGGTCAATCCATCTATTAACCATCAGTCCGTCCATTCATTCATTTTCCTATCCACCCATTAATCTCGGCATTCATTCATTCATCTATCCAACCATCCATCCAATTATCCATCTATCCTCTTTCTTATCTCTCTTTCTCTCTTTCTTCTCTCTCATTCTTCTCTCTTTTTTCTTGTTCACTCTCTTTCTTCTCTCTCTCTCTTCTCGCTCTTTTTCTTCTCTCTCTCTCTCTCTCTCTCTCTCTCTCTCTCTCTCTCTCTCTCTCTCTCTCTCTCTCTCTCTCATCAAGGTAAATATAAAGACCCCTCCCCCCAGGTGTGGAACGTTTTATTAAACGCAAGGCGAGTTTTGCCGTTTGTCAATAGTGTTTTTTGGAAATGAATTATCTTCATTATAAAAGCATTAAATGGATGCTAACTCCGAGTGTTAACGAGTGAATTAATGAGTTAATAAGCTTTTAACCCGAGGAAATTCGCCACAGACGAATGGATGTTTACCACCAATGATTTACTAGCCCGAAGGTTTTGATTATAAATAGAAGGTGTGAAACAACAGTTAATCACGGCGTGTGTATTTGTGGTGTTTCTGCAGGCCAGCGTCGTCTCGGCATCACGTCCGAATTAATGAACGACTTTGCGTCAAAGGTGTGTTGAGGAGACGCTTCCTGAATGAACTTCGGTTACTTCGAAACTGTAATGCAAGTAATTCAATGATATCAGTTATATGTACATGTTTAATAAATACATTCGTAAATATGGTGGCCCTATTGTATTTTCAGCTATCGTGCTCAGGCTCGGAACCTATCTACCGCGATAAACAAGGGTTCACTGTAATTTATAATTGGCAAAGTGGTAAAAGTATGGTAAACAAAGCAATTTTCTGGCAATATCTGTGAATAACTTGGATTTATTTATATTAGACGCAACTTCAGTGCCGTTTTATTGGTTTTATTGCTGCTTCTCTTCCCAGGTCGAGTGGTCGGATCAGATCGAGGTGTTTTTTTTTTATTTGCCAGTGCTGTTTTTTATTGTCGGGGGTGCGTATAATCGCCGATTTCAAATATACCATTTTTCCGTATTTCAAGTCAGGAGCAATCTCAAATAAACGGACACACTTTATCTGTATGCGTAGGCATACGTGCTTCAGTATAAGCTACATTAGACACGTCGCAACACTTAACAGAGACAAAACAACACTTGAAGTAAGATTAACATAAAAATAATAAATAATATTACAACAAATAGAACCCTCAAACTTCAACCGACTAGCTTAGCTTAGACTGTTAGTCAAAACAGTCAAAAATGAAGAACACGGGCAAGAAGTTAAAAGATATCCAAGAAACAGACACAATCAAAACGCTGTGTCTGCTAAACTGGGGATAATAATCTTTTGCCTTAATTCTCTTCACAGTGTCAGATAAACAGAGAGCTCGACGAGCCTCACACAATTGCTTTGCGCATGCGCAGACTGGTGCAAAGACTCTTGGGAAATGAAGTTCTGATCACTAAAATCGACTTTTTGTTATCTGTCATTCAAGTTAAACGATATCAAAATGATACGAGTCACAAGTTAAGTGTGTTAAATAAAATAAAAACAGTATGTTTAGGAGTATTAACGTAATTGAACCAGAAATGTAGAATACAAATTGTGGAATTTTTATTTTGTGCCTGAAAAATCAGTGGGGTGCTTATATTCGCGTAATTACTGTAAATTCACATTTGGCAAAATTCAGAGTTTACAGTTTTGGGCAAAGTTTCAAATCAGTGAGGGAGCGAATCTGCGAAACCCAATGGTATGTGTTGCATAATTCCTCATATATACATATTTACCCACCACAATCATTGTTTACATCTTTTTGCCTTTTTATGAGACTGAACAAACAAAGGACTGAATTTCCAAGGCATGACCTGGCCGATAAATGCGCATTTAGGACATTGTGATCAGATTGTGTCTGAAAGCGGACGTCCAGAAATAGGCATGAGGTAAGCGGCTTGGTTTGAGCATCACTTGTGCAGCTCCACTTCCTGCTTCAGCCGTGATGGCATGTGACAGAAGTTACCTGGGGAAGACCTCAGGGACCGGAGACAGAGTGGGTGGACCGACTCCCTCTTCATCTGCCTTCTCATCCCTTTCTTCTCCCCTCTTTTGACTTTTATTCGCTTTCCATGGCACGTATCAATGGGCGAGACTGGAGCCGGGGAGGAGACAGAGCCTCGGGCTTCAGCCTCCAGCGGAGGATTGAAGACCAAGTTAGAGACCTTGGAACAGTTCAGGCATTCATGGCCGACTGTTTTTCCCCCCCGAGAGTCTTCTACCTCCGCAAACTTGAAGGTCAGGTCGTCCCTCTGCAGATCCCGCCGTTTACTTCAACTTCCATCCCAACAAGCGGAAAACCGTTTTGATGTCCGAATGACTGCTGAGTTTAAATACCGACCTTCAGTGTTGAGTGTAAAGCCTTACATTACAATAATATATTACCGTATTTATGCAAATATTTAATGCGAATTTTATGCGAGTATTTCAAGTCAGGAGAAATCACAAATAAACGGAAACACGTCGTCTTTATGCAGCGACACAACACGTAACAGAGACAAAATAATACTGGAAGAAGTAAGATTAAACTAAATACAGTACAATAATTTATATTACAACAAACAGAGACTACAAACCACGACTGGGTAGCTTATCTTAGCACAACCGGCTACAAACGAGTCCATGGTGTCATCGCAGAAAGAGTCGAAACAGACAAAAAAGAAGAACACTGGCAAGGAGTAAAAAAAAATTCAAGGAACAGACACAATCAAAACGCTGGGTCACTGCACAGTGGATAATAATCCTTCACTATGGCGTCGGATAAACAAAGAGCTTGAAACAGGCTGGAGCTTGAATGTCTGAAAAAGTCTGACTGGAGCAAAGGATCTTGGGAAATGAAGTCCTGACCACTAGAATCGACTTTTTGTTATCTATTATTCAAGTAAAACGATATCAAAATGATACAAGTCACAAGTTAGGTTTGTTAAATAAAGAAAAAATTTAATTTTCAAGAGATTATTAACGTAATTGAACCAGAAACGTTAATAAAAAAATTAAAACATGTTGTGCTTGAAAAATCAGGGCACAAACCTCTTGTGCTGAACATCTCTTGTGTTACACTCAGCACTGATAATCAACCAATCAGAACGCAGGATGGACACGTTGTAGCGGTTAGCAGAAAGTAGCGCATGACTTGAAGTATTAGCATTCCCGATTTATTTGTCGTTTCTCGTGAGCGTTCCGACTCTCCTTGGTTCACCACAAAGGTCAGTGAAGCTTCAAATCTCAGGTTCTTATCACTGTGGCATGTTCAGCACGAAAGAAAAGAGGGAAAAAACGAACTCAGTGTTGTCATAAATAAGAAATGCAAAATTCATGAAAAATGTATCGGTCTCTGTAGAGAGATTTTCGGCTGTGAGTTGACGTCGGCGGTGATGAGCGACGGTTCGCCTGATGACTTCATCCTTCTGACGTGGCGTCTCGACGTTTTTCCCTCCACTTTTTCTCATCTCGAACGGTGTTGGTCTGCACTGTAAAAGATTTGACATGCTATTTACGTGAAAAAAAGTTTGGTAACATATTGCATAAATTACACTGTATTTAAGTAGTTCCTCAGAGCTTACTTTTTAAGTAGAACACACTTGATAAAATAATGTCAAACAGAAAATCTTGAAATATTCAGCCTGATATTATTAAACAATTCTTAGTGGATTGTGCTGTTTGATTTGAGAAAAAACCCAAAATTCTCATTTTTTTTGATGATCGATAGTTTGACTCAGAAGAAGAACATTTTCATATATTTCCCCACAAAGAGATTCCACTCACTCAATTTATATTTAAACAGAGTGAAATCCTTGAGCCTCAACCTCATTCTCAAGAGAAGTAGACATATTGATGATGAGACGGTTATTTACATTATTTAAACATATATCTTTTTAAGATAAATCGCTTACATTTATCCTTCTTATAATGTAACAGTTAATGTACACATGTTCATGTTTTATTTTAAAGATTAAAAAGAGTTAAAGAACTGCAAGCAACACATGCAAGCTTCTCATTGGCTCTCCCAACATTTTCTTTCAGCTTAACTTTCACTCTTCACCTGCTGTTCATCAAAATGGCATTTGATCACTCCACGTGTTGAGATTCAGAACCGTGACTCAATTAAAACCGGAAACCAATTGAACCAATTCTTTTCAAATAAATGTGAATTCTCAATCTTTTAGCCGAAACGTTTTCTAAAATTGACCCAAAACATTGCATCATTTTTTCCAGTGTGGAAGACACAGCGATTAAGAAACCCGGCACGTTATTTTTTTTTTTGCCGTTTAATCCTGAACAAAGGTTTGGAGAATGTGAAATGAAATTAGCATTATTTTAAGAGCAGACAATTGAATAAACAAACCCTCTAGCGGAATTAAAGAATCTATTTACACTGCATAATTGGAATGGGCCGTCTAGACTCCAGACTATTAGACACAGCTTAACCGCCTTTTACATTTCTGATTCCACAAACCGGACTAATCTGGGAGAATAATGAACTCCGGAGAGCGGGATTCCACCGGAGGCGAATCGAAATCCCAGCAAGGCAGAAAACAACGGCGTCTGATTGGTTAACGCGGATGGACGCCGCCTTCACGCCCACGTGAGCGTGTAACACGGATGTGCTCGAGTGAACCGAATCAAGCCGCAGAGATTTCTCTTATTACTCTTTTTTTACATCCCATTTTCTTTTAAGTATTTCACAGATTTTTATTTTTTCGTAGTTTTAATAGAAAATTTTAGTTACAGTTTAATTTCATTTTGTCATAAATTGTAGTTTTAGGATTGTAAACATTTTAGGATTTTGTAATTTCTAATCTCAGCTTCTGTTGGTTTGTCTGTCTGTCAATCAATCAATCAATCAATCAATCAATCAATCAATCTATCTATCTATCTATCTATCTATCTATCTATCTATCTATCTATCTATCTGTCTATCTATCTGTCTATCTATCTATCCATCCATCCATCCATCCATCCATCCATCATTATATCATATTAAACCGTCTATGAAAGAAAAGGTCTCAAGATTGCAGAAATAAAATCACTAAAAATGCAATCTACTGTTTAGCTACTTTAAAACTTTTGTACAGGAAATTTCTTAAAAAGTTTCAAATTTTTTTTTTACATCAACTATTTTAATCTCTACATTCGGATTTTATCCGACAAATTTTCCTAATTGATTTTAATTTTTAAAAAGAGTTACTTCTATCATTTAATCGACAAGACCAGCCACTTTTATTTTGCCCCTCATTTAACACTGACTAACGGTCAACTTAACAATTATCCACTATATTAAAACAGAGAAAAAAATGCTCAGGTCTAACACAAAAAAAAAGTCTAACACTCCAATATAAAACAATATTTTTTTCAGTTTTTTTGAATTGTTGTTTTTTTCCACAATGATCCTTCAGCAGTTGTTATTGTGATTTCTTTTACATTAATATTATATTAATATACGAATAAACGATGATAATAACAACAGCAATTATATATATATATATATATAGTAAAAAGTTATTGTTATTTTTATTATTATTATTATTATTCTTAAAATATTGTCTAAAATGAGATTTCCGATCTCTACGTTTATTCCAATTCCCCCGCCGTTGTAGACTTGAACCGAGATGAGAGACGGCGAACGCCATTCGCAGCCCAGCACGAAACTCATCAGAAGAGGGATCCGGAGCGTCGGGAAGTGTTCAGCTCTCCATCTTCCGGGGGAACGGCGACGCCCCACAGGTGAGGTGGCGTCTACCTGAGGTCAGTGGTTTGAAGCGCGCCGTGAGCCAATCAGATCCTGCAGGAGAAGTAATTGGGTTACGCCGGGATATATCACTCCCCTGGAAACGTGTCAGTCCACCATATTGGCAGATCGGCGCATTAATCCCTTCTTTCTCCTTAATCCCCTTCCTTATCATAAGATTATGAAAATCCTGATCCCCCTTCTTCTCCGATATTAAACTGCGTTGGTAATACAACGGCGGGCTTAGAGGAAATCAATGGCGTCCGGTACTCGTGGCTCAAGAGCACTTTGTTTAGAGTTTCCCGCTCCGTAATTTGCCATTCCGCCGCCGAGACATGAATCATCCGCAAGGACGCGGGCATTCCGAAAGCACCAATCGCCTCAAACAGACGCAGATTGGAAAATCGCTCCGGTGGAATTTTCATCCGTTGAGGGGCCGAGTGGTTATTTCCTCACCTCCGCGCGCGTGTGTGTGTGTGATTTTCTGCTCATTGCGTTGTGTTGAGGACGAGGGTCCTCGAGTGACCCCCACTGACCTCTACACTGTTGGTGATTGCTAAAAAGAATGTGGATGCGTCCTTGAAAAAAAAAACGTTGTTCTGTGTTTCTCTTAAAATTTTGAGAACATTTTGGTAAAAACTGAATAAAATGCAAACTTCACCTCTTTTTTAAGCAAACCAGTGCAATTTCTGAGGTCAATTTAAGAAAACGATTGAGAAAATGAGAATTTCCCATTTATTTTAAGAGAATTGGTTCAATTGGTGGGCGTCACGTTTTAATCAAGTCACGATCATTTGAATCTCAACACGTGACGTGATTAAAAAAAATGCCATTTTGATGAACAGCAGATGAAGAGTGAACGTTAAGAGGATGGTGCTTTTTTAATAGGAAAGAAAATCAGCAGCTCCAAATCATCAGATGAGCAGATGAGTTCTTTAGGAGAGCCAATGAGAAGCTTGCATGTGTTGCTTGCAGTTCTTTAACTCCTTTTAAAGTTAAAGATAAAGCATTTTACATTAACTGTTGATTTATCTTAAATGATGACAATATAATGCTAAATGTATTTAACCAAAATCTCACCATCAATGTGTCTTCTGCTCTTCAGAATGAGGTTCTCGCTCTTCAGAGTGGATTTATCTCTCTTTAAATGACATGTGAGACTGTGTCTTTGTTAAATTGTCAATAAAGAAGATTATCTAATGAGTGGAATCTCTTAGTTAGGAAATATACTGTATGAAAATGTTGTTCTTCAGCCAATCGAGTCTTTATTATTCAAACCATCAATAAAAAATTGATATTTCTTTACTCAAATTAAAAAGCACAATCCACTAAGAATTTTTAATTCTTTTTTTGAATTGTAATTGAATATTTCAAGATTTTTTTACATTATTTTATCAAGTATGTTCTACTTTAAAAGTAAGCTCTGAGAAACGACTTAAATATAATTTGTGTAATATGTTATCAAACTTTTATTACGTACGTCAATAGCACGTCACATTTTTTTCAGTGTACTCGTTTTTTTATTTTTTTTTCCCATGCAGGAACGAAATTCCTCCCCGGACGCCGTGAATCACAATGCGGCACAAGCAATCGGAGAGAGCTTCGGTTCCGAGGGCGTTTGAGAAATGAAAGTGCGGCGGTTGTATATATCCATATGTAATGTGTCACCCTGCGTGGCTCTCGCCCGCCCTGGGCTCTTCTTCTCCGCAGCGCCGCTTTACATCCTAATTTCAGTTTGCAGCCTCAAAGACGCATTAAACGCTTTGGCTGATGTGGAGCATCGACGCTGCCTTTTTCTGTTTGAACGTTGATGTGTTTTTATTTTTGATTTTTTTTCTGGTATGGAAAGGCCCGTATAGCTTTGTGCGTGTGTGTGTGTGTGTGTGTGTGTGTGTGAGAGTGTTTGTTATAAATGATGGGTAAATTTTACACGCTGTAGTTTTTGCTTTTTATTTGTATTTCTTTTTCTGGTATGGGAATATTACATAGCTTTATGTGCGTGTGAGTGTAGTTTGAATTGTTGCACTGAAATAAAAAAAAATAAGCATTGAACAATCATTGAAAAAATACTATATTCATAAACAATTTTTTTAAACAAAATAAATACCAAAAAACAATACATACTTTTCACAATGATCCGGGCAGTTTAATCATCTTCTATTTTTGAAGAACCAAATTCATTTTGAAAGTTGAGTCTGCAGTCGGCAGTTGCCTCTATTTAATGTAAATTGTACTGTACATTCTTTCTAACACTAATCCTCATGTCGAGAAGCCATTCAACAAAATGTACAAAATATCTCACACAAGCGTAAAATGAAATTGTTTGTTTGTTTATTTGGAGGAAATATATATATATATATATATATTTATATAATTTTTTTTTTTTTTTAGTTAAACGCATTTATATTTTAGAGTTGACTTCAATTTGACAAGTTTGTTGAAAATCATAAAAAAATATATAAAACCATGAAGTAAATGAGTAAACTGAATCAAATATCTGTACTGTATTTGGAATTATATGATCGATACAGTTTTTAAATGAAATGTTTCCTATAATTAATAAACCAATAACTGATACTATTCTGCTTACTATAAAGTTTCTTTCAATATATTTACTTGAATAATGCATTTGTTTGTACTCCAAAAAAATAAAAAATAAACGAGATTAGCCTTTCTAAAGCGAAAGCTGCAGAGACGTAATTCAATATCGCCTTTGCTTATCACAAATAATGATTCCGAGATGGATTTCACATTTCCAAATTGAATCCTACATTTGAATTCGGCATTTAGATCAACAATTCTTACTAATAGATTTAACTCATTAAAGGTAACTCGATTGGCCAGGAGCTGACAGGGCGCTTTTATTTTGCCTTTTCGCCATTGTTTCACATGTCCACGATTACGTCCGCGTATTCCACCTTCACCTCCCCCCAGTTTGAGGACCTGATTAAATCCAGGACCACCGGGTCTCAAACAGACGCTGAGATCAGGTCGAGCTGCCCCATGAAGATGCGGCTTCATTAGAAGATTATTAGTCTCTCAAAATGTCATTTGTTCTCGTGAGGCGTGCTGACCTCTCCAGTGGTCTCAGGTAATCCAGTGCGGCCCCTGACCATCACGCACACACACCATTAACCCCCTGTTGTAATTTCACCCCGGTCAGACCCCTGAAGGTACATACGGGAGTGTATTATCTCGTCCGATGCTCGTCTGTGTATTAAATCTCGTCACTTTGAAGAGTGTCAGATGAGGTCTGCTGATTTCACCGGTCACTCTCATTCGTATCGGTTAGAGGTGGATTATACTGCATCAAGTGAGACCGCGCACACACACACACACACACTTCCCAACAGAGTGTTGAAGGAAATGTGCTTTAAAATGCCTGAAACGTTTAATATTACGTAAGCTTGAAATGCGGATGAAAAAGGTTAAGTTGACATTTTCTGTTTGTGCTCGTGTGATGCTCAACCAGATTTTTCCAGAACTGAAACTTTGAAGTAAGCAAGCGTCTTGCAAACTTCCCGTAACTGTCTCTTTGCTCACATGCCATGTCTTTACACGGCATTCTTCTTTATGCCGTATAAGGTTTTTCTTTATTTTCTCAAAATGACTATATACGGTGATATTTTACTTTAATATACATTATTGATGTATTCTGATTTTTTGATCATTTACTCTTATAATAGTATAGAAAAAAGATTTATAAGAATAGACATTATATAGATAGAATATATAGAATAGAACAGACATTTATAAGTTGTAAAAGAAAACAACTAGTATAAAATACAAAAATTAATAGAATTCATGAAATGCAATGTTTTAGAAAAAGTAACATGCTTAGAATGTAAAATTGACTGTTGACTTTTTACACATTTTTTTTGTACCACGACTAGACTTTTTTTAATTTACGAGGACTAGACATTCGTTTTTAATTGCCATGACTAGACATTTGCTTTATCATAACTAGACACATTTTACTTACCATGACTAGATGTTTCATCATGACTGAACTATTTTTGTACCATGACTAGACTTTTTTATTTTATTTTACCAGGACTAAACAATTATTTCATCATGACTAGACATTTGCTTTATCGCGACTATTTCACGTCTACCATGACTAGACCTTATTTTATTTTTGTTATCAGGACTGAATATTTGTTTTATCGCGACTAGACACAATTTCTTATTACCATAACTAGACACATATTATTCATCATGACTAGACATATTTGCTTTATCACGACTAAACAATTTTCGTTCCATGACTAGACGCATTTTTTTTAGCTCAATCAGTAAAGCTGGTTCTTACCACAGTACAGTTATGGGTTTGAATCCCAAAAAATGTAGAAATTGATTCACAAGTCACTTTGAACAAAAACATCACAAGTCATGATTGAAACGGTAAATGAGACTGACAATACAGTGTCTTCCAATCGGCTTTCATGTTCCTCGCTTTAATCAAGGGAACTAAGTCGCACAGACATTTCCCTTTATCTTTTAGTTATAGGGGTCGTGAGGGGCATTTTCATTCTTCTCTCGTAAAACACACACACACACACACACACACACACACACACACACACACACACATACACAAAAAACAGCCTTGTCTACATTAGCTCGGCTATAAACCTGTGTTTTCAAATCTGTCAAACACACAACGCCATGTGCAAACTCTGATTCCACACGTGTCCGAGCTGAAAGCGATCAGAGTAATGAAGGTCTGAGAGAATCTATCCCAGAGGTTTCACCGTTTCAAGTCGTGCTTCATTTAGCCAAACGCCATCAGTACAGTGAAGCTTTGAATCCGTTTGTAGTGATCTAACCGTGTTTGTCCTGCAGAATGCGCATTTAATGATTGTTTTGCCAACCGTGGCTGAGGATCAGGTCTCGCTCACAGCGTAATGACTCATTTCGACATTAATTTGCATGCTGTTAGACTAATGAAGCGCTTTGGATTGCATTTATGATTCGCTGAGTCACTGCTGGTCACCCCCACCGACCCCCCGCACGCATTCCAATAAAAGAAAAAGCGGTGAAAAAACGTTTTCTACATTCTATTCGCACAGTCGAGATTGGACACGAGTGATGCTCACAATCTGCCGAGTCATTGTTTATGGAGTCTAGCTGGATTAGAGGCAGAATACCATTGAGTTGTATATCGGCGGCTGTCTGGTGGAACAATTTACCTATTCCTCTAAGAAAGTCTGCAACCTTCTCAACGTTTGAAAAGCACCAAAAACATTTACCTATTCCTCTAAGAAAGTCTGCAACCTTCTTAACGTTTAAAAAAAACACCAAAAACATTTACCTATTCCTCTAAGAAAGTCTGCAACCTTCTCAACGTTTAAAAAAAGCACCAAAAACATTTACCTATTCCTCTAAGAAAGTCTGCAACCTTCTCAACGTTTAAAAAAGCACCAAAAACATTTACCTATTCCTCTAAGAAAGTCTGCAACCTTCTCAACGTTTAAAAAAACACCAAAAACGAAGCTCTTTCACCAGCACCTTAACACTGATTAAGAAAAAATATATAAAAAAAAATCTTTGTCTTGTGTTCAATGTTGTTGTTGACTGTCATGATGTTCTGTCTAGTAAGTTTCCTTATATAGCCTGTGTAGACATCTACTGGAGCCTATTGTAGACAAACTGCTTCACTTGCTCCTCTTTTTGAAAGTCGCTTTGGATAAAAGCGTCTGCCAAATGACTGTAAAGTAAAGTAAAGTAAAGAGTCCTCGAAATAAATACCGTCGACTCCATCGGACACATCGGAACACAATTATTTAGCCCCCAAAAAGCGGCAAATTTGCGTCATGATTGGGACTCCCAATAATACAACTGCCCACTTTTACAGGCGGCCCGATTAAGAGTCGACTGCATAAGAAGAAAGAAGAAAAGAACGTTTGGACGTTGGTACGTTGAAGACAGCCTCCCTACAGTGAAACTAAAGAGCCAAGATCTTGAAAACATCCCCACAGCATTACTATCTCTTGGCACAACGTAGTCGGGCAAATACTAGTCTACCTCCAACTATAAAACCTAAACATTTCCTGACTGAAGATTGATTGGTCACTCCAGAAAGATCCACGTTCAGACCACTGGTCAAGTGCTGTTCTTGCATGCATCATCTCAGCTGAAATCAAATTCACAAAGCTTGCATTTCAATCTTCTTGAGCGACTTTGAGAGCTACTTCCAGGGTTTCGTCAAATCTGTTGGGGACTTTGATCTGATGGATGGACTATGCTGGTTCTGGACGCTGTTTGACTTGGTGGTCTACTACTATCATCTACTAGATGCTGTTGCTTCCAATTGATTCAATTTTATGTGAATGAGGAGACACGGTGGAGCTATGGATGGTGTTGTCGCCTTGCCACAAGAAGGACATGTTTGAGACTCGAGGTGAGGGTTCGAGACCCAATCAGGGCCTTTCTGTGCCGAATTTGCATCTTGTCTCTGTTTTTGCATAGGTTTCCTGCCGCGGTCCAAAAACCGTTGGATTGGAAAGTTGAGTGTGAATGTGTGTGTGTGTGTTCTGCTCAATGGCCACCAATCTAGAGTGTGTATCCCATCAGCCCAGAGATTGGCTCCAGCTCCGTTTGACCCAGAAATGGAATATGTGGTAGAAAATAGATGGATGGAGAATGGAGAAATGAAAAATTAAAAATGGTCTTGATCTCACAATACTGATATTGCTTGATTACATAATAAAAGGTAAAGCATATAATTATACAAAATACTAACCTATAGTCATTTTACTATACGAGATAGTTTGATTTAAACACCAATTCTTCTTTGTGTTGTCTATAACACATTCAAATGATATTTATGCCGCACTGGTGGGCATTTGTGAGCTTTTACCCCGACCCACACAAAGCAGAAAAGCACTCAAGGTCTATTCTCGTATTTCATTTAGTTAAAAATCGCTCTTATCTTGGGTTTTCATTTTCCTACATCTGTAATTGCATTCTCGTCCGGCCCTCGGGGGCTTGAAGGATCGGTGTCTAAAAGTTGAAAACACTCTAAAGCTGGGTAACCAGTGCCGACGCTGAATTTTATCCACCGGGTGATAAGCTGTGATTGTCCTAGCCGGAGAAAACTCAATACTTGTCATGACCCGTGGTAATTCCATCTTTATGGTGTGTCTTTTGCATGCGAAGCGTGGAGGTTCACTGAAATGTGCTTTTTTACTCAAAGGAACACCTCCGTTCCAATGTTTGAGGTCACCTGGACAATTTTGTGTCTATCAAGAGTCACACTTTAATTTCTAAGATGACTGTCGATGAAATTTTGATATAAACCATGATAGCCCAGACTTTTGGCCAAAGATGGAAACGTTCTTAAAATGAAGGAGAAAGTTTCTATAAAAATTCACTCCACCTCCTTCATCACTTCATATTTTTGGTTTTTGTTGTTGTTTTTTTTGCTTACAATTTTTACCCTTACCCTAACCCTAACCCCAAAGCAGGAAAATGCAATTAAATAAATCTAAAAACGAGTTTCTAAGTTTCTACAAAAATGTGTAAAAATAAAAAATGTAAAATGTATGTAAATGAAACAAACACGTAAAGCATTTTGTAACTTTTAATTTTTTTTTTTTTTCATTTAAATGTATTTATTTTATCACTGCTGAATTTTATGACATTTCTGGTGTTTTTATTTTTTTGAAGTATAAATATTTTCATTGCTTTTGAATTACTTTTGAAGTAATTCTGCCCATTCAGTGTTGTATGTGCAGAATTAAATATGTACAAAATAAATGCTATCCAGATGGTCACAGTGTATCATATGATTTATTTAACAAAGCTTTAACTTGTTCATCTCTGTAAGTGTACTTCATATAGTTATTAAATTCAACCGAAATCTTGTATGACAACCTTAATCATACAACCTGAATCACGATCAACTTAAATATAACCTAAATTATCAATTAAATACAACCTAAAGCACCCTAATTCAGGATTGGCTGAAATAATGTTTGTTTTGATGGGCCAGGGCATCCGTTATTTATGTTTCAAACATTTCATGTTATTTTTTTTCCTTTTATTTATATATTTATGTTAATATCTGCAAAATAGAGGGCAAAAGGCGGAGTCAGACCAAACACAATTCCTAGTTGTCACTTGCACCTTGGCCAAAAAAGTTGATACTGATTCTGATTAAAAAACGTTAAGAACCCCTGACTTATGTAGATATTGCACTAAAAACCAGACATTTTTATTTGCTTTAAATTGTTATTTGCCACATTAGCAATGTATAACGTGTTTTTTTTTTTTTTTTTTT
>CM051494.1:14525113-14538164 GCA_028031935.1 Paedocypris micromegethes | reverse complement strand
CTCTCAGTCCGTTTGTCTGTCTCTCTCTTCCTCTCTCCCTCTCTCTCTCTCTCTCTCTAATGCTCCGCTCAGTAATGGAGGAGAGTCGAGGCGTGGCAGATGATGCACGCCGCCGCGTCTGTTCTCCGGCCCGGCTCTGCTCCGGTATTTAGAGATCACAGTGGCGCTGAGATTTATTTGCGTGGAGATTATTTGATCAAGCTCTTATCACGTTCCCATATGGCTGTGTGGGACACAGCTGCTGATCTCGGCAGGAGACAATATTGTCCTGATTTAGAGCAAATACCGAAATGCGAGATTTTTAATTAGAGCTGATATTAGGTTTCGCCTTCGGTTTTGGTTTGACGGTTCAGGATCGATGTTTTGGCAAGAAATAAACAAATAAACAAACAAGCAAGCAATCAAATCGATGAAAAATGGTTTTATTCAACACACACACACCCACACACACAAACCAGACAGTCATGCAATTTGCAACACATTAGAGCGTTACACACACACACACACACACAAATACAAGCACTCAATACACACTCCAACAGACATTTAAATAAATGCAACAGTTAGGCACCGAAAATACGCTTGTTCTCACAATACTGACACACAATACTCACAATTATCACACAAAGTAATTGTGGGATTATTGTCTTAAAACACGACAACAACACTTATGGAAGAACGAAGAAGAAAAAATAAGTAGTGTGGGATAAATGTCTTAAAACACAACTACCACTACAACAGCTACGAGAAAACGAAGCAGAAGAAGAAGAAGAAACAAGTAGTAT
Organism: Paedocypris micromegethes; assembly: GCA_028031935.1. NCBI lineage: Eukaryota > Metazoa > Chordata > Actinopteri > Cypriniformes > Paedocypris > Paedocypris micromegethes. Next base: position 14,537,379 of record CM051494.1, on the reverse strand, counting down.
TTGTATAAATGCCCAATATGCTATTCAGAATTACGGTCTCATTAGATATAACTTTATTCCATTCATTTTTCAATAGTTTATCTATTGTGAGGGCCAAGCCATTACAGGACCAAGGACAGCACTAGCAGAACCATGAGAGCACAATCAACCCAAAAGTCTCCAGCCAAAGAGACAAAGAAGAAACCAGGAAGAGCCTGAGAGAAGGTAAACCTGAGGATGAAGAGTTTTGTTGTTTTTGATTAAATATTGGGATTTCAGTTCGACGCCTGGGTGTGTGAAGAAGGTGACAGATGGTGATAGAAGGTTCACACCATTTATTTATTTTGCAGTGATGCTTGTGATCATTGTCCTCTCAACGAGAGCTTCTCCTCTCTTTGAGGTTTGGCTTTTTTTTCTTCTTTCTCTTCCCTCTGTTCTCAGACTTCCATGAGCCCGGGGTCGCCACCAGACCCACGGATGCCACCAGAGAAAAGCAGACGCGCTCTCTCTCTCTCTCTCTCTCTTTCTCTCTCTCTCTCCGTCCCCAGACACACTTCACCTCCCGCAGCAGAAATCAATAGCAGCCTGGAGGAAACTCTCCACCGCGCTGGAAGTCACTTCAGTTCCTGTCCTCCAGCATCTCCCGTCTTCATAGTCCAATTAGATGGGCTTCTTTACCACCAGCTTTAGCCCTTTAGTTCTGGACTGTGTATTTCTGACGTCATTATTCTCACATCCTGCCGAGGCTCCGATTCACTGAGCTTCTGTCAGACCGGCTCTTGTTCCGGAATTCTGTTCAGGATGTAAAATTATGAATAGATCATCTGTCTGTCTATCTGTTTGATTGTCTGTTTGTGCAGCATTTGCTAGCCCTAACTGAGATTAAAAATATTAAAAAAAGACAATAAGATAGAGTAAAAGTGAAATACAGAGCAAGAGAGAGAAAGAAAGAGATAGAGGTAGAACAAGAGATGAAATACAGCAGAAGAGAAAAATGAGAGACATGGAGCAGAAAGATAGAGAGAGAGAGATAGACAGATGGAGATAATGGGAGAGAGAGAGAGAGAGAGTGAGACAAAGAGAGATATATAAAGAGTGAGTGAGAGAGAGAACGACAAACACACAGAGTGAGAAAGAGAGTTAGTGAGAAAGACTGATCGAGAGAGAGAGAGTGGGAGAGATTGAGTTTGAGAGAGTGAGTGAGATTGAGATTGAGAGAGTGAGTGAGTGAGAGGGAGAGAGAAAGAAAAGCTGGATGGAGAAAGAGAAAGAGAGTCAGAGAGGGTCAGAGAGAAAGAGTGAGAGAGAGAGAGAGAGAGAGAGTGAGAGATAGCAAGAAAAGCACAGAGTGAGAGAGAGAAAGAAAGAGAGACAGACAGAGAAAGAGAGAGAGAGAGAAATAGAGACAAAAAGAGAGAGAGAGAGACAGAGAGAGAGAAGGGTCTGTTTAAGGTAACTATAGTCTCCTCGCACTAATTTTAGCTGATGTCCTCAGGCTGTGGTTCACACCGAGGCCTCGAAATTCTTCTTTCGGGAGAAATGAACCAATGTTAATTTTTTGCCAAATCTTTTAAAAATACGGGAATGCGCACGATTTTAATTCACACGTGTGTTATGTTGTGTTGTCCTGACCTTCCCCTGCCCATTGCGATACGGTCCCCAGTGGCCATATTGACAAACTCACTCACTTCTTCTCTACTCAACGCATTTAAACTCGGTTCTCTGGTCGGGTTTAGGAAAAGCTGCAGCGTCTGTCTGGGCTGTGAAAGAGAAAACCTCCGTCTGCAGTTCATTCAGAAGCTTGTTTGATCAATGAAGTGACTCTGTATGGACTGCAAGTCTGTCTGCTGGCGTCACCACACCGGTCCTGTAAATTACTCCTGTCTGAGAGAGAGAGAGAGAGAGAGAGAAAGAGAGAGAGAGAAGGAGAGAGAAGGAGAGAGAGAGAAGGAGAGAGAGAGAGATGTTTGGCAAGAGATTGAGAGGGAGAGAGAGAGAGAGATGGTGGGCAAGAGATTGAGAGGGAGAGAGAGAGAGAGATGGTGGGCAAGAGATTGAGAGGGGGCGAGAGAGAGAGAAGGAGAGAAAGGGAAAGATGGATGTTGGGGTTAATTACGTCTGGGCTCTGCGTACTGTACATCTTTAAGAATAAATTCTCCCCAAAACACATTCTAAAATTATATATTAACTGGCATAATTGATGCAGTCGTCACTTGTTAAGTTTAGTTTAGTTAGTCTTTCTATTACACGACTGTGAGCTTTACAGGAACGTAACAATCTCGACTTACACTCTTTTACCGTTGTCTCGGCCGTCACTGAGATTTATTCCCTCTATTACAGTAGAGTTTGTATTCAGGTGAAATTAGACCAAAGAATCGGATCTGCAGAACTAATGCGCTCCCTCATTTATAGTGAAAAGAACCCGGAAGCTTCCATTCCCAGATATATTATTATCTGGCTTTCCTTGTGGAATTAAATGCGAAATTTCCGTCAAAATTAAATACGACGTCTGTGCTGGAACTGCAGGCCATTCTGTCCAAATTAAAAACAAAAGCTCCGATCGGGATTTTCACTGCTTAATCAGGCCAATTTGCTGTAAAAGCTTGTTGATTTTGTCTTGTTGGATTTTGGGCAACAAGCTTTTGTTTTCAATTAATATTGCTCGTGTATCAATTAGGGCTGTCAAAGTTAACGCGTTAACGCATGCGATTAATTTTAAATGCTTAATTGCGTCAATTATTTTTAACGCCGTTAATCACAGTTGCAGTTTTTTTCACTTTCGGTTTGGCAACGTGCAATGAATAGACCTATAGAGTCGCTCGTGTCACCAGGTGCGGCTCATTACTATCAGCAGCGCATAGTGATTGTTTTCATCTGCTGCTTTGGCGCAAAGTGTTTAAGGACAGACACCTGCTTGTTTCGTCTTCTCCCTCCGCTGTGTTTTGAATGTTCTTGAATGGATTTTTTTAAAACTGAGACTACACCTGCTTTTCCCTTTTTAAAGACGCAGTTCCTTTTCAACTGCAAATAACTTGCTCGTCAGAATCCTCGGAATCTCTGTTCAAATTATATGAACAGACAATACTGTATTTACTTACACTTATATTTAAAAGCATTCTTAGCTTTTATTCTTCTTTATGCAGACATACGTATCATGTTAGAGTGATAAGTATTTATTAAGTTACAGTTCATTTTCATCTGACAAAAAGAAGGCAAAACGTTCTTCACCTTTTAATTTAAATTGTTTTATCATTTATTTATCTTTTTTTTTTTTTTTTTTTTACAAAAAACACACATCCTGTTTTTATTAAGACTGTAACCTAAAAAATGGGTACTTCAAATATTAAATATTACAAGCATTAGTCAGTTAATTGCAATGAATAATTAATTGTGATTCATTTGGTCAGGGAAGTGCAATTAATTAGTTAAAACAAAAATAAATAGTTTGACAGCCCTAATATAAATATATTCAACTAAAAAGTAGATAGGGACATACATGTATTGTTAGAAATGCTTTTATTTGCAATATTTTGGAAAATTTTAAAAAGGCTGAAATCAAACATCATAATATGTTTATTGACATATAAATGTATACATTTCTTTTTTTAATTTACATATAAAGTGTATTCCGTTTTCTATGTTTCAGTTTAATACACTGTATTTAAATACATGGAAATATAGTCTTTTCAAATAGTTCAATCTTTGTGTCATCTTTCCGCTTTATATCAAGCAATTTTTAACATTATAATCAACTATATGTTAAAAAATGTTAACATTTTCCCCTTTACTAAGTGTAAGCATGCATTTAAAAAATAATTTATTAATGTTTTACATATATGTGGAAGCATTTCTCATAGCCCTTTATTTATGACATGGATTCTGTAAACATAAAAATAATGCTGTAGCTGTACCTGTATTTTTTAGACTTTTCACACAATTTGTACAAAAAATAAAAACGCAAAGTATAAAGTGTGTGTTTATTCAGAGGGTGACGATTAATCCTGTCATGATGAGCAGCTCCTTACTAATTTGTTTCCGTCGTATTGCTATTCAGAACGAAACAGGCGAAGGAATATTTGTTGTCTGTTTACTTGCTTCCCTTTGGCCTCTGGTTGATTTGCAAAATCCGATGCGGAATCAATCGCGCACTTGATCGCGTCCCTGTCAAAACAGAAGGAGCCGTGATGTATTGGGTTGCACTGGATAGTTGTGGTTGAAACCGTGTACACAAGTTGAAAATGTCGGGGCGCGTGTCACATCGATCCGCGACTTTCTGACACGACCGAATCTCTCCGAGGTCAGGACTCATCGGACTGTTTGGTCTCACATGTGAGAAATTTGCTCATATGCTTGTGCTGAATATAGAATCGAAAAAATACTTTTCATATTTCAAAATATGGCCAGCAGTATTTCCACAGAAAACGTTGCATACAGCAAACTTCTCAAGTACTACACCACTGCACTGTACAAATTGGAAGTGGTGGAAAGTGATTGAGTACTTTGCTTAAGTATCTTTTTAGCGACTTTGTACTTCAAAAATATAAGCAAATTTACTTTCTACTTGACTACATTTACCATTACTCTCTACATTGTGCTTGTGCTCTACAAGTCAGAATTTTTTACTACCACGGTGTTGGCATAGTGGGTTAGACGTGGCATAGTTAGAAGCAAAGAGACAGTTACGGGAAGTTTGCGAGACTTTTGCTTACCTCAAGGTTTTAGTACTGGAAAATGTGATTTGAGCAATAAGAATACACACTTAGTATTAGTTAATGTAAACTTCACTTTTTTTCATCTGCAATTCAAACTTACTTAATATTAAACATTTAGGGCATTTTAGCTAATGTTTTTTAACACGCAGTAAATTTCTTGGGCTGAGAGGTGATCTTTTGTGGTCTGCCATCTTGAAACATTGAGGTGTTTAATTCATTTCTATATTAGGAAATTAAACGTCAATAGTAAAGAGTTTCTTGATGTTTTTCGAGCCCTAATTTAGTACGAGTAAAATACTTGCTAGATATGGATACTTTACAACTTTTACTTAAGTCTTCTTGGAGTTGGTGACTTGTAACTTGTAACAGAGTCATTTTTGCAGTAATGTATCCGTACTTTTACTCAACTGTGGTTTTCAGCAACTCTTTACTCCTCATCTACGGAGTTCGGTTCTCTGACGTCTTGCGCTTCAGAACACGTTCCTTCTAATCGGCTTTGGTTCTCAGCCTTCACTGGCGTCTGTCAGAAGTGTCTTTTCCTCGCACGTGTGGACGCTCCGTCATCATTAATCCGGCTCCTAACAAGCGCCAACAACCAAAGCGCAAACCATTAGTGCGGCTTTTACACTTTCAGCTTTTCAGTTGTCTTGGTAATTGTTTCCAGTCTCTCTTAAAGAGATTTATAGTTGCTGGTTATGGACTGATCCTCGGGAAATTTAAGCTTGTGTGTTTTAATCTCAGAGGTGAACGTCCTTTTGCTTTTTGAGGCAAATGTAGCAAAACAAAATTTTTCTTGAACGTGCCACTGCTACTATCTAAAATGTACTTAATTAAAATTGTGTTTTTGCACCAAAAACACACATTTAAGCATATAACTGGGAATAAAACGTTAAATTATCATCACTTCTGTTAAACACATCAAGGCAAAAAAACTTTGAATTCTGTGGTATAAAAAAATACACATTGTTTTATGTGTAAGGATTTTACTTAATTTTTTAATTGTCATCCCTTATATTAAATACATCAAGGCAATATATTTCTGTGAATTCTGTGGATTAATATATAATAACCAATATAACAAAATTATACACTGTATATTAATATAGTAATATGAATATGGATTTTACTTACAAAATTTCTGGATTACATATCCACGTATATTTACAGCCTTTTGGTGTTAGAAAAATCTTTAATTCCTGTGTCTGTGATTGGTCGGCCACCAATACAGGGCGTGTCACACCTTGAGCTTTCATCTATTGCACCATGAGACCCAGAAATGGAAAAATAGTTTATTAAATAAATGGAATAAAATGCATATTATAAGATGAAAAACTTGAAGAGTAACAATTACATAAAAAAAAAAATAAATTAAATGGATTTTGCATTTATTGGATTGACAAAAAAAACCTTTTATAAAAAGTTCCGAACAGTTCCATATAAATCTAGAATCTCAAGTCATCAGGATTGACAGACAGACAGACAGACAGACAGACAGATAGATAGTAACAACTACATTAAAAATAAAAAAAAATTAAATGGATTTCGCATTTATTGGATTGAAAAAAATAAACATTTACAAAAGTTCCAAACAGTTCCCTATAATTCTCGAATCTCCCTAATAAAATGTCCCTCTGCTTCTTAACATCTTTCAGTCAACACCCAACAAATCGGAACTTTTTACAGTTTACAATTTTTGCATTTACAACTTCGACTTGGCCAATGAACAAACGACCTTGATTTCCTCTTCCACTCAGCAACCTGGAAAATATTCCGATTTACAGTAGTCACCGGCCAATATTCCGTGTGTCACGGCGATCGGAGGTTGGGTGACAGATTACAGGCCACTGGCATTAAAAATAAATGAAAAAGAAATCGCAAAGAGCTGCTTCTTAATCCTCACGGAAGGCCTGTCTATCCATCACGGAGGAAGAGAGCAAATCCTGCAGGGAAATTACCTGAAGCCCCCACATCACGAGACGGACGTCTCAATATCTCTCCACGGAGACACTGGATGACAGAAGCTTTTCCCGCTGTGCGTTGTGGGATAAAACCTTTAAAGCACAATATATGTACAATGTGTCCATCACTAAAAGACACACGTGACATATTGTGTCGAAAAAGAAAAAAGTTGACTCATCAGAACTAGACAGGTGGAGATTTGCTCGAGGAGTGGGCGGGGCAGACGTGGCCCCTCCCACTGTATCCAGGCAACTGTACGGATTACTCGCTTTGTAGTCATGAGATCACACATTCAGGAAGTCTCCGTGATTTATTGCGTTTATGATGAGGAGAAACACGTTTTTTTTTTTTAATTATAAATAATTGTGAATATGATTTGATTCAACATCTGTGTGCTGTGGCTCAATCCAAGGAGTTTGTCTTTGCAACACCATTGATAGATAGACAGACAGACAGACAGACAGACAGTTAGATAGATAGATAGATAGATAGATAGATAGATAGATAGATAGATAGATAGATAGATAGATAGATAGATAGATAGATAGATAGATAGATAGATAGATAGATAGATCTAGTCTACCATCAGCAGAATCAAGACATTCCAAACTGGACTTGCGTTGTGAAAAGCTCCGGGTTGTCGGGAGTCAAACACACTCTTGGTTAAGGATGATATTCCCGGGCTGCTTACACCTCTGGACTTCTCTCCTCAACCCCAAGTGAAACAAAGCACTCGTAGAAGCATTTCCATATGTTAAAGAGCCGCTCGGGTCACACTTCCACGGCAGCGGAGAACTCAATGTTAACCATATTAAAATGTGTGTTCATATTTCATGCTCCCGGTATTAATGTGGACGTGGAATTTTTCTCTCGTCTCAGGAGAGCAGTGCCCCAAGTGAGCGCGGCCAACACATTCGTCTATCAGGTAGCGCAAAATGCTCGTTTTGCATTGACGACCACATACATTACGGGAAAAGCTTGGCTACGGGGGACGACTTTGCCATAACTTTAATGTTCAATAATGTCAAAAAAAAGGAGTCTACTTCCTCCGGAGTCGAAATGAAAAATCTCTGTCCCACGGGAGAGAGGAAAACGCATACATTTTCATATCATTTATCCGTCTTTTCATTCCGCATCTAACCCACACATTGTGAATTGTCCCGTTTTGGTTGCTGTGGCCTATATGTCTTTTTTGGACTCATTGTATGCTTAGTATTTTTTACACCTGGTGGAAAAAGTGCTTAAGATCATGGATGGTTGGAATGAGGGATGAATGGATGGATGGATGAATGGAAGGATGGGTGGATGGATTAGCAGCACTGATAAGGTAAATTTATTCTGTTAAAGAAAACACCTGGACTAAAAACAGACCTAGTCCAAATTGCAAGCTGGTTGATTATCAGACCTAGCAAGATTTTTTGGCCTATCCTAAAAATCAGGCCTATCCTGAAAATAAGACCTAAACGATTTTTATGCTGCCTCAAAATAAGACCCAGCAAACAGTTTAGGCAACTTAGATTCATAAGGCCTAACCTGAAAACAAGACTTTTCAAAAGCTTAAACTGCTCAGGAACTGGACCTATGAGAAAAGAAGGTGTTTTTCCCTGGACCATTGGCCAATGACATTGCACTGGATCGCAGATGAAGGATGGTGATGAAGGATGGGAGATGAAGCTGCTCTGGACCAGTAAGAATGGAGGAATTCCCCTGGACCATCAGATGGAAGATGACATCTCTCTGGATCACTAAGAAAGGATGGTGTTCCCTGGACCCTCAGAAGGGCGATGACGTCACTCTGGTTGGCTTGGGAAGGATGGTGTCTCCTGGACTGTAAGATGGGAGATTACGTCACTCAGGACCAATAAGGATCGATGGTGTGGCCTGGACGCTCAGAAGGGCGATGATGTTGGCCTGGTCCGGTATGAAAGGATGGTGTGCCTTGTACCTCTAAGGATAGATGGTGTTCACTTGACCAGTAAGGACGGATAGTGTCCCCTGGACCGTCAGATGGGAAATGACATTACATTGCTCTGGATGTCTTAGGAAGGATGGTGTTCCCTAAACTGACCGAAGGGAGATAACGTCACTCAGGACCACTAAGGAACGATGGTGTTCCCTGGACCCTCAGAAGGGCGATGACGTTGGTCTGGACCGGTAAGGAAGGATGGTGTGCCCTGTACCTCTAAGGATAGATGGCGTTCACGTTACTAATAAGGACGGATGGTGTGTCCTGGACCAACTGAAGGGAGATGGGGTCATACTGGTTGGCTTGGGAAGGATGGTGTCCCCTGGACCCTCAGATGGGAGATTACGTCACTCTGGAACACTAAAGAAGAATTGTGTTCCCTTGACCTTCAGATGGGAAATGACATTACGTCGCTCTGATTGGCTTAGGAATGATGGCGTTCCCTAAACTGACGGAAGGGAGATGACGTCGCTCTGGATGGCTTAGGAAGGATGGTGTTCCCTCAATCATCAGATAGGAGATGACGTTGGTCTGGACTGGTAATGAAGGATACTGTAGATGGTGTTCTCTTGACCAGTAAAGACAGATGGTGTCTGCTGGCCCGACGGAAGGGAGACAGCGTTGCTCTGGATGTCTAAGGAAGGATGGTGTTTCCTAAATGGACGTAAGAAAGATGTTGTCGCTCTGGATGGCTTAGGAAGGATGGTGTTTCCTAAACAGACGAAAGGGAGATTACGTCGCTCTGGAAATAACTCCAGCACGTGAAGAAAGATTGATGTCCTCTGGAGCATCAGATGGGAAATGCCATTACTTTGGCAATTTGGTGTTGTTCTGTGTAGTTCAGATAGAGGTATGCCGTTGTTTCCAAGAGGCGTTGTTTAGACTTTAGCATCTCTCTAGAACTTCAGAAATGTCTCCAAACACAACCAGCATGAGCATGACGTGTGAAGTGAGACGGATGTGACCACCACATGGTTGAGACTGTAAGGTGAAGTGTCAAACCCAACAGTCACGGAACATCCCAGCACAACTCATTACACACCTTATCTGAGCCACTACGAAGTTGAGCAGAACCTTGGTTCGCTCTGCTGGCTGAGCCGAAGAGACAGGAAATCATTACAGTCAAAACATCTTTGCTCTCGGTCGCTGAAATCAAGGAAATGAAATTAGTCACCTTGAAGAGCGCTGGGACCTTGAGGAGAAGCAGTTTTAGAAAGTGCTAACCGGGTTCTGCAGCTAGTTTAGCGCGATCAGCCATGTCTTTGCTCACTTTCCTCCAGAAGCTTTTTTTTTTGGTCGGCCAGCTTTCATGACCATCTAATGTAGTTCTATTGTGGGAAACTGCAGCCTGGCTATTTTCTGCTGACATGGTCTTCATCTGGTCATTAGTGTGGTTAGGAAATGTCAGAAGCTCTGTAGCTTCCCGCTGTATTTATAGACTCCGGCTGAGGAGCTTCTGAATGGTTATGTATAGATCATTATGCGCTTTAAATTATGCAGAGAATGGTGAGCGATGTGTGTAATCTATCACCTCACATCTCATTTGCTTTCTCCACATCTACTGGGAAAAGTCGTGCAAGTTTCCTGCTCTCGCTTCCTAACTTCTTCAAACGTAAAGTCATGACTTTTTTTGAGACACAGATTACGCACGGTCATGTGTGCATAGTCATGGAATATGTAGAGTGGGGAAACAAGAAAAGGAGAGAGAGAGAGAGAGAGAGAGAGAGAGAGAGAGAGAGAGAGAGAGAGAGAGAGAGAGAGAGAGAGAGAAAAAGAGAGATTGAAAAAATGAGTGAGAAGTAAGAGTATATGAGCGAGTGGGGGACAAGACAGAAAGAGTGTGATAGAATAAGTGTAAGCGAGAGGAAAATTGAGAGAGGTGGAGGAAGAGAGAGAGTTTGAGAAAAAACAGATTAAACACAAACACAAAAAAGTAGAGTAAAAGTGAGTGTGAGAAAGAGAGACTGAGAAAAGGAGCAAGTTAGAGTAAGAGTAATTGTGTGTGTGTGTGTGTGTGTGTGTGTGTGTGTGTGTGCGTGTGTGTGTGTGAGTGTGTGTGTGAGAGAGAGAAATACATTAAGAGAGATAGAGTGAGAGAGAGAGCGAGAGAGAGAGAGATTGAGAAAATAACAGTGATAGAGTAAGAGTGACGGACAGAGAGAAAAGACAATGTTTTTTTTCTTTCTCTATCACCATTTTCCTCGTCTCTCACTGTGTGTGTGTGTGTGTGTGTGTGTGTGTGTGTGTGGCGTGAAGACAGTGTAAAGTGTTTGATCTGCTGTAATTTGACTTTATTACACAGGGCGAATCCCGGTGATGAAGAGCCGAGTCGGACACAGGATATTATTTAAGTCTTATTAGCTGAATACATCAGGACGTAATGGAGCGACCCGCTGCGCTCTTCATCGCTCTGTCCGTATTCCACTGTTATTCTATCCTCACAATGCATTTTTTAAACCGTGTTTGCACTTTATTTTCGAACCTACGCTGAAAAGAGTGCAAAAGGCGTGTTACTCTAACGTTACTCTAAAGAAGTTTTTATACTTGATCTAACTCGAAACATTTAAATTTCTGCCTAGCCATCAGTTTGAAGATTAAAAGCAAGTCTTGTAGTGTAAAGTAAATACATTTCTTAAAGTAAAGTAAAAATGTGGTTTGGAGCCGGAGAATTGGCCAATGAGCCAATGAGAAGCTTGCATGTGCTGTACGCACTTTTGTAACTCTTTAAAACTTTAATATAAATCACTCACATTTACATGATCTTGTTTTGTTGTAAGAAGGAGCAATTGAAGCGATTTGTCTTAAAAGGAGACAATAGATGTTTACATAAGTTAATTATGTAAGTAATTATTAATGTGTCTTGTTATGTGAGCAGAGACTTGGCTGCATTTCTACCAGTTTGCCATCTCCATATTGGGAGGCGCTGTTGCTGCCTGTCTGTTAAATGGACTAATAGAGCAGATTTTCCACCGATTGGAATCTTATTAAAAAGAAAACTTAGTTGAATAAGCTGTTGTTTCACCTCATCCCAATTCAGTGGTATCTGTTTAGATCGTATGGTGTTGCGTTAGATGCTCTGGTACACATTAATATTTTTATTTAAATTCAAGCCGTTAGTAAACAAGCCACAACTATTCCGAAGATAAAAATTGAGAAAAAAGTATTATTTGAGATTTCATTAAACTTAAAAACCTAATTTGATTTAAAGATGTTTTTTGCATTGGCAAGAAATGTCAAGTTGATCCATAGTAAAGTTGACGCAAAATTTTGACTTCAATCCAATGAGACACTTTTTTTAGTAAGCTTTTCGGACTTTGGAAAATGGCTTTGTTTGATTTGAAGAAACGTGCGGTAAATGAAAGCGCATCCCAGCCGCTCTGGAGTCCAACTGATATCAATACAAGCCAATGGCGTGCAATCTGGGTGTGTGTATAGGTTCTGTGGGTTCACACACACACACACACACACACACACACACATGCTGTGAGCGTGACAGGTCCAGTGCTTTGTTTGTCCACTCACAGTCTGGTGCCCTCCGGCCACATGCCCACCGCCATCAGCTTGAATCCCAGTGTGGCCATCACTTCTCTCCACGGACCAAACAGAACCAGCCAGATGCAGCATTTATTCCTTGACGTGTGTTGTTTTTT
>CM051494.1:14499139-14525094 GCA_028031935.1 Paedocypris micromegethes | reverse complement strand
TTTTTATTTTTTACTAGGCCTAATTTATCAAAACCAAGGGAGAAAATTTAGAAGAGTGTTGGACTGGTGAATAAAAAAATTAAATAAAATACCAGTACACACACACGCACACAAAAAAAGAAATTTCCCCACATTTTGCATAATTATCTAAACCAAGGGAAAACAATGTTGAAGAAAGAGCGCTGAATGGGTGAAAAAACAAATAAAATACCTATACACACACAAACACACACACACACACACACAAAAATACACGTAAATTTAAGAGCCCATTTTTCAACATTTTTCAAAATTATCAAAACCAAGGGAAAAATGTAGAAGAAAGAGTGCTCGACTGGTGAAAAAAAAATCCAAATAAAATACCAGTACACAAGAAAAAAAAAATGCATGTAAATTCAAGAGCCCATTTTCCCACATTTTCCAAAATTATCAAAACCAATGGACAAAATGTAGAAGAAAGAGCGCTGGACGGGTGAAAAAAAAAAATAATAAAATACCAGTACACAATTAAATTTAAAAAATGCACGTAAAATTAAATTCCCATTTTCCCACCTTTCTATATTAAATGTTTTGGTCAATTGCAGTTTTTTTGTGTTCTTGTAATTGTGTTATATGTTTTGTACCTTATTATAATACCGTATTTACGCCAATATAAGCACCAGTTTTTTTCCCAATTTTAGCGGCTCGAAAATTTGCGGGGTGCTTAACAGGAAAGAAACAACACGAGATTAAATGAAAAACAGTAATTCATATTTGAAAAGACAGACCATATTGCATCCGGTAGATCGCCATTGCTAAAGACTAATGGGTGTGTGTGTGTGTGTGTATTCAGTCTGGAAAATTCTGCTCTGCGATTGGATGTGCCGCCTTCAAGTCTAGAGTTGCTGTGATTGGCTCCAGCTCCGAGGCATCCTGCAATGAAAAGGCGGCTCCCAAAATGGACCAATGGACTCAAGCTGAGTAAACTCAAATACATGGAATTACTTGAGTAGAGTTGACAAGTTTCTCCAACTTTGGGTTTTTCCGGTATGACTCAGAGACTTTGGCCACACACACACACACACGGGTTAGACTTTTCTACTCTCAAATACTGAAGCTTGGCAAGTGTCTTGTATAATTCACAGCGAGGAGAGAAAGTGCAGGTGGGCAGTTTTAATATTTCAGTAGTTTGTAGGAACCTTGAACATGTCTTGCATACTTGAGATAAATAGTGATTTCTGTCGGGAACGTTCCTGTCCTGCGTCAGCTGCGTCCGACACCAAATCACTCACGTTTCTGATTCATTTAAAGCTCCGAGATTTCTGAGATTAAACATCGGGAGAGACTAGAAAAAGAAAAAAAAGATGGCCAGGAGTCGCAACATCTGGAACCAAAGATGTGGAAAACATCAACCAGAGACAAAGATGGCGAACACGCTCATGTCCCGAGATTGTGTAAGCGGTCGGATAAACGGCAATTTTCCAGCAAGCCTTCCGACTATGACTTCCACACATCCACATTTTATTATTATTATTAAATTATTTAAAAAATTTTTCAAGGAACATTATTTTCTGTGAAATATTTTCTCATTTATTCCCATTCACTCACCCAATCCCATAAAAACGAGAAAACTATTTGCAGCCCTTGACGAAAAGTATAATTAGAATTAGTATAATTAACACACAATTATTACATTAGTATTATTTAAAAGTATAATAAAATGTTCGAAACGAAATTCGAATCGAAAAATCAAACCATTTCTGAAGTTGGTTCAAAACGCCAAAGACGGACGAACTTTGTACGACAACGCATATTCCATACGACAAATTGATTTGCTACGTCGCTAGAAGAACAGAAATGTACGAAACTTGCAGCTGTCAATCACATTCACACCAGCCAATCAGACTAAGGGCCGCCCCCACGTGGGGCTAGAAAAAAAAACAAAAACGAACAAACAAACAAAAAAATCTGAATCGGAAAAAATACATTTTCAAACGAAGGCGTGAAGTTTGCATGCGAAAAATAAGCGTAAATGTGAAGAATTTTCGTAGGATTCTTAGAAACGTACTTTTGAAATTATTGGTACTAATCTGATTCCAGTGTTACAGTACGAGAAAAACGTGTCAATACAAACAAGCATCTTTTTTTCGTAGACGGGTCTCTCCTCCGTCCGGTCCTTATTAGCACTAGCCTGTTAATTGCTGATGTTCAGATAGTGTCCAGTAAGAACGCGGTGGGACACGAGCCTTCAGATAAAAATAGATGCGCAGATTTCATCTCACGCTGGTAAACCAGAGACAAACACCACGGTACAATCCCATTCTTTAATTGGTGCTTCTTACTTTCTCCCTTCAGGGTGATTTGAGTCAGAATTATTATTTTTTGCTTTTCAGTGAATAACTAACCACTGTATTATCCATGGCTGTTGTTATTGAAGTTTATCGTTTGTTTATGAGTTAATGTACACACACACACTTTTATAGGATGCTTTTATAGACGACAATTCGAAATAAATCAAATTTAATAATGAGCCGTGAAACATCGAGCCACACAACATAAAATAACAAGAAGAAACTGTGGTAAAAAATGCTTGGGAACTAATTAGGTAACAGTTGAAATGAATACATTTCATGCGTTAACTCGTTAACTTTGACAGCCCTAGACAAAATACAAAAAGGTGGGGAAACTTGAGGATCATGGGAAATGTAGTTCAAGAAAATGACAATCGTGGGTTGTAAAGTAGATATAATTTTACTGACAAGCATATACAATTAGATTAAAGTAAAAATTGTAAAAATAAAACAATATATTTGTGAGTGTAAAAATTTGACTTTCCAGAATAAGAGCAAACCTGAAGAAAAGACTGGAGATCAGGAGGAAACAAACACTGGGACGGGGAGAACATGCAAACTCCCCACAGAATGAGTCAGCACTTTTTTCCAGACTTTGTTCGAAAAATTTTCATTTTTTCGAAATCGCTAAATCTAAAAAAGTCAAAGTAATTTATCTGGTTAAGACTTTCCAGAATAAGAAAATAAGACTTTTCATATGACGGGGAGAATGCCGCAATGACTCAGCACTTTTTTTTCTTGACTGTTTGAAAACTTCCAACTTCTTCGGAATTTCAAAGCCCTAAAAGCCGAAGCGAGATATTTCTTTACGACTTTCCAGAATGCAAGCAAACCGCTTTATTCAGCTTAAAGGTTTTTTTCTCCTGTACGGAGTAGTACATTCCTCAGATGTGGAGGTGTTTGGCGCTTTTAGCCATCGGATTCGCTCGGGTGGTCCTGATGCAACTGAATCAAACCAGGAAGACGGTGATAGTGACTCCCCCTTCCACTCACGTCCTTTCAGCAAACTTATCCCATGTCCTCGCTTTTAACTGATCCAAGCAAACAAGATTCCGCAGCCGGATTGGAAGCAACACGAGGCGGCTAGGAGAAAAAAACATCAGCTTGAGCTGTGTTATCAACTGTGTTTTTTCAGACTTTGTTTGAAAAGTTTAAACTTCTGCGGAATCTCAAAATTCTAAAAAATCCAGAGCGAGATTTTTCTTTAAGACTTTCCAGAATAAGGGCAAAATTTCAAGAGAGGACAGAGACATGGAAGAAAACTTGCGCAAGGACGGGGAGAACATGCAAACTCTTCACAGAATGAGTCAGCACTTTTTTTCAGACTTTTTTCGAAAATGTTTCATTTTTTCGAAATCGCAAAATCTAAAAAAGTCAATATAATTTATTAGGTTAAGACTTTCCAGAACAAGAAAATAAGACTGCATATGACGGGGAGAATGCCGCAATGACTCAGCACTTTTTTCCTCGACGTTGTTCGAAAACTTCAAACTTCTTCGGAATCTCTAAACCCCAAAAGCCAAAGCGAGAATTCCAGAATACAAGCAAACCGCTTTATTCAGCTGAAAGATTTATTTCTTCTTACACGGAGTAGTACAGCAAAGGCTGGTTCCTCAGATGTGGAGGTGTTTGGCGCTTTAGATAGCCATCGGATTCGCTCGGGTGGTCCTGATGCAACTGAATCAAACCAGGAAGACGGTGATAGTGACTCCCCCTTCCACTCACGTCCTTTCAGCAAACTTATCCCATGTCCTCGCTCTTAACTGATCCAAGCAAACAAGATTCCGCAGCCGGATTGGAAGCAACACGAGGCGACGAGGAGAAAAAAAAGCATCAGCTTGAGCTGTGTTATCAACTGTTTTCAGGACATCCTTCATTGTCCAGAGTGATTTGCTTTCCCGCTGTCACTCTCATGCTTGAACAACCAGTCCCGGCCCTCGTCGGAACATTCCATCTCTCCGCTCCGGAATTATCTTTGGCTTTCCAGGCGTGTTTCAGGCCCGATGAGCAAAGTCTCCTCCGTCTTTGCCCGTCCGTCCCCGCGCAATCAGCTCAGACTCTGCGCTTTAGATGGGCAAACAGTGATGTGCAATTTTAATTAAAGCCAGATCCACCGCCGATGTCTGTGCAAACACCTGCTTTTTTTTGTGTTCTCTCCCCAATCGTTTCAAAAAGTGTAAAACCGTTCGATTGGTGTGTTGGTGGCTCCAAACTCTAAAATATTCACGTCGATACCAAAAGGAAAAAGAACGAGATAAAGAATGGTGTAAAGTACTTTAGTAAATGGACTTTTTTACTTAAGTATTTTTTGGCTACTTTGTACTCGTACAGAGTGCCAAAAATATAGGCAACTTTTACTCTATACTTACTGCACTACATTTGATTGAACACTTACTGTTATTTGTTACATTGTGATTGTGCGCGGCAAGTCGGCATCTTTTTCTAACGCGGTTAATTTTTTCGGGCTGATGAGGTGATATCGCCATCTGCAGGATGCTGAAGGTACTGGAATTTTTTTTTAACAGCTAAATCTTGTGAATTAGCGGTTTCATTTTTAGAATAGTACCCTTACTAGTTACCCTTTTAGAATAGTATAAGCCATAAATTCATAAAAAAGCCAGCGCATGTTTACAAAAGTGTAACAAGATAATTAACAGAATACTATATTTTAATAATACAGTGATTAGCTGTAAAATCATTTCACAGCAATAAAGTTACAGTTATACTTTCAAGTTTGTTCTGCCATTGTAAATAAAAACAAAACCAGAAATATGCTGCCTTTTACTCATACAGTAATGAGCTGTAAAAACATGTCACAGCTATAGATTCTGCCAATACCTTACTGTATAAAGAAAACAAATGATACTATCTATAACAATAATGAGCTAATACATAGTTTCTCAGTTAACTAAAAGTCATGTAAGGTTGTCTGTGATGACGGTAGTGTACTTTAAATAGAAGATAAACAATAACACACTGCAATTTTACTAATGCAGTAACAAGCTGTAAAATAATTCTTATGTACAGTTTGTGCACTTTTACTGTATAAAGAAGATAAACAAAAAACATACTGCATTTTACTAATACATTAATGAGCTGTAAAAACATTTCACAGCTGTAAATTCTGCCAACACTTTACTGTAAATAAAAAAAACCAATACTGCATCTTATTACAGTAATGAGCCGTGAAATAGTTTCTCAGTTAACTAAGTTTTGTCTAGTTCTCTTTACAGTTTGTACATTTGCTACAGAAATGCAGTAATGATCCGCAAAATAATTTCTCAGTTAACTAAAAGTTATGTACAGTTTATGCACGTTTACTGTAAATAGAAGATAAACAGAAACTGCATTTTACTAATACAGTAATGAGCTGTAAAACATTTCACAGCTTCTGCCAAAACTTTACTGTAAAGAGAAAAAAAAAACTATACTGTATCTTACTATTACAGTAATGAGCCGTAAAATAGTTTCTCAGTTAAAGTTATTTAAAGTTTATGCACTTTTACTGTAAATAGAAGATAAACTGAAACGGCATTTTACTAATACAGTAATGTGCTGTAAAAACGCACTTACAGCATGTACTGGGAAATGTGTTCTTGCTGTTAATGTGAAAGTGAGATCATTAGAATGCATTATGGGGACGTTTTTTTTACAGCAATAGCACGGACGTCCACTGTGAAAGTTACTCAAGTAAGGCACTGATTTCAAGTACAAAGTACTAATTTGTGTTGTACAAAGAACAAACTTCAGAACAAAGACCATATACATTTTAACGTTCGTCGAGCACATGTTAAGTAAAAAGCGAGGGATGTTCGCCCCCCGAGTTCTTCCCGGGTTCACGACGGGGACAGTTCTGAGGATAAAGGCCGCTTCTGTCGACCTGCCACGAGTGGGAATCATAAAAAACGGCGTGAGTCATGAAACACAGCGTCTTGTGGAGGAATGGCTGCCTGTCAGCGAGTCGCCTTTAGCGTGCGCTGCTGTTTTATTAAGGTTAAAAGCAGATCAAACTATCTGTCATGGAGGCAAATGTGGCTGGGCTCAGATGGAGTGCGGATACAGCTGTGCACACTGGGTTTAAACAGCTGTCCTGAAAACACTGCCAAACAGGCCCAGACAATCAGATTTACACAGGCTTAATCCACTTACTCCAGCTGTAACTTTCATAATACACAAGTTATAGTGGAACAGCATGTGTGTTTTATTTTTGTTGTGTGTTTATTTTCATTATTGGCAAATTAGGCCTGGTGTGATTTTGTCTGCTTCTGTTCGGGATCATTTTTTAATTTCAAATGCCGATTGTTATTATGATTGTGTTTTTAATGCTTTTCCTAGAAGTGCCAGGCATTACACATGTGATGCAGAATTTATCACATTTTTTTGTGATTAATAAATGTTAAAAATAATAATATACAAATGGAAAAAATAAAATGTTTAAAAATACAAAATATTTACAATATATAAGATTATTATTCATACAATATATTAACGCAGAGACAAATTTCCCCATTGAGGGACTAATACAGTTTCAATTATTATTATTTCTATCATCATCATCATTATCATCATCATCATTATCATCATTATTATTATTATATAAAATAAAATATATAAAATTAATATTTTATTACCATCTCCCAAGATTGATTTGTTTGTAATATTCCTTTTTTGCGAATAAAAATGTACTATATAAAAATACAATTAAAAAAATGTAAAATACCTATAAAAACAGTCACCTGCGCTAGGTTATTGTTAAAGTACAAAATATTTTTAAATATTAAATTAAAAAGATACTTATTAATGAAATATATTCAGTGTATTTAAATATAAACTATATAAAACTATTAAATAAAACATATCCATTTAATATCTCTCGTTTGTTACCTTTTCTTTTTAATAATCGTTCATCTTAAGTACGTACAGCAGAGTTGACAATAAAGATGACTTTGACTGACTTTAAAAGTTTGATTTGGTTGCAATATTATTTGTGAAGCAAAAAAAAAAACTATTTTAATGAAACAATAACAATTGCAAATATTTTCAAGGAAACAATAAATGAACCATGTACCTAGCAACATTCAATAACCTTATGCTTTAGAATAGAATAGAATAGAATAGAATAGAATAGAATAGAATAGAATAGAATAGAATGCATTTATTGTCATTGCATCACATGGTTACAATGAAATTAACAGTACTGCTTGGTGCATCATAAGGAAAAGAACACACAAAACAAAAACGTAAGAAAAAATACACATTGAATAAGATACAATATAAATAGTATATCTAGTAAAAAAATATTCAAACGTTACACTGATAAATGTGTTTGTCTAAAAAATATTCAAACGTTACACTTTGATAAATGTGTGTGTTTATTCTCTTAGCTCATTTATGTCTATGTTTTTGTGGTATATGTCTGTTTTTACAATGTGTTGTGTAATTTATAAAATGTATGTAAGTTGTCATTGAGTGTTTAGAAAGGTGGCATCAAATAAAAGGTATTACTATTATAATTAGTATTATTATTAATAATAATTAAAATTATTTACATTTTCTCATTAAACTATATCTGCATTGTTATTGTGTAAATCTGAAGATTAATTAGTTCAATGCTATAACTTGTTTATTTATAGATTTGTCTGTACAAAATCAATCTTGTTATTGGTATCCTTTTATTCATTTATGTATTTATTTTTCTTAAATAAAAAAGGGCATACAAAGAACTTATCATCAGACTGTTGGCAATGCAAACGACATTATCGCCGGCAAAACAACCGCATTACCTTATTCTTATTTAACCATTAGCGTTATAAATTCAACAGTCTGTGACGACAATAGCGTTTATGATGAGTGTAGTTCATTGAATTATTATTAATATTCACAACCTAATGCGCAATACATACGCAAGGATGCGCAATAAAATTATTTATTCATGTTTCACTCATTTCATGATACCCCTGTTTTAGTTTTTGTCTTATATTTTTATATTTATGCTAATATATGTTAAAGGAGAGAACCAAACTCAATTCCGTGTTGTAATTCGCAACTTGGCCAATATTATGTATGTGCCATAACATTATTTATTTATGTTTCATGTGACTTTTTAATTTTTTTTTCTTATATGTATATAGTTATGCTAAAATACGTTAAAGAGGGAGTCTGACTAAACTCAATTCCTTGTTGTAATTCGCAACTTGGCCAATAAAGTTTCTGACTCGACTTCGTTCTCGCGCAGGCGCGCCTTCAAAAAAAAAAACCACATCCCCCGTGATGCACCGCGAGCCGGACGCGGAAGCAGCTCCGCCAAGATGTCCCAGCACACCGGCAAGAAGCGCAAACCGGAGCGGCGAGCCGAGGAGGACCACGTGTACTTCGACAGCTACTCGGACGTCACCATCCACGAGGAGATGATCGCCGACACGGTGCGCACCAACGCCTACCGCACGGCCATTTTTAAAAACGCCGCGTCCATTTCCGGCAAGGCGGTGCTGGATGTGGGCGCCGGAACCGGGGTGCTGAGCCTGTTCTGCGCTCAGGCGGGCGCGCGGAAGGTCTACGCCGTGGAGGCCAGCTCGATCGCCGACGAGGCTGTGAAAGTCGTCCGTCTGAACGGCCTGGAGGAGCGGATCCACGTGATGCGCGCCACCCTGGAGAGCGTGGAGCTTCCGGAGAAGGTGGAGGTGATCGTCAGCGAGTGGATGGGATACGCCCTTCTCCACGAGTCCATGCTGAACTCCGTCATCCTGGCGCGGGACAGGTGGCTGAAGCCGGGCGGACTGATGCTGCCCAGCCACGCCGACCTCTACATCGCCCCCATCCAGGACCTGCAGGTGGAGAGCAGGCTGGGCTTCTGGAGCACGCTGAAGGATCAGCTGGGCGTGGACATGTCCAGCATGAGGGACTTTGCCAGGCGGTGCATCATGAACGACTCCATCACAGTGAGCCCGGTGGAGGTGGAGGACGTGCTCTCGCACCCGTGCCGCCTCGCCCAGCTGGACCTCGGCACCATCACCACCCAGCATCTCCAGGAGGTGGGCGGAGTCTTCCGGTGCCGCTGCTTCGGCTCCTCCTCCGTCCACGCCCTCTGCGTGTGGTTCAGCGTGACCTTCCCCGCCCCCGACCACGCCCTGGTGCTGTCCACCTCGCCCTTCCTGGCCCAGACGCACTGGAGGCAGGCGGTGCTGTACCTGGACGAGGCGGTGGAGGTGATGCAGGACACGGAGGTGGAGGGTGAGGTGCGCCTGTGCCCCTCGGAGCAGAACTCGCGCCATCTCTGCGTACACCTGGACTGTGTGGTGGGGGGGCAGAAGCAGCGGCTCAAGACCTTCTCCATCCCTGATCCGTCTTTAGAAGTTTGACCAGCTCATTTAGGTGCCATTAGTGAGACTGATTATTATTATTTTTATTTTTTGCTTTATTTTACGTTCTCGACTTCTAAGCCGAATAAACCGTGTTGCCCAGCTCTGCACAATTTCCCTGTAAATCAGTTTGTGTGTGTGTGTAGAGAGAGAGAGAGAGAGATGTTTGAACATGTCCTGATGTTTAATACATTGTTTGAAACCACATCTGCTAGTAGATTACTTCTATCTATCTGTCTGTCTATCTATTTGTTTATCTGTCTGTCTGTCTATCTATCTATCTATTTTCCTGCCTGCCTGTCTGTCTATCTTTCTTTCTATCTATCTGTCTGTATATCTGTCTGTCTATCTATCTATCTGTCTATTTGTCTGTCTATCTATTTCTGTCTGTCTGTCTGTCTCTCTCTCTTCCCCCTCTCTTTCTTGGCCCCCCCCCCCCTCGCGCGTCCTTTCCTATATATGTACATTTGAACCCGTAGAATTGGTGTTAAATACAACTACAGTTCACCTTGATATGTAAAGTGCATTTTATTAAACAGCAAAGGCACAATATTACGATTCCCAGCCCTCAAAAAATATTATATTTACAGCATTTTACTATTTTTACATAAGAAAAATTGAATTGAACTAAATTGATTGACAAATCAACAAATCTTCCCTTCATGCATTGTATAGTGTTTTTTTGTAATAATTGTATTTTTTTTTTATGTACAGCGACCTAATATAACGAGTCAAATAATTGTTTTAAATATGTAAATATACAGGTTTTTTTTTTTATTTCAACCACACTCTGTGTCCTTGAATGCGTGGTATATATAAGCAGTAATCTGCCATCAGATATGGTTTCAAACAATGTACTGTACTGTACAATTTAACATTTCCCATCCATGTTTATAAATATTGTTTACAGCATTTTACTGTATTTTTACGTAAATATATATTTTAACAAAATTGAACTAAAACAAATCTTCCCTTGATGCATTTTATAGCGCTTATAATGAAGCAATACTTTTTTTTGGTATTACGTATACGTATAACTTTTTTATATTAAAGTGTACAGCACTTTAATATAATACAGTAAAACTATTATTTTCTTTATATTTATATATATATGGACACACACACACACACACACAACATTCCTAGTGATCAGAATTCTTTGTCATTTCATTTTGGAGTAACGCAGATCTGACACGTTTTCCTTTGAATGCGTCCAGATCACAACATCCTAACATGCTTATGGATTAAAGGCATTAAATGGAGTCTCTATTAATAGCTGTGTGGACAGAAGCAAATTAAATCAAATCCGTCTCCCAGACAGACTCAATGAGTTTCATCCGCAAAGACGTATCATCTTATCTCCCCCGCTACGCTAATGATGTTACTGTAAATATACAAATCATTTGCCATCTGCCAGTTACTGTAACCAATATTTCTGACTCCTGAGAAGACAAGTTGGAGGCGCGTTATTGACAAATTCTAATTTCGAAGGTCCTGAGGCGGATTTCCACGCTCCGCTGACAGTTTGTCATCATCATCATTAGCGCCGGCGATTGCTTCCAATGACGCGGAAGAATCTTTTCCTTCTCTTTCAGGCCTCAAGAAGGATGGATCCCCGGCTTTGAGGAACATCTGCCTCCGAGGAAATGTAGTCTGCTGCAGATTTATGTTTGTTTGTTTGTTTGTTTGTTTGTTTTTGGTGAGTCTTGACACAGGTAATACCAGAAAATGCAACAAAAGGGGGGATATTTCCGGCTGTCTTTCTGTCTATAGATATTTAGTCAGAAAGACTGTCTTATTCCTTTGACTCTCTTTTTCTATCTATCTATCTATCTATCTATCTATCTATCTATCTATCTATCTATCTATCTATCTATCTATCTATCTATCTATCTATCTATCTATCTATCTATCTCTATCTGTCTATCTATCCATATATGTGTCTATCTATTCATCATCCATAAATCAATCTATATCTATCTATCTCTGTCTTTCTGTGTTTCTCCATCTAACATTCTGTATATCTATCTATATATTCTTCTGTCCATTGTCTATTCATCGCTTTTTTTTATCTATCTGTCTCTATTTGTCTGTCTACATCTATGTAATGGTTTGACTATCCTTTTTTTCTGTCTGTTTATATTAGTCTATTTCTCTTATCTTTCTCTCATGTCTTGTAATTTATTGGTGTGCATCTTTTTTATGTATCTGTCTGTCTGTCTGTCTAAAAATATTTAAAACTAAAAATATTTGTGTGTGTGTGTTATAACCTCTCAAATAACTGAACTGTGTTTAGCTCAACAGAAACTGCTCTGTTTATTTACATTTGATGTTGTTTGTTTGTTTTGTTTATTAAGGCTGGTCTCTGAGCATTATATATGATGAGTGCAGAAGTGCTGAACGATGATCCGTGCGTTTGTCTAATCATCTTTATGCTGTTTCGGCTCTTTAGGCATCATTTCGATTTCCATCTCCATCACTGAGCGACTGCACGACACAGATCGTAGGTTAAACTAAACGACTGGTGTGTGTTTGAGTCTGAGCGAAGCCTGTCGATAGTTTGATTTGCTTGTTTTAACGTACGAGGAACAAACTGTTGCTTCTGTGTTTCAGTTTTTATGTCTCTCTCTCTTTTTATTTGTCCCTTTCTGACCCTTTCGTGTCTTACCCCCCCCCCACCTTCTCTCTATTTCTTTCTCTCTTGCATTCTCTTTCATTTTCTTTCGCTCTCTCTCTTTCATTCTTTCTCTTTCATTCTTTCTCTTTTTTTCTTTCATTATCTTTCTCTTTCTCTCACTTTAATTCTTTCTCTCTCCCTGTCTTTTCTATCCCCCATCTCTCTCACTGTCTCTCTGTCTCTCTCTCACCCTCTCTTTCTCTCTCTCTTTCATTCTCTCTCTTTTTTTCTTTCATTATCTTTCTCTTTCTCTCACTTTAATTCTCTCTCTCTCACCGGTCTTTCGATCCCCCTCTCTCCACTGTCTCTGTCTCTCTCTCGTCTCTCTCTCTCTCACCCTCTCCTTCTCTCTCTCTCTTTCATTCTTCGCTTGTTTTCTTTCATATATTTCTCTGTCTCTCACTTTAATCTCTCTCTCCTCTCCCTCTCTCTCTCTCTCTCTCTACTCCACCACACACACCACAACACACAACACACACACACACAACACACACAACAACACAAAACCACACAACACACACACACCAAAACACACAAACATTATCTTTCTCTTTATAACCATCTCTCCTCTCTCTTCTCTCTCTCTCTCTCTCTCTCTCTCTCTCCTCTCTCTCTTCTCTCTCTTCTCTCTCTCTCTCTCTCTCTCTCTCTCTCTCTCTCTCTCAGGAAAAAAAAAAAAAAAAAAAAAAAAAAACTTCTAGAGAATTCGAGTGCACTCCATCTCTGACTGTACAGAAGTGATGCTGATGAATAATTATTCAAGCATGCTAATGGGAACAGTCCGCTGCTTTTGGTACCTTTAATTACGAATTGAAATATGACTCGTAAAAATGAAATAAATTCAGCAACTTTCATAACACCCATTGTGTGTGTGTTTTTTTTTTTTTACTTGCATCCAGCTAAGATTTTTAAGAATTTTTTTTTTACTTTTTATGAGTTTAAAATTCCTTAAATTCACTTCGCCTGATGCGGTAACCTGCATTTTGAACAGAAAGCAAGTTTCACTTACTGTCCCTTAACATCCAAATAACGGTTTTTACCATCTCTCACTCTCCACATGTTGAACGTGACCCCACCCTCCACAACATCTGCCCTCTTCCCTCCAAAATCCAAATAACGGTTTCCAAAAAGGCAAGACCAGACGGAAAAGCAACATGTCGTTTCGCCGGAGCGCGCCAACTCGCTGAGTGTCGTGCACGCGCCCGGAGCATCAGTCGCCAGAGTTCACCTGCGCGTGCCCGAGATGTCCGCGTGCCACGCCACAGCTCCGCGCGCGCGTCTGGACTGAAGCTTCCCGCGCAAGGTAAGACATGCCTTCTATCGGTGGAGGGATGACGAACTTTATTAAAGGGATTTTGAGGGGCTTTATTGGCTCGATAATGTGATAAAACAGCTCGTGATGCTGTTTTCCCAAGGTTCGATTGGATATTGATTAGCCCGCAGTGCGTAAAATCGTGTCTTTTTTTGTTAGATAAACTCGTTTCTGAAGTGATTGTAGCTGGTCGCTATACGGACCGTTATCTTTCTGACGTGACACGTGGATTGCGGAGTTTACGAGTCGTTTTAAACGCCATTAGTTAATTATGTGGCCAGTGCTTGAACTTCTTGGCGTAGATAAAGCTGTTGCTTGCAGAACTATAGTAAAAAAATGTCGCTTTAAGCGTTTTCATCAATGGATAATAGAACATCAATCTCGAAAGCGAGCAGCTCTTCTCAAGTCCGAAAAGTGATGGGGTTGCTTTTGTTAATGCAATCTTTAATTCTTGTAATTCATTCATGTTCGTTAAAAGCTTGGTTATTGGAATTATCTATATTCGCAAGACACGCCTTCAGAAAGTTCAAGCATAATCGTATTTACGAAAACGAGAGAGAGAGAGAGAGAGAGAGAGAGAGAGAGAGAGAGAGAGAGAGAGAGAGAGAGAGAGAGAGAGAGAGACCATATGGAGTGCAGTGTGAATGCATCGAGAGAAAAAAATTGATATATGCAAAGTTTTCTGTTTAAGCACGTGATGGCTTTTGCACAGTCTGTCATATGAACTTCTGTTCTTTATAATTCAACACGACTGAAAAAATCTGCTGAGAGAGAGAGAGAGAGAGAGAGAGAGAGAGAGAGAGAGAGAGAGAGAGAGAGAGAGAGAGAGAGAGAGAGAGTATGTGTGTAAAAGCAGACCGAGTGTGTGAGCGTGCAAGTACGTAATCTCCCCCTGCCATCATTTCCCGCCGAACACTTGCTGTGTGTCCCGTGCACGCGCGTGGAAAAAAAAGCGCGCGAGGATCTTCCCAGCCAGTGGCAAATCGGATCCGGTCTCGTGCTCGACGGAGACGCGGTGAACATGTCATCATTCCCATCACCGCAACTCGCTGGAATTCGCGCGATCGTGGACAAGAAGCCGGAGCATCGCACGCGGGGCTGCTGAAAGTTTCCGAAGGGACCGTTATTCGAGGTGATGCTGATCGCTGGAGAAAAGAGCGCGATGGAGCAGCCGTGGGATATTTGACGCGCTACTTTCGGAGATTTGAAGCGCTTGACACTTGTGCTGAATTGGTTGATGGGACTCGAGACGAAGATTGACGTGCTCCAGTGTGTAGTCAGCCCGTTTAGCTCGGGAGGAGGCGTCCGGATCCCCTCAGCTCGCCACATCAGGACCAGCATCCTTAAGAAGGCTCCTTTCTTCATTCGTGAACTTGTTGAACACTTTTCCTCCCGTCTCGTCTTTTACACCATCGGCTCCGTGAGTATTGCGGTTCTCCTCGATACGCTGAGAGGGTTTGGAGTCATTGAGGGCGTTTTAATCCGGTCTTAATTTAATTCACAATGTGTGTAACTTTCTGTTTCTGAGTGCTTTATAAAGTTCTGGGAATCCGCCAGTCCGCCACTGGGTTGTATGGGAGTAGCTGTGACCTTCAACTGGGTGTAATAGCGAAAAACAAATCCAGTTGAATGTCATTCCAGCACCGTGGACAGCGAATCGCCACATATTAATTGAAGCGCCCCCTAGCGGTGCTGATTTGCGGTCTTTCCTCAAGTCTGCGTTCTCGCGAAATTAACTTGCATTTGAAATAACGACACTTTGTTCTTTTAAAAAAATAAAATAAAACAAAACAAAACGATATAATACTTATGAAATAGTTGTTTTTCAATACTTTAATGGCAAGAATGCGCTGCATGCTATTGTTATTTTTTGAGGCTGATCCTTTAGTTACTTTTCTTATACTCTTACTTACTCTTTACTTTACTCTTTACTTTACTCTCTTACTAGAGTATCTTTAAAAAAACGGTATGGTATCACTGGAATAATACATTTGGAATAATAAAAAAATATATATATTTACTATTTTTACTATTTTTTTATATTCACAATTTGACACAAAAAAAACAAAAAAAGCATTCACAATTTCTTAAGGAAAATATTTACGTATGTCCAAGCAAAATACCATCACACCGATGCCACACTTCAGACTTTATTGGCAAATGTGTTACGAAAAAGTGAATTTTTCCAGGTCCGTCTTAAGTTCGATCCGTTACGCGTGATCACATAAAGCTCAAGAACTTTAAAGAAAATACTTGTCACAAATGCTGAATGGCTTCAAAAGTGTTAATTATCTTCATTAAATTCACTTTATTCCTCTCTTAAGTCGCGTAAGTAGATGCGAGAGAAGAAAAAAAACAGTGCACAGTGGCACTCGAGTGAAATGAGACACTCGAGCTGTGAACCTAATTTAATTTAAACTCCAATTTATTGTCAAGATAATTTTCACTCCAGTTCTCAAGTGGAATACTAAAAGCAACCAATTTTTTCCCGCATTCGAGCCACGAGTTTGCATATTAAATCGCGTATAACGTGTTCCGCTGCCCAGCCTCACCCGGGTCTTATTGAGACTTTGTGGGCAGAGATTGAGAAACAAACCCCTGAAGCTAAGCCGCACGACACCGATGGCACATCCAGAGTGAAGATTCGACCTGTCAAGGAGCCTGTGCCTTCACACATGAACAGGAAGTGACAGAACATGCTGAGGAGAGAGAGAAGAAGAAGGAGAGCGAGAGGAGTCAAGCTCGGCTTAGCAGAGATCCTTTTCTTCTGAGGCCGGGGACCTGTCTGCTGGAGACAATCAGATTGCATTATGGGATATCTGGTCTGCCAGGTTCAGTGGCTCTCCAACATGTGCTTTGATTTTTGCCGTCAGACGAAAGAGTCCCACCGAGCCGACGTCGCTCGTTTCTCAAGCGATTGGCACACACCGTCTCGCGAAAACGAAAATCAAAACGATTGATTCGCCGTCTGTTTTTATGCTGAGTTAAAGTCGCCAATCAACCACAGGAATGCAAAAAATGTAGCCATGAGTTCTGATTGGATGGGTTAAATGCAAAGAAAGAATTTCCTTATGAGGGACTATTAAAAGTTGAATAATAATAATAATAATAATAATAATAATAATTATTATTATTATTATTATTACTATCATTATTATCGTTGTTATTATTATTATTATTAATATTATGACTGTGTGTTTGTGTGTGTTACGCTGGTCGTTTCAGCACCTTGGACAGCGTCAACATACTAATGGATGTCACTTTGCAAACAGTTGGCGCGTGTTTTCTCGATTCAAATTCTTAAAGATTAATTCAGCATATGTTCTTAAGTTGTGCAGGTTTGTCAATCAATCACTAGAATGTAGCTGAGACCATAAACTGAGCGTTGTTGGAAAGGTGGGTCCACGTAAGGTGGATTTCAGCACCTTGGACAGCGGATCATCGCAAACTAATGCGTTTCTTGTAAGCAGTTGACGCATGTTATCTTGATTAAAAACTCTAAAATATTAATTCAGCATATGTCCTCAAGTTGTGTAAATTTGTTAACCAACCACTGAACTTCAGTATCTTGGACAGCGAATCACCGAATACTAATTGATGTCATGCTTTTCGCAATTAGTAGGCGCATGTTCTGTTGATAATAATTCTAAAAGGTTAATTCAGTGTCTGTTGTGTAAAGCTGTGTAAATGTGTCAATCGTTCACTGGAATGTTAAGAATGTAGTTGTGCCCATTATTAGAAGCACGATTTGGATTTCAGTTGTTGATGTTAGAAACATGTGAGTGGTATTTCAGTTTTCAGGATTTTTAGTTTTCAGACAGCGAATCACCACATACTAGTTGATGTCATGTTTTTTGCAAGAAGTTGGCACATGTTATCTAGATAAAATTCTAAAAGTTATATATGTATAATAACTATGTTCTCAAATTGTGAGAATTTGTCAATCAATCGCTGGAATATAAGGAATGTAGCTGAAACTGAGCTTAGTTTTTAGAAACACACGGGTTGGATTTCAGTACTTAGACAGCAAATTATATCAACTTACACATGCTTTTATCTTTCTCAGGGTTGTTATCTTGATAAAAGCTCTAAAAGGTTGATTCAGCGTCTGTTGTCTCTGTCCTTAAACATGACTTTCCCACCACTAGAATGGAAAGAACGTAATTGTGGAAAGTTGGATTTCAGCACCCCGGACAGCGAATCACCACGTACTAATCGATGTCATGTGATTCACGCTCATGATCTTGAAAAGCAAACCCTTTCATTTGAATATTAACACGCCAGAGATGGTTTTCCTCCGGTTAGGTCTGGATTAGAGGCGAGATCATCAGACTGGGTGGCTGGATGTGTTGGGCTGTCATGTTTAAGGGAAACATGCTGGATGTTTATTTATGAGAGCTGTCATCTCGGCAGGCTGCTTATGTTAGAATCACTGATCCCGTTCAGTCGGGTAGAGGAATCCCGAGAGTGCAGATCCCGCACGCTCACTTCCAGGGTGAATGGCAAGTGATGGAGTGATGCGAAGAAGGTAAAAGGTGAACCACATGGAGCCTCATGGCTTGAATCGGAAATCCACTGAGTACAAAAATGGAAACCAATGATCATGCAAAACAAGGTGATAGGTACAAAACATGTATGCGGTTTCGATGTGCATGGCTTCACAAGGATGGAATTAGCCTTCTTATTATGTTCGGGCCAATTTGACATGTTGAAAATGATAAAAAAAAAAAAAAAAGTGTTTTTTTTCACTTTGAAACTTCTCCTGATTTGGTTATTTGGTGGAATCATCATATAAAATATATCGATTCAGTTCACATGTTTGTAACACTACGCTGTTTATGTTTATGTTACAAAGATACTGTTTGAGTCATATTGACCCGTGTTAAAAGTTTTATCACTTAAAAGTTTTTTTTTTTATCTTTGAAGTTTCTCTTGTTTGTCTTAATTCGTGTAATCTACATATGAACAAAAAATGGTTTTGTTCACTTATTTGCAAACAAACAACAATGTTTTTGTTTGTTTGAGTCCATTTAACCCTTCAGACAAAAAAAAAGAGTCAAAAAGAGCAAATAGTATGTGTTTCTTTGCAACAATGAGACATAATACACCACTGTCTCGGACTCTCTCTCATACACACACTATTTTGGAGAACTTTTTGGTTTCTGACACTTATTTGACCCGTGAACGTAGGTAAATGTTAAAAAATTATTGCGTTAAATTATGACCGTATTGCGTGTAAATTATTATGTCAAAGCCCCGATCAGAGGTCGTGTGTTAAATATGGCGGATGGTAGGTGAGATGGCTGTGTTCTCTGTGCACGTATCACGCAAAGCGATAACAAGGCCTGTGATCTTTATTGTGCCCTAAACATTTATCCTCCCCGTATCTCTAATGGCTCATTACTATGTCCTCTTCTCCTCCTCAGCCTGCTTCTCTTCTCACTCCTCTGTGCATTTCCGTTGCTATTATTGTGTTGTTGTTTTTTTGCCTAAACCCTTCGCACGTCTTCGTTTTTTACTATCTCGACGCTGTGGATTTATTAAACATGGAGGATCTGTGGCTATAGTTGGGGGAAAATCGTGTGTCAATATTTTTCTACATTTGTGTATACGTATGTATATTTATGAGCAAAAATGCAACGTGGTAAATAAAAAAGTGAAGCAATTATGACAAAAGAACGAGGACTTATGTTACACGAGAATAGTGGGGTTACACTGTATATGTACACGATTGTTTTACTCAACAACAAAGATCATGAATCTCAGATGTGAATTTTCAACATTTGAAAGTAAAACATATGAAGGTAAAACATTTAAAAGTCGAATTTGACAGTAATACCTCTGCACAAAACGTCAGGACATTGCAAAAACCTGTGCATGTGAAAATTTGTTGATTTGTTGATTTTCACTATTCTTAGCTATGAATGTTTCTCAAATTATGTGATTATTGTTTTTTGCTTGCGTGTAATTACTGCTTCGTTACAACAGCTTAATTTTGTTTTCCACTTTTATCGGTTTCAGTCCATAAATGTTACAACTTTAATATATAAATATAATTGGTTGGCAGCTTTTCCGTGACATTATCCGTTATATTTTGTCTTGACAAAATTGCACCATTGTATTTGCACAGTTTGGACAACCTTTTTATTGTTGTTTCTTTCTTTTGGTCTCTTTGCTATTTGCCATTTTGCCTTCACTGTTGTCATTTAAACTGTCTTTAATGTGTTTAAAAACTGTTTGTCGTGACAAATTGTCGTTTGTGTTTAAAAACTTCTTTCTTTCTCTGTTTTTTTGCTGCTGTAGAACACAACAAAATTCCCCTTGTGGGATTAATAAAGTCCATCTTGACTTATCTTATCTTATCCTGTATTATCTGATCTGATCTGATCCCTTATTTGTACTAGAAATGCTGCACTGCCAATCTCCCCTGGACCCAGAAATGAACAAAGTGTTTTTTTAAAAGGCACAAATGGTTAACTTGAGTCGCCGTGCTTTCTTGGATCATTGCGGAGGTGATAATCAGGATGTTGTAATGATAATCTCCGATGCTTTGAGTCTCTGGTCAGCCGTCAGGATGCGGTTTCCTGCTCCTTGTTGTTCTAATTGGAGATTACGCTCCATTACGGCTCTGGCTTCTGAGATTGTGACAATGCAAGTGTTCCCATGTGCACCAGTGGGAGAGAACAAACCATTTGTCGTTTCTGCTGCACACACACTGGTGGAGAATACGGAAAAAAACTAAAACGGAAAAAAAAACTATTGGTATTTTTGATCAATAAACAATGACAAGCTAATTATAACATAAACAAACAAAGTTATGTTCTCGTGCATTCATATACTGTATATACATATGTGTGTGTGTGTGTGTGTGTGTATTTTACTTAACAGTCATTTGGCAGACGCTTTTTTTGGCAGAGAAAGTGAAGCAATGGTCAAAAAAGTACACAGTAGATGTTCATGC
Organism: Paedocypris micromegethes; assembly: GCA_028031935.1. Lineage (NCBI taxonomy): Eukaryota > Metazoa > Chordata > Actinopteri > Cypriniformes > Paedocypris > Paedocypris micromegethes. The sequence continues at coordinate 14,504,456 of CM051494.1, read as the reverse complement.
AAGGCTACATAGAGAAACTCACTGCACAAAACCGTGTAAATGTTTGTGAACATACTAGACAAAAACAGCCGTTTTACATTTGTATTTAAATTATTCTGTGTTAAGGTACTGGTGAAAGAGCTTAGAAGAGCCTTTAGAGCTTTTTTTAAAAAATGTGAAGGTAGTAGATTCCTATAATATATCTAGGAATCTACCACCTTCAAATGTTTTAGAAAAGCACTTCAAACTGATTTATTTTTAAACATACTATACATTAGAAATAGGTATATATATGCATTTTGTTTATATATATATATATATATATATATAATCATATATCTTTTTTATTAAGATATATTTTTTTAAATAAATATGTATTGTATTTTTTACATTTTATTTCCATTTTTTTTTTAATTACTATTTTTACATTCCATCCACCCTGTTTTCTCAAACACATGTCCTGATTCGACTCTGTGTGATCTTTATATGACTAACTTCAGCCACGGAAGTTGCGTTATTCTGTAAAATAAAAAGAAAAGCAAAACAGCAAAAAACCACAACTTTGCAGCTGGTTCCTTACATTTTTAAGTCATCTCAACTTTCCCACTCTCAGTTGATGAAGCTTGGGGAAGCGAGCGTGTTGTGGAGGTGGTGGGCTGTTAGATGGCACTCAGGTCCCCACCTTTCCCAGGGCAGGCGGGGTTAATTGATCACAGAGAGCCCGATGACGGGATGATTGTGGGGTCAGCATCAGTATCGACTGCACAGACTGATTAACAAGCACTAAAACGCCCCTGGCCTCGGCGTTGTCGTCAATTATCCACCTGTCAGCTTCCATCAGAGGAACTGGCAACCTTTGCTCTGCCTTCATTTTGTAGCTGCGCTGTGCAGAAACCCAGCTTTTGCCAAATGCACGTGGATGACTCTATCTGCTTGCTATCGATCGCTCGCTCCGCCAAAGGTTTGCAAAATGACTAAATCAAACGCGCATTATATATCGATGAAGCGCGTAGACGTCTTGTTAGCGGAGTTTCTACTGTATGCTTGTGAAATTACAGCATTTCTTTCAAAAATTCCGACCTTATAAAATATAAAATTCCGACCTTATAAAATATAAGATTGCGGTGTAGATTTTTTTATCAGCAGTGAAGCCATCAAGTTTACGCTTAAATTTCAAATTCCTGGTCAGACAAAGTGACGACAAATGCAGAAATTCTGCTTCCACCGAGGCCCAACAAATTCTTAGAAACTTACCAAAATCTAAAAAAATTTAAAGTTATTTACTTTCTACATCAGAAACCCCTAAAACAATATCGGAGAGATATAAAACCTTTTTTTTTTTTTTAATTTTGGGTCTTACAAGATGTAATGTATTGTAATGCAAAGTACTTTAATTAAGCCCTTTAACAATATAAATTGTTACAAAGTGCTGTACAGTGAGACAGATAAAAAAATATGTGATAAAACAGAATGTTATATAAAAAAAAACAGAAAGTAATAAAAGACACATCAAGATCAAAATCCACTATTTGGAAAAACAGATTGAACTCAAAGCAAAAGATGACAATATTAGATTGAAATGATTTGGCATTGTGTACTTGTACAACAATAAATACAATAAATTCCTTCCTTTTTCCAAGCAACTTTTCCATTTCTGGGTCTCTGGGAGTTGGACAAATCAGGCACACAGGGCCTGTATTGGTGACCGACCAATCACAGAGCTGGACGCACATTCACACTCTCACATCTATGGTCAACTCTAATGCAAGTTTTTGGACATTAGGAGGAAACCCACACAAAGACAAAAACATGCAAACTACACATATTCTTGCCTAACAAGAAAAGTCTTGAGTCTTAGGCGCTGTACATTATATTGAATAAATTGAATAAATCGGTATTACTCACTCGCTGTGGAATTATCAGCGTCTCGTTTTGATTATTATTTGGCTTGTAAGTCAGTGTAGAATGCCGGGGATTCTTATCGTGGCGGTTCATTCTGTGAAATATTCCACCGGTAAATCCCTTTTCATAATTAAAGAAGGGCAGTTAATGTGGAGGAGAGGCTTAATCTCCTAGTTTACCGGACTCCACGGTAACTTCATCTTCCTGATGAGCGGCAGATAACGTGTGTTTCTATAGTAACTTTTGTAGGAGTGACCTCGCGAGTTTGGCTCGTATTCAGACATTCATCAATTCCTTGACAAAGACATCCAAGCAATCATCAGCTTTTCACTCAGAGTTCTCACCTGAACTCTACAAGTCCTCGGCATTCAGCGTTAATAGCATAAGGTGAAGAAAGCATGGCTTGATGGGACGGAATGGGTTAAGATACTAGAGAATGAGTGAAGATTGTTGGGTTTTGATGCCCTTTTGGGTATTTGGCATTTCTTTTCTGATCCACCAGACACCTGACTGGCACCATCTGAGAGCCGATTCCCATTGCTGTCAAGCTCTGTCCCCTCGCTGATATTCACCACCACCTCTCTCGTTTCTCTGTGCAGACAGCAGATGCCAAGCTGCTGAAGAGGATGACGGACAGAAGGCCAAGCTGAGACGGCTGTCAGTCAACCATCACACGGGAAGGCGATTCGTCCGAGTGTCGGAAGCATTGCTTATTCTCCCGCCAGAACTATCTCTTCATCTTGTCTGTCCCGGCTACTGTTATCTTCACTGAAGCCTTCAAACCTCCCGCCGCTCTTCCGTGCCCTTCTCGGTGGAGAATAAAGAACGGGGTGAGGATTTCGAACTCTAGTCTTCTAGCGGGGGTCTGACAACTCTGTAGTCATCTCACCAGATCTCAGACCTCAAAACTCTATAGTTGCTTAGTGAAGACCTTAGTCCCAGAAACACTACAGTTGACAAAAGATGTTGGTCCTATAAACTCCTCAATCGTCCTCTGAAGATCTCATTCCTAAGACTCTGCAGCTGTCTAGTGAAGACCCAAGTCTTGAAATTTCAGCAATCGTCTTCTGAAGATCTCGTCCCAAAGACCTCAGTCCTAAAAACTCTCTGAAAGCTCTCACTTGTCAACACAGCGCTAGAATGCATCTTCACTTCATCTGGTGTACGCTCAGCAGAAGTTGGATTATTTCGTAAAAAACGCTTCTGAATTTCTGAAAGACATCTGCAATTGCTTCTTCAGACTCTTCCTTGGTTCATTGCTCCTGGGCGTCTTTGAGAGGCAAAGACCAGACGGATACTTTACATCCCGTTGAATAGCCTTCTAGAGAGACGCTCTGCATAAAGGAAGCAACCATGCGTTTCCCACTGCTGTTGACCTTGCAGGCATCATGGCTGACTGTGTGCCAGGCCTCACAAAACTACCAAGCCACGTGGGGACACTACGATTTGTGCAAATCCCACGGGTTCACGGAAGACGGTCCCACCTGGTATTTCATGGCCTGCCAGCCTGAAGCCGCGGACATGACCAAGTACCTAAAAGTGACCCTCGACCCATCGAACATCACCTGCGGAGAACCTCCAGAGACCTTCTGCAGCCTGGTGAGTCAATGAGTTACCTCTTGTTTCATTTGTTTGGTAGTTATTGTTCAATTTTATGGAATTGTTGACTTGTGGAATTTCCCCAACTGGCATTGCAGCCTTTTGTCTTGTTGAGCCAAAAATTGACTCGACTTGGCAAAATAGTCTCACTAATCTCAAATGGCAGTTGTGGTCCAGTGGTGGGGACTTGGACAATCTCAAACCAGGTGTCGATATTGATGTGGTACCTAGTGACAATTTCGACAATCTCCTCACTTCTTTTCTTTCTTGTTGAATTGCGTACCACTTGCTTTTTTCTGTTCTGGAGCTCTGATGCTTTCACTCCTCATAATTGTCTCATTGAAATTTGGTGGAAACCTTCTCTAGGTCTTGAGGAGAAAGTCTGTCATTGGCTTTTAATATACGAGAGTAGAAGAATATGAAGGTAATGGCGAGACAGAAATGAATAAGTGAGGGAGTTTAAAGAGCGGCAGTGTCATTTACACACTTGTCTTTGTTTCCCGCAAGATGTGTAATTATATACGGATTAACGTTGTTTCTGCAAGGTTGCGAGGGCGAGAGAATGTCGGTTTTCCGTATCAAGGGGTGAAAATAACAAGTAGAGCGGGACGAAGCGTCCGCAGAGTGACGGAGGAGCTAATATGTGGCATATAGTGAATGAAAAGTGAATTATTCAGAATGTTTTGTTGCTAATGTGTTTTATTCATAGGATACATTATTCAGAGCCATATCTAGGAGGCACTTTTGAAAATGCTGACTCCCTCTGATAGATTCCCAAGGTTAGAGCAAGGGCTGTTATCCATTTTGGAGGGTCACTGTCACAATATGCTCATGTTCTCTGGTTTCTCAAGGGCTTGGAATAATAAAAAAAAATGGAAAAAAGTCAACCGTCTGTTATTATTGCAGTGACTGATACCAAACACGGAATTTTCTGCACTCACACAAATTCCTGGCTCGATTTCCACCGCCAGTGAAAAGTTTGTAGCGGCGAGTCAGTATTTTTCTATAAGTATTTTTTCTCTAAGTATAATTATCCTCTTTTATAACGATTTATGATTTATTACACATTTCATTCAATTATGTAATCTGCAACGGTTTTATCCGGATCCTAGACTAGGTTGCCAGAGCTTTAAAATGACTTTTTCGAGTGAGGCCCTATAAATTCACAGCAAATTTTATATGGATACACCGATTACACCAATAACAGTTTTACGAGCTCTGTAATCAGTCTTTTATTTCCAGCCATTCCTGTTAGTGTCTTTTTTTTTTACAAGAGATGCATAATTGTTGTCTTGTCGATGACCATTGCTCATCTGCTCTCCCTCTTTTTTACTATCTCTCTCTCTCTCTCTCTCTCTCTCACACTCTCTCTCTTTCTCTCTCTCTTTTTCTCAATGTTTCTCTCTCTCTCTTTCTCTCTCTCTCTCTCTCTCTTTTTCTCAATGTTTCTCTCTCTTTTTTACTCAATATCTCTCTCTCTCACTCACTTTCTCTCTCTTTTTCTTTCACTCACTCACTCACTCACTCACTCACTCACTCACCCACTCAATGTTTCTCTCTGTCTCTTTCTCTCTTTCTTCCACTTAATTTCTCTCTCTCTCTTTCCTTCAATCAATCAATCAATCAATCAATCAATTAAAAAAAAATCTCTTTTTTTCACTCAATCTCTCTCTCTCTCTCTCCCTCTCTCTGTCTGTCTCTCTCTCTTTCCTTCACTCAATGCTTCTCTCTCTTTCTCTCTCTCTGTCTCCCTCCCACCCTCTCTCTTTCTTTCACCCATTTTCTCTCTCTCTGTCTCCCTCCCACCCTCTCCCTCTCTCTCTCTCTCTCTCTCTCT
>CM051494.1:14472532-14490502 GCA_028031935.1 Paedocypris micromegethes | reverse complement strand
AAAGAAAGAAAGAAAGAAAGAAAGAAAGAAAGAAAGAAAGAAAGAAAGAAAGAAAGAAAGAAAGAAAAAGAAAAAAAGACAGTCAGAGAGAGACAAATAGAATAATAGAAAGAAAAAAGAAAAAAAAAAGAAAGATATAAATCAATAAATAAAGAAAGACAGACAGGCAAAGAAAAAACAAAAGAAAGAAAGAAAGAAAGAAAGAAAGAAAGAAAGAAAGAAAGAAAGAAAGAAAGGAAGGAAGGAAAAAAGAAAGAAAAAGGAAAGACAGACAGACAGACAGACATAGAGAGACAAAGAAAGAAAGAAAGGAAAAGGGTAGAAAGAAATGAAAATGACAGACAGACAGACAGAGACAAAGAAAGAAAAAAAGAAGGAAAGAAAGAAAGAAAGAAAAAAGAAAGAAGGAAAGAATGAAAGAAAGCAAAATAAAATAAGATGGTGGTAAGAATAAACTAATTGATAGAGAGAATGATATTTTAGAGAAAATATGAGGTAGAGGTTTAGAAATTATGAAAAAAAAAAAAAAATCAACGAAGTGAATAAAAGAGCAAAAATAGATAGAATAGGATGAGTAAAGGAGAGAGAGATGAACAAAAATGAGTGAGTGAAACAAAAAGCCAAATGTTCAGTAGAATGAATGAGAGGGGGAGAGAGAGAAGGAAAAGGTGTGAGCAAGTGAGAGAGAAGGAAGGAGAGTAAGAGAGAGACTAAGATGAAAGATAGAATACGATCGAGGAAAATAGGACAAGTATAAAACGTAAGATAAAGGAGGGTGAGAGAAAAAGAGAGGTTAATTCACACACGTTAAAGGTTTACTCCGTTTTAAGTTCCATTATTCACAAGAATGTAATTACACAAATGAATTGGCTGTTTAAAAATTACGTTTGGTGATTTACAGGATTTGACGAAACGTGTTTGAAGGCCTTTCGCTCCAGCCGGCGAATCCCCGTGTTCCGCATCTCATATTCACGGAGCATTTAGCTTAGAAACGCCACGGCAATTAGTTTTATTCCCATTTGAGCAAATTACACCCTGCTAATAATCCTAATCACTCCTCTTAATGTATTTCTCCTCAAACGTCCCTCCAGACCACGAGAACAAGATCCATCGCAGTCCGCAAGCGTCTGGAGTTCACGCTCGGGGATTAATAACACGCTAACCTCGTATTAATGAACGACAAACTCCGCCTGAAGGAGTGAACTTTCAAACAGACGCCATTGACTGGTGCTTTCAGAAGGAAGGAAGGAAGGATGGAAGGAACGAAGGCAGGAAGGAAGAATGGATGGAAGGAATGAAGGAATGATGGAAGGAAGGAACAAAGCAAGGAACGAAGGAAGGATGGAAGGAAAGAAGGAAGAATGGATGGAAGGAATGAAGGAATGAAGGAATGAAGGAATGAAAAAAGGAAAGAAGTAATGAAGAGAGACGGACAGACAGACAGACATACAGGGTGACAGAGAGAAGGAGGAAGAGAGAGAAGTTGAGAGGGAGAGGGAGACAAAGAGAGAGAGAAAGGGGAGGAGGGAGGGAGATGAACAGAGTGAGAGAAATGAAGAAAGGTAGAGAAGAGAGAGAGAGAGAGAGAGAGAGAGAGAGAGAGAGAAGAAGAGAGAGTAGTACAGAGAGAGAGTGAGAGAAAGACACAGAGAGAGAGAGATAGATAGATAGAGACACGAAGAGAGAGAAGTAGAGAGAGAGAAAGAGAGGTTGAGAGAGAGAGAAAGAGAGAGACAAAGAGAGAGTAGTAGAGAGAGAGAGAGAGAGAGAGAGAGAGAGACCCGAAGAGAGAGGAGTAGAGAATTGGGGGAAAGCCAGAGAGAATATGATGAAAGTATAGATTTAGAGGAAAGAGAGAACAAGTATAAGATGGAAAAAGATATGAGAGAGAAGAGAGAGAGAGAGAAGGAGAGAGAGAGAGTTGTAGTAAGGGACATACAACCTTGCAACATTCGCCAAATAGTCCTGTAAATCACTGACCAAAAATCAAAAAAATAAAAAAAATGAATTAAAAAATAAATAATTGAAATTGTGAAACTCTTGAGGGACTAAACGAGCACGTGGATAAACCATCAAGCCACGCCCCTAGAGACACTCACCAGCAGACGAGTGTTGACCGCAGTGATAGGTGGAAGGACGGTTTAACCGCGGTCACAACCTCACCACTCCCTACGAGATGATGGAGTGATGAGAGCAGACCGGGCCACACGGCGATAAACGACAAGTAACATAAGTCATCAGCCCGGAGGGAGAGAGAGAGAGGGAGAGAGAGAGAGAGAGAGAAGAGAGGAGAGATGAGAGAGAGGAGACAGAAGAGAAGAGAGAGACAAGAAGAGACAACTTAAGTCATCACCCAGAGAGAGGGAGAGAAGAGGATAAAGAAAGGAAGAGAGAAAGAGAGAGAGAGAGAGCATCATAGCCCTGAAAGATCTATCTATCTATCTATCTATCTATCTATCTATCTATCTATCTATCTATCTATCATGCACCCACCACCCCACTTTCATCCATCCATCCATCCATCCATCCATCCATCTATCTATCTATCTATCTAGAAAATGATGATCCATCTAGAAACAGCTCTAGCTATCCATCCATCCATCCATTTGTTATATTTTGAAACACAGGCATTTCTTTATTCCTCCCTCTCTGCTTTTGCCTCTCCCCATCTCTTTTGTTACTGTCTCTTTCATTTCTCCTCTCTTTTTCTTTTAAAACCACACAGTTCAGACACTCTCGAGCTGGAGAAACAGTAAACATAATCGTTTCAGCGCAGCATCTCAGACCTTCACGTAAAGTTTGCACTTCGATGCCAAGCTGCGTGAGAACAAACGGAGCCGCCGTCCTTCACCCTTTCGCCAGCCGTATAAAAATGTTCTCATTTTTACCCTTTTTTTTTGTTCCTCTCTTCTCCCTATTCATTTACTCATCCATCACTCTGCACATAAAAAGGTTCCAATCCCGACAGAGAAGCTTATTCTATTCTTCAGATCTGCGCATTAGGAGTATTGATTCCCGCATACACACTTGATTTGATAAGAATGATTACGCCGCTGAAGGGTTTCGCGCGTTTAGCGGACGGCGGAACAAGCAGCGACACTCGATAAATGTTTATTCTCAAGCGATAATGCACATTTGAAGATCTTTTTATTCGTACGGATACGATTGTCTTCTTGAGACAGTGTCAGTGAAAAACCTGAAGCGGAAAAAAAGTTTCGAACGAAAACGTATGCAAAAAAAAAAAAAAAGCGAACGAAAAACCTGAAGCAAAAAAAAAGTTTTGAATGAAAACGTAAAGAAAAATAACATCCACCCACCCATCCATCCATCTATCCATCTATCCATCTATCTATCTATCTATCTATCTATCTATCTATCTATCTATCTATCTATCTATCTATCTATCTATCTATCGTATCTATCTATCATCCGTCTATCTATCTACCATCCTATACCATCCATCATCCAGCTAAAACCATCCATCCATCCATCCCGCCAGCCTCCAGCGTGTCCTTCCATTCATCCTCCATCCATCCATCCATCCATCCATCCATCCATCTATCTGCCTGTCTATCTTGAGATTTATAAGATGGTGGTTTTCCCCATCAGATGGGAATGACATTTTTGTTTGTGCTATAATTACGTACAGAGAGGGTTTTTACTCCAACATGAAGTGTGTGGCTGAGGTTGTAGTAGAGAAAGGTTGGCACAGTTAATGCCTTTGTCCTGCAGGAGCAGATGGTTTCTTTATTATTCACATCCAGATGGGATGTTAACTGAAGTATGGGGAAATTGTTAAACCCAGACGATTACGGAACTGCAGGTCTTTTATTAATTAATTTTTTTTGATCATAAAAATATTTTACAATTGTTTTCATTAGAGATGCATCGATAGACAGAGGGAGGTGTACATTCGCTGAACTCCGCCCACACTTTGTCAAGCATCTGTCAATCACATTCTCAACAGCCAATCAGAGTAAAGGCCGCCCCCACGTGAAATCCAAACGAAAAAAAAAGAAAAGTGCAAAGCAGACAAAAAGTGTCAAACGACAACGTGAAAATAGCAAGCGAAAAATAAAAAAACAAACGTAAATGTGAAGCATTTTTTGTTGCCTGTAAATTCAAAGTCATGTTTTTATTAAATACTCAATATTGGTATCGGCGAGTACTGAAATAATATTCTTTATATTTGCGCAAATATTCGTATTCGTACTCGTTTTTCAAAAAAGTGGCATCCTTAGTTTTAATTGTTAAAAATAAACCGCAAAATTTTTCATAATTTATTTTTTGCTTTCACTGGACCTTTCATCTGCTTTGCTACTGTTACCATTAAAGCGTAATTACTGTAGCAAACGTACTGTATTAGATGTCATCAGCACCAAGACGCTTTATTAACCCAAGACACTTTCTGATCCACGCTGTGATTCGTTAAATGTTTGCAATTAAGGCAGTTATGCCACTGAATTATGTCTGATTTAATTACTTGTAGCGAGTTTCATAATTCCTCAGAGAGACAGAGACTGGCAGAGACATCACAACACTGTGCCAACAACCCTCCTCCAATCAGAGACCCCCATACTGTCTGTCTGTCTGTCTGTCTGTCTGTCTCTCTGTCTATCTATCTATCTATCTATCTATCTATCTATCTATCTATCTATCTATCTATCTATCTATCTATCTATCTATCTATCTATCTATCTATCTATCTACCTATCTGTCTGTCTATTTATCTATCTGTCTGTCTGTCTTTCTGTATGACCGCCAGCCCGTCCATCCATCCATTTATCTCTCTATTTATCCATCTACTGTATTTATCCATCCGTTCATTCATCTATCCATCCATCCATCTCCTTATGCCATCTTTCTGCATCTGTCTTTCTGCTGGCCTATCCATATTGTATCATGTGTGTGTGTGCGTGTGTGTGTGTGTGTCAGCTATGTTATCCCCATGTTAAGTAATGAATTCAGTGTTGTTTTCTCTCTCTTTCTGAAGTGTGTATGCAGGAGAAACTGGGGCAGCTTTGAGATATGAAACACACTGTGGCTGGAAGCACAGACAGGTGTTACTGCGCTAGCGAGTGTGTGTGTGTGTGTGTGTGTGTGTGTGTGTGTGTGTGGGAAATATCTCTCCCAATGTGAGTGTGTGTGTGTCTATCTACACTGGGACTTCTCCGGCATTATTTAACACATGCGTACATCACCACTCTTCCTCAGATATGAATCAATTAAACGTTTAAATCCTGGTTGCGTTTTCACGACTTCTGTTGAGAAAGAGAAAGATGAAATTACGGAGCGGATAGGATTTGGTGTGTGTTTTTTCCATATCGTCTTGCATCTAGAATCACAAGCCCCTGCGTAGAACTTCAGTTGGAGCTGTCAGCCGCATCGATCTCGGGGAAGAGACGTGTCAGACAGAAGTGGCTGAGCGCTGGAGCTCAGGGGCCGACTGGAGAAACAGATGGAATGGAAAAAGAGATAGAAATAGTTTCACAATAAACATCAATAATGAATACAGGTTTGACAGCAGACATCAGAGGAGGGAGGAAGACGGCGGATTTGTGCGTTGGAAGCGAATCGGAAATGATCAACTTTCGAGTTGATGAGAAAGCATCTCAATGTTTCGAAACGAACGTGACATTATGAGTAAAACATTATTGTGGTAAAGAATAAAATAACATCAAAAGGGGCGTCACTGGTCTTGCGTGGGTTTCCTCCGGGTCTCCGGTTTGTAAACAGTCTGTAAACATGAAGGATTATTGGAATCTGGTAAATTGCCCAAAGGTGAGTGAGAGTGTAAATGCGTGTGGTGCTCTGTCATAGTGCCTAACAGATTTAAGGCGTGTCCCGTCCACAATTGCTGGAACTAGCTTCTGGTCCCTGTGGTACTAGAGTAGAGTAGATTAGAGTAGAGTAGAGTAGAGTAGAGTACAGAAGAGTAGAGTAGAGTACATAAGAGTAGAGTAGAGTAGAGTAGAGTACAGAAGAGTAGAGTAGAGCAGAGTACAGAAGAGTAGAGTAGAGCAGAGTACAGAAGAGTAGAGTAGAGTTGAATAGAATAGAATAGAATAGAATAGAGTAGATTAGAGTAGAGTAGAGTAGTGTACAGTACAGTACAGTACAGTACAGTACAGTACAGTACAGTAGAGTAGTGTACAGTACAGTACAGTAGAGTAGAGTACAGAAGAGAAGAGTAGAGTAGAGTAGAGGAGAGTACAGAAGAGTAGAGTAGAGTAGAGTAGAGTAGAGGAGAGGAGAGGAGAGGAGAGGAGAGGAGAGGAGAGGAGAGGAGAGCAGAGGAGAGGAGAGGAGAGGAGAGTACAGTAGAGCACAGAGGAGGAGAGTAGAGCAGAGGAGAGGAGAGTAGAGTACAGTACAGAAGAGTACAGTACAGAAGAGTAGAGTAACATTTACATTTTGGGAGCATCGTGTTTTAAGTCAACTGTAGATTAGAGTCAGTTTAATTGATTTGGCTTTAGGATGTTTTTACTGGCCAGAACGCATATTATATATATTTATAACAAGTTACCAAAACACTTTTCAATTTCTGTGTTACAAGGAGCTTGAGCAGGAAACACGCCCTGTTTGGTGGCCAAACCAATCACAGAGTGGGATAAACTCCTATTTTTGGAGTCTAGAGTGCAAACATTATAAAAAAAAATAAAAATCAAACAAATTTAAACAGTTAATGACTTCTTTGATGACATCACTCATAGGCTGAGTTGTGTTTTGCAGAAGACATCTTCATTTTTTGAGTTTTCAATTGAGTTGAATTTTAATTTTACTTACCACTTGAGTTGGACGTTTTGTCATATGTATGTATATATATATGTATTCCGGGTTCTGACTTTGTCTTCTTACAAGTGTAGAACAATTTTAGAACATGCATAGGTTTTTTTTTAGCTTGTCTCCTTATATTAGGCTTAAGAATTAATTAGTCACTTATGAGAGCTTAATTCATCATTTATTTCTGAGAAATGGGATTATAACACCACGCTGGCTCGTTTTAAGTTCCTTAATAGCTGCTAGTTAGGAAGCAATTGTCTAGTCTGATTTGACATGAAAAACCATGAGAAAGTTGTTTGAAGAGAGAAGAAAGTGAGTGAGTCGTAAATTTGGCCACTAGGGACCGTATCGCTCTGCATTTAATTGTGGAATGAAATAACGGAATAAATGAACATGGAATAATCGACACGTGTGTAGCCAAGTTTTTCCATTTTTGCAATTATGCTACAAAAAATTTACTATTTATTTTTTGTATAATATTTTATTATTTTAATATTTTTAAAATAGTATAATGATACATTATAGTGAATTGAAAAAAAAAATACATTTCATAACTATATTTACATTTTACCATTAACAATGGACTTTTTTCTTTTCTTTTTTTGTTTTTTAATTACTTCATAGCGGCTTTGCGTTGTTCTGGGATTTAAAAAAACGCTATATAAATTACATGTATAAAATATACAACTTAGTTTGCATTTGGGACATTTGTGGACATAAATGGGCAATGAAAATAGAAATATAAGTACATTTTGTACCTTTTCCAATGAGAACTTGTCAAAATATTTAATTTGTATAAATAGTGTAATGGTATATATTTACATATATTTCATTCATACAATTTACTATTTTTAATACAAATTACTATTTTATTATTTTTTTAAATAGTATAATATTCTAGTTAATTTTTAACTTCATTCTTATAAAAATGTAAATTCATATAAAACTGGTTTGGTTTTGATAGGACAAAAACCCCAGAGTAGTTTGCGTTTGGGACATAAATGGGCAATGAAAATGGAAATATACATTTTGTTCCTGACTCCAATGAGAACTTGACCGTATGTCAAAATATTTAATTTGTAAAAATAGTATAATGACGTATAGGAGTTTTTTTTTCCTTTAAAATCTCCATCAGCCAATTAGAACTATGCAAAAAATCGATATTATTGTCCCTCCGACATCAAACCCCTAATAAGCAGTCAACATGTAAACTCTATTATTTCTCAGCATCTATCCATCGGTCTCTTTCTTTCTCTTTGTATAAACACAAAGCCTTGCGCGTGTTTGTTGTGTGCACACATGAATGAGTATAGTGCAGCACTGAGGACTTTGCTCCGCTCTCTAGAGTCGCCTGCCAATCATATTTCACATTCAACAGGAAAGGCATAAAAAAAAAAAAATCCCCGGTGGATCGGCCAAAGAGGTTCTCAGTGACCTGAAGGGTTGAAAGTTATAGAATTTAAAAGACCACCAAAGCCGTCCGCCTCACACAGTGGGGTATTCAAAGTCTCTAGAGGCGCTTTGTAGTCCAAATTTTGTCCCGTTTTGCCACAGCTTTTTTTCCTGGCACTTTTAACAGCAAAGGGACTTTAATCTCCGTCACGTCGGCTAAACGCAAGTCGAATGGCGCACAATAGGACGACTCAGACCAGAGTAGTCGATGCAAGATTCGCCGATCGGCTCATTAGGGGCCGCGAATGTGACGACACTTGTGGACACTGTACAGGCGTAGAACGTCAAAACTGTGACAAAATTGAATAATGTTGAATATGTGACAAAATCACTGTCAAACGGATACAATTTCCGGCGTGTTGTCATGAAATTATTCCGACTAAAGCCTTCAACTGCAAATTTCAGAGTCGCCTGTGATGTGACTGAGAAATTGCTTTGAATATGCAAGTAGTTGGCAGAAACTATAGAAATCCGTATCGCAAATCAAACCTCAGAAAACAGTAGATTTCAACGCATTTTTTTTAGATGTGTATTTTTTCACATTTTTCAGATTCACAGAAACTATTCCGATTCATTGCTTTGTACTCTACAAAGGGGTTGTGGGTAATGTAGGATATCCTTAACGTGAGTAGACGTTTTTATTTAGACCCTGTTTTGGGTGTAATGCATTACAAAGTAACGCATTACTGTAATTAACATACTTTTTCAGCGAAAAAGTAATGTAATGGATTACTGTCATTTTTAGGTCATTTAATTACATTGTAAAATAATTAAACTCACTTTATTTAATTTTTATTTTCTTGTAGTAAAAGTTTCGTTTGCTGCTTCGAAATCGGTGTAGTGCTGGTTTTATGAAATGGCAATAATCAAGTTACTTTGCTGTTCTGAAACAAGCAGGAAAGAACATTACAGTAATTTGTGAGACTTCCTGCGGAAAAAAAACACTGTTGGTCGCTGTCATAGCTTGAGTATCTACTGAAGCACTGACACGGATATTTTAAGAAGTATTTAGTCAAGTTACTTTTTCAGTAACTAAGTTACTTTTCAGATATTTAGAAAATTTGAAAAGTAATTTGATTACAAAATTGTAAAGTAATTATTAGTTACTTTTTCTCAAGTTTGTTTATCCGGCACTGCTTATAACATTGTGACATAATTTGATGCCAACTAACAAACAGCCTGAACAAACTAATCAGGCTGTCGTGATTCGTATTGTTAACGAACAACCTGAAAGGCATTTTTAGTCAAAATTTGTGTTGCTTCACAAGTATTTCATCTCCAAAAAGAATTGCAGATGACTTGATGAATACAACTTCCTAGAAAAGCTTTTGGGACATTATGGGGACGTCTGAAATGTCCCCGTAATTCATTTAATTCAATTAATGTACTCTAAACATGAGAGTCCTGTGTGAGTATCACCATGTCTCCGTGTGATAGTATCGTTCATCAGTTTTGGCAGATGAGGTGAAAAAGTAACTGAGCAGACACGTCCAATGATGGTGTTGCTCTTTTGTGGCGGTCTAATGAGATCTGACATGGCTTTCCCAAATGCAATTGATGTAGTTTTTCTGCGTGTCATGATAAGGGATCTGAAAGGAAAAATAATTGACACATTGATTACACAACAACTCTATGTTGTGCATATGTTCTCAATTTTCTGAGCTTTAGTAGGACATTTTTCATCGCAATTCTTACTGTAATAGGTCATACAGAATTTAAATCCATGCCTGATACCTTTAAATTACCTTCTGCCCGAGGTTGATGCTAAACGGAGGTTTCCTCATCAAACCCATTGTCACATACGACTGAATGACGGACCCACATGCACAGTCACGAATGAGGTGTTCACAAAGGGTTAACATGATATAATTCCAAGTTCATGGTCAAATAGAAAGGAGACGGTACATGAAGATCAGACACAACAAGGGTCAGGCGAAAGGCAATCCAGGAAACAGGCACTGGTCAAAATGGGGTAAACGACGCAAGGCAAAGTACAAAAAAACGCTGGATGACAGGACAATCTGGCAAAAGACTGAAAAAAGCAGTCAAAAACAGGAGCTTAAATACAGAACATTATTGCAAAAAGAAAACAGCAGTACCCCGAATCAGACAAAAAAAAAGCTCGAATCGGCTATGAGCCGGAGTTTGTGACACCTATTATATGAAATGCTCAGAGTGGTTTACTTTTACTCTCTGAAGAAAAGAGATGACTAAGTTAAAGTTTAGTTTATTTATAAGAGCTTTCCATAGTCACAAATTGTCTAACAGTAGTCGTAAAAAATAAGAACAAAACCAGACAACTGGATAATGACCAGTGGGCAAGCCGTTCAAAAATGGTTTGTAATAAAACACTGTGGGAAGTCTGAGTTCTTATGAGTTAGAGGTCTGACTGAAAACGTTATGTCAGTGTGTGTTCTGACTTGTGGGGACCGATTACTGGTCCTCACAATGTTGAAGGCTTGTTTGAGGTTCAAAATGGGATTTTTTAGGACTAAGCTTACAATTGAATTTTGGGTACGGTTCAAGTAAGAGATATACCTCTGTGTGTTCTGTTTTGTGGGGACCTATGGCTGGTCCTCACAATGTTGAAGTCTTGTTTGAGGGTCAAAATGGGATTTTAGGACTAAGCTTACAATTGTATTTCGGGTAAGGTTCAAGTAAGGGACATACCTCTGTGTGTTCTTGTGGGGACCTATGGCTGGTCCTCACAATGTTGGCTTGTTAGAGGGTCAAAATGGGATTTAAGGACTAGTTTACAATTGAATTTTGGGTAAGGTTCAAGTAAGGGATATGCCTCTGTGTGTTCCGTGGGGACCTTGTGTGTTCGTGTGGGGACCTAAGGCTGGTGCTCACAATGTTGAAGGCTTGTTTGAGGGTCAAAATGGGATTTAAGGACTATCTTACAATTTAATTTTTGGTAAGGTTCAAGTAAGGGATATATTTCTACCTTTAGAGGTTGTGTGTGTGTGTGTTGACAAATAGGATAATAATAACCAGTTGCCAACACTAGTTTTACTCATTCTATTGAGTCATAAAGACATCTTTGTACCTGGTGCAACTTGGTTCATTTGCTCAGTGTGACAAAAGGCATTTGCTCCAGACGAAACATGTCTCGGGCCATAATGTGAGTCCTAATGCGACTATCGGTGTAGACACGGTGCTCGGTTCAGGTGTTAAGCTGCCGTGCCATTTTGTCTGCCATTCTGTCCCATTGACCTCCGCTTGGAGAAATGTGAAAGTAATTCGTGGAGGGATTTATTCCGGGGTCTATTACACACAGTAATCTGCGCTTCCTGTGTTCAAGCGGCGTGGAGGTGAAGCCCAAGTACGTCTGTGTCTGTTTTGCCGGCGAACTCAAAGGTGCTTGCTGGAGCACCGAGGCAGATTGAAAAGGAGCCCGAGCTTCAATCAAGTCGAGGGCCTTGGAGAAATCTATCCCTGCACCAAGGTCTCATTTATGCAGAAGTGATGGATTTAACTACAGTCTGGGGAGAGAGCGAGGGAAATTACACGTCCGGGCCTTCATGTTTGTTTGCAGCCCTGCAATCCCAGCCTTGCGAAATCAAATTTGCTCCTTTGTAATTTAGTTGATAATGCCGATTCACATGAACATGCTTGATGCAAATCACCTCGTGGGGACACCGGAGAGAGAGAGAGGGATGCAAATGGCCTGACCTGCGGTGTCGCACGGCCGAGCGAAATGCCTCTGACAGATTAGACATTAACATTTGAAACGACGGAGGAGAAATCGCTCTTCACACTTCTCTCCTTTAGCTGAGACAATTACACAGTAGATTTCACAATGGGAGAACTGATCTCGGCATGGCCTCTGCATAGTAATTTCATTCCCAATGAAAAGATATTGATCTGTTTGTCATTTCTGAAGAGCCGAAAACAGCCGCAATCGAATACGTGGAAGGCATCGCAATGGAATTCGCTCGCTCGCCGGGGCTTTGCGCGGTAAACGTGGCGGCGCGTCGGCGGATTTGAATCCAATTCGCGGAAAACAAAAAGTCTGAAATGGAACTGTAATGTAGGAAGCGTGTTTCAAACATCTGTCTCACAAAGGGATTTGTTTGATTGGTTAGTCCTATATATTTCGGCCTGCTGTCATCCCAGCGTGGATTTATTCTCTGTCACGTTGGTGATCTGGTAATCTGGAGCCTTGCCTGCCAGCAGAACAGTCGTATCTCATTCACGTTTGCCCTCTAGCAGAAATTCCCACCTGAATAATAATTCTCGATGTGGCTTGGATAGGACAATGCCCGAATTTCCCTACAGCGGCTTTTGATTTCACGGCGACTTGATTGGTAGATGTTGAAACTTGATTTTCCTAAAAATTCTCATCAATTTCCATCCCAAAATCGTTGTTTGCTTTTGAATTGTTAAGCAATCTATTCTAATTGAAAATAAGACCTAGTCAAGAGTTTAGCATGTTGACCATGTGGCATTAGAAAAGTCTTTTTAAAATTGTAATAAATGTGACAAGGGCATGAAAGTATAACACTAAAATCCATATTAAGTCGTGAGTTTATCAATTTTCTGAACCGCTTTTCCATTTCTGTGTCGCTGAGCCACTTTCCGTTGTCATTTGTGGAGGCTTGAAGGCGGGACACGCCCTGAAATGATATCCGGCCAATCACAGAGCGTGACACAAAATCACATATGGACACATTTCCTGACTCCACTTTTCCAATGTTTCTGGGCAGTAAGACGAAACCAGAAATGAAAAATTCGATCGAACTACAAAAATTGATGGAGTTCGATCTCAAACGGGCTTCGGTTAAGCTTAATGTTGTTAATTTCGAGAGTAACAATAACAGAAAAAAATTTGCAATAACACAGTAATAATACAACAATAACACTGTAGTAACAATGAAAAACAATACAAAAAAATAATGGAATATTCAGGACAGATTGTTCAACATCTTCCACGTAATAAACTAAAGACCCATAAGCTTCTTGACAATCTTGATCTTTAGCGTGATTGAGATTATTTGCATGTACTAGTGATGTCGCCATATGCAGAGTGTTTTTTTGTCGTTTTCTATGTTTTTACCGCTTCAGTTGGTGTTCATGTCTGTTTTGTCAAGACATACGGTTGTGGTCACATGAGTAGTTTTTCTTTCTCTCTTCTCTGTTTAAGAAGCCAGTCAGTGTTTTTGTTGGTGTGAAATTACCCAGAACGCATTTAATGGGGACAACAAGCTCAGATTAGAACCAGGCAGTGTATATGTGTCGCACATCTGTTTGAGTCTCGCTCGCCCGCACTCTCTCTTGCCCGCTCTCTCTCTCTCTCTCCCTTTCTTTCTCTCTCTCTCTCTCCTCTCTCCCTCTCCTCCTCTCTCTCTCTCTCTCTATCTCTCTCTCACACACACACACATTCACACACACTTTCTTTCTTTAACCTCTCTTTGTGTGTCTCTTATACCTTCACTTTCTCTTTCTCTAGCTTTTTTCTCACCCTTCTCTCTTTCTCCTTTTCTCTCTCTATCTCTGTTTTTTCTCTTTATCTCTTTAATCCCTACTCTTATTCTTTATCTCTCTCTCTCTTCCTTGATCTCTCTATACGCTCACTCTTAATCTCTCTATCTTGCTACACCTTTCTCGCTCTCTGATTTTCTCTTTCTTTCTTTATTCATCTTTATTTGCACTCATTCTCTCAATCTATCCCTTGTGCTCTTTCTCACTCACTCTCTCTCTCGCTCTCTCTCCATTTCTTTATTTTTTTGCTTTCTATTCTCTTACCCTTCTCTCTTTGTAACTTTCTCACTTTCTTTGTTCTCCTCCTTTTCTCTCTATCTCTCTTTTTTCTCCTTCTCTCTTTAATCTCTACTCTTGTTTTTCTCTCTCTCTCTCTCTCTCTCTCTCTCTCTCTCTCTCTCTCTCTCATTTACCAATATCTCTTACAACCTTACTCTCTCTCTCTCTCTCTCTCTCTCTCTCTCTCTCATTGGAGATCCATCACGAAGACACCGATTGATTGAAAATTAATCCACAAATAAACGAGGAACTGCTACTCTCATCAACATCGAACACGTTGTCGTTTTGTTGTCCACGTGTGATTCCAACCATTGACAGTGACTTGATTGTGTAGAAAAGCTTTCGCTTCAATATCACTTCGGTTTTCATCAACCCGTCCTTGATTTGTCTACATTTCCAGCCACAAATAAAGCAGTGAGGGTATTATCTTCCCTCTCACCAGAGCCGCAGTCCGTTCTTGTGGAATCAGCGAACGCATGTGTCACGTCTTGCTTTACTCATTGTTTGCCAGGCCAAATGTGTAAATTGGATCCCACTGAAACGTAATGGACTGGATAGTCTAATAAAAGGCGCTTGGGCTCCACTGGCACGTCCGATTATCTTCAAACTAACTAGCCGACTGACTAGAATGTCACCGTGTCTGGATTAAGAGGTTAAACGCTTGCCGGGTCTTTGTTGTCAACACTACTTAGCGGACACGGAAGAGGAAAAGCTTATTAGCCCAAACATCTCTGCTTTTTTTTTCCATCCCTCGTTCATATTCTCCTCTCCGCCGAACCCTTTTGTCTGTCAGTTTTCTCTGTGTTGTCTTGATTTTCTCTCTCTCTCTCTCTCTCTCTCTCTCTCTCTCTCTCTCTCTCTCTCACTCTCTCTCTCTCTCTCTCACTGCTCTTTCTTTATACGCTCATTCTCTCAATTCTTACATATTTCTCTCTCTCTGATTTTTCATTTATTTCTTTCTTTATCTCTCTCAACGTCCCTCCCTCTCTTGCTCTCTCTCTATTTCGCTATAGACACTTTCTCTCCATCTTTCCCTTTTGCTCTTTTTCGCTCTCTGATTCTCTCTCTCTCTAATTCTCTATATGCTCATTCTCTCAATCTCTCCCCATCGCTATTTCTCACTCTCCGATTCACTCTCACAAATTTTCTCTCATTCTCTCTCTCTCTCTGATTTTCTCTATCTCTATCTCTCACACTCTCTCTATACGCTCATTCTCTCAATCTATCCTTCTTGCTCCTTCTCGCTCTCAGACGGAGACATTAGAAATGTCTAATTTATAAGATTATCTCTCCCTCTCTCTTTCTCTCTCTCAATCTCTCTCTCTCTCTCTCTCTCTCTCTCTCTCTACGTTCTCTCAATTCTTCCGTCTTTCTCTTTCTCGCTTTCTGATTCTCTCTCTCTCCCTCTCTCTAATTATGTATATGCTCATTCTCTCAAACTCTCCCTCGATTCTTCCCTCAAAGCTCTCAGATTTTCTCTTTCTTTCTCTCTCCCTCCCTCTCTTGCTCTCTGTCTTTTTTTCTATACGCTCTTTCACTCAATCTCTCCATTTTGTTTTTTCTCGCTCTCTGATTCTCTCTCTCCCTCAATAAATATGTATATGCTCATTCTCTCAATCTCTCCCCATTGTTCTTTCTCACTCTCCGATTCACTCTCATCTCTCACACATTCTCTCCTTCTCTCTCTCTCCCTGCCTCTCTTGCTCCCTCTCTTTTTCTCTATATGCTCTTTCTTGCTCTCTGATTCTCTGTCTTTATCTCTCTCTCTCTAATTATGTATAAGCTCATTCTCTCAATCTCTCCCCATTGTTCTTTCTCACTCTCCGATTCACTCTATCTCTCACACATTCTCTCTCTCTCTCTCTCTCTCTCTCTCTCTCTCATTGGAGATTCATCATGTGGATGCAGATCGATTGAAAATTAATCAGAAAATAAACGGGCAATTGCTATTCTCATCAACATTGAGCCCAAGTCTTTTTGTTCACGTGTGATTCCAACCATTGACAGGGACCTTATGCTGATGTTCACATTCTCCTCTCCTGAAGCCTTCTTCTGACTGTCGGTTCTCTCCGCGGCGTCCAGAAGAGTTTCCCACAGAGAGCCATATATTTCCCACTTAATCAGCAGACGTCTCTCTCGTTCAGATAAATTAGAGCTTGTTCTTTCCGAGAGCTTTTCCTGGAGGTCATCAGAGCCTCTTGACAGTATCGCTGGTCTGAAGGCTCTTCTTCTAGCCAGGGGAGAGAACAGGCTTGAGCGTTGATTGGTGTGAAGTGAACGCTCGAGCAGATGCCTGCAGACGCTGGCTTTTTCGGTTGCACGCTGACATAACAATATCTGTTTTTTTTTCTATTTGTATTCTAATTCATATACTGACTGTACATGCAATTGTTTTTTTCATTCACATTCACATTCGCATTCTCTTTTGTTATTTTTTTGTTTACCACTGCGTATTCTTGCTGTTCGTGGTGGCTGCTGCAAATATGTCAATTTCATCTCATTGATGGGACAAATAGAGGTTTTCTTCTTCTTCTTCTTCCTCTTCTTCTTCCTCTTCTTTTTCCTCTTCTTCTTCTTCTTCTTCTTCTTCTCCTTCTCCTTTCTTCATCAGCGTCTTCCTCTTCTTTTCTTCTTACTCTTTGTCTTATTCCTCCTCTTCTTCCTCCTCTTCTTCTTCTTTCTTGTCTTCCTCCTCTTCATCTTCTTCTTTCTCTTCCTCCTCTTCTTCTTCTTCTACTTCTTAGCTTGGAGTAAAGATTATTTTATTATTCTTCCTCGTCTTCCTCTTCTTCTTCCTCTTCTTCTTCTCCTTCTTCTTCATCCTCTTCTTCTTCTTCATCCTCTTCTTCTTCTTCTTCTTCTTCTTCTTCTTCTTCTTCTTCTTCTTCTTCTTCTTCTTCTTCTTCTTCTTCTCCTTCTTCTTTGTAGTTTTGGAGTAAAGATGGCCCAGATGAGAATGAGAACACAACTCGAAATCACAAATTGGGGTTTTTGAGAATTTTTTTGGATGCTTTTATCTAAAAAGACTGGAATGAGCACATTGTATTCGGTGTCTTGCCCGAATGTCAAGCCCGAATCATGTTGTTCAACCTTGATTCATCCACAATTAGTGTGTGAAAATTGTGTGAAAAAAAAAATGCCCCTAAAACCTCTAATAGAAGGCCACCATGACGGAAGGATTGAAAAACAGAAGGCCATGCCCTTCTAATAGAGGCAATAGGGTATGTTTATCAGCTTTGTGATTGGCTGGCTATCAACCTAGGGTGTGTCTTGACCTTTGGTATTGGTTCTAGCTCCACTTAGACATGGACGGATGGATGGATGGTTTCCTCCAGACAGGTTGAGGATGAGTTGTGTACTCTTGGATGGATTGCAGATCCATCACATGTTTTTCCAGACAAGCTCAGACAGACATTTTCCTCTCGTCCTTTTCTCAAGGCAAAATAACAACTAGACAAGAGTTGTGTTGATCACGGTTCTTCAGTTTGGCCTTCGGGCATGTCTGCTCCTTTTAATAAGTCTTTTAACATAAGACCATGTGCGTGCGTGCTTCTTTATCGTTCTAGATCGACCGACTCAAACGACTAATGATCTTCTCATAGATTATGCCTCTTCACTCTATAGATATGTCATTTTCTCGGAAAAAAACAAGACACTGTGCAATACTTTTGTCCTTTTTGTGCTACTTAATTTTAACAATGCGTGTCATGAATATTAAATGCAATGCTTATTAATATTTGCAATATTTCTCCCAGTTGTATTATTTGTGCCTCATGTTTATAGTCCTTATTATTTTTTGCGTCTTTATTTTTTATATTTCTGTAACTGTTAAATGTCTAATCTATCTATCTATCTATCTATCTATCTATCTATCTATCTATCTATCTATCTATCTATCTATCTATCTATCTATCTATCTATCTATCTGTCTATCTGTCTATCCGTCTATCCGTCTGTCCGTCTATCTATCTA
>CM051494.1:14442063-14472514 GCA_028031935.1 Paedocypris micromegethes | reverse complement strand
CCATCCATCCATCCATCCATCCATCCATCCATCCATCCATCCATCCATCTATCTATCTATGCATCAGCCTTATTCATATTTTAGCATGTGCATATTGTGTTGAAAAACAAACATCATAAAGGTTGTGTACAACTAATAACTCAAAACTAATAACTTTTTTTTTTTTTGCCTATCCTTTCAGGAAAACCCGTATATGTGCAACAACGAGTGTGATGCAGCGACGGAGGAGTTGTCTCACCCGCCCGAGCTCATGTTTGACTTTGAGGGCCGCAACCCCACCACCTTCTGGCAGTCCACCTCCTGGAAGAAATACCCCAAGCCTCTGACGGTCAACATCACGCTGTCTTGGAACAAGACCATTGAGCTAACCGATGACATTGTTATCACTTTCGAGTCCGGTCGGCCAGAGCAAATGGTCCTGGAGAAGTCTCTGGACTACGGACGCAGCTGGCAACCCTACCAGTTCTACGCCACCGACTGCCTGGACGCGTTCACCATGGAGGCCAAGACCACCAAGGACATCACACAGCACACCCTGCTGGACATCATCTGCACCGAGGAGTATTCCAGAGGTTACGTGTGGAGGAACGACAAATCGGTACGCTTTGAAGTCAAAGACCGCTTCGCACTGTTTGCCGGACCCAAGTTGCACAATATGGCCTCGCTGTACGGACAACTGGACACCACCAAGAACCTGAGAGACTTCTTCACCATCACTGACCTGCGCATACGTCTCCTCAGACCCGCCACCGGAGCCACCTTGGTGGACCAGAACAACCTTTCCATTTACTTCTACGCCATCTCTGACATCAAAGTGCATGGCAGGTAAGCTCGATGTTTTTACTTTTCACTTTGGAGTCAATCAATCGTCAAATGAAGTTGACACTCAGCCACAAATTGGTCACACGAATTCTTCCGAAATTGAATTGTTCAATGTAGAGTTATGACTTTGTAGAGATAAGTAGAATTCAGTTCTACATTTTGGTAGAGATCCATGCAAGATATGGCATCGAGAACGTAGAGGTCTTTCGCTTGAGAAGATTCGACATGTCTAGCTTTATATCATTGTAGAGCCAATAGAAGACCACAAATTGGTTACACGGTATCTTCCGAACTTGAATGCTTAGATGTAGAGTTATGACTTTGTATCGCAAAAGTCATTTGCCGTTGAGTTGGCGTGGGCATCGAGAAAAGTGGAATTCAGTTTCGCATTATGGTAGAGATCCATGCAAGATTTGTCATTGTCCAATCCAAACGTAGAGGTCATTCGCTTGAGAAGATTCGACATGTCCAGCTTCATGGCTGATCCTCTACAAACCAAAATCATTGTAGAGCCAATAGAACAATTGGTTACATGGTTTCTTCGATAAAAGAATTCACGTTTCTGATTCTCCGTCTGTTTCGCTCGGTCTTCTCTCGCAGACAAGACAACTACACTGCTCCATTTGTGACTTTTCGAAAGTTTCTTTCACCATTGATCCATCAGTAGGATTTTACAATTTCCAATGCTCTGCGTATTTAAAGTGCGTGAGATGATGATTTATGGATGAAATGATTAAAGGAGTACTTGTAAACCGCGCTAACAAGAACGATTTTGCACAAAAAAGAATACATTTTGTGGAATATTATCGAAGCGTGCGTTCAACTTCCGCCGCTAATTTCAATTCCCTTGTCTGTCTGAAGAAATAGTGCAAAGTTGCAAGAAAATTAAAGAATTGAGAATGAAACTCAAAAAAGTGTTGAATGTGGCAAAAAAACCAAACTCTTGAAAGGGAACGTTAAGAAAATAATAGAATGTTCTTCATCTAAGCTCCGCCTCCACATTACATTCTTCATCCCAGAAATTGCTCTATATTAAACCAAAATATATCTTCACATACTCATTCTACCATTTCTTTTTTATTACTAATAACATTAGTAATAACATTGAAAAAGTAAGTAAATCAAACATTGGGTGGCATTTTGAGGGTTGGAGGGCATTTTCATATTATTTTCAATGGTGAACAATTTTGAGTTTTGACAACTTTTGACATGCAACTAACCTGAGACAAGAACTCGGCCACGGAACATATGAAACGGAAATTTAAACAACATTTTCTCGCAGAGATTAGCCCAACTACTACAAGAAAGCAGTCTAATGGATACGCAAAATTCCCATTGCCAACTGGCGTGGGGTTCCAGAGCTGGTGATGCTGGATGCTGATGACAGAAGATCAGAAGGTAGTAAATTTGAAACCCTCCCTCAAGGCTGTGTTCTCATTAATGGTGCACGCCGATGATCAGCGCGTGTCATCTCTGATGGAAATTTACGAGAGCGTTGACGTGCGTCTGGTTTAGAAAGAGGTAAAGCAGAGTTCAGCTCCGTGTGCTGGGCTTTTCTCTCAGAACGTCTGTCATGGAGCATCACAACTGATGCCGGCTGGATGGAAGCAGAGGTGTAAGGTACTTGAGTAAATGTACTTTGTTACTTTACTTAAGTATGTTTTTGGCTACTTCGTACTTGTACTGAGTATCAAAAATGTAAGCAACTTTTACTCTCTACTCCACTGCAATTCTGATTGAATAACTGTACTTTTCACTCCACTACATTTTAATTGACACTTACCGTTACTCGTTACATTTTGATTTTGCGCGAAAAACCATAATTTATTTTAATTGCGATTTTCGTGCGATTTTCGTGCGAGCTATAGTCTGCTGAAGATACTGGAAACGAATTGTGAATTAGAAACCCGAGAAACGTTAATTGGAGGCGTGAATGATTGTGAGTTTAATGTTAAGTTAAACTCTACAGATCTTCTCTGACTGGTATTCTGATGTTACCAAGCCTAAAATGGCAAAAACCACTGTGACATTTTTATATTTTAGCTTATTTTTTTTGGTGCGATGTGAATAAACGTGATGTCTATTGTAGCCAATGACTTAAATGACTTAGAAATGAGTAGAATCACATCAAAGTCAGCTCGGAATTTTATTTATAAATTTTTTGTTCTTTATTTAATTTTTTTTTACATTTTTGAAACATATCTTTTAGAAATTTTCATTTCTGTATTAGAAAAAGTAAAACCTCATGAATAGTTTTTGTTTTTTTTTTTCACTTTTCAATGTTTTATTTTAGCCTAAATAGAGTATGAGTAAAATACTCAAGTTGTTTTAAAATTGGATACTTTTGACTCAAGTCTTTTTTTACAGTGGTGACATTTTACTTGTATTGGAGTAACTTATACAGCAGGTATCCGTACTTTTACTCAAGTATGGTTGTGTAGATGTGAGGAAGCATACGCAGCTTCACGCCCTTTAGATGCCCGTCTTCCCCTCGTGCCCGACCCACAGGAGACTGGCAGGGGGGGCGTGACCCAGAGAGCAGGGATTCCTGATCTGGGATGTGATTTGCAGCAGAGTAGGAATGAGATGCTGAGACGCAGCCTTGGCACGGAAAGCTAAGTAGGTCAGTAAACACGGAACGTGGAGACGGGAACGCTGCACTTTTGACCTTCTCCACGGAAAAGACTAGAATGGTTTTGAAGATTTGGAACGTGTGTGATTCAGTCAAACGCGGGAGATGGATATGTTCTGCGACACTTTGGCCTAAAAACTAAATAGTTTACAGCTGTAATTACATTTCAAACAACAACAACAACAATAATAATAATACTAATCATCATCATCATCATCATCATCATCATCATCATCATATAATATTAATAATAATAATAATACTGCCGTTTCTATATTTAATTCAGCATAATATATTATGATATAATAAGAATAATAATAAATAATACAGAAATAATGCTACTACTACTACTACTACTACTACTACTATAATAATAATAATAATATTATTATTATTATATTATTATATATTATTATTATTACTAGTAATACTAATGATGATAATAAAGTTTCTATATAAATGTATCAATAAAATAATAATAATAATAACAATAACAATAATAATAATAATAATAATAATAACAAGAACAACAACAATAATAATGCTGAAAAATAATAGTAATGATAAGTATGTATATGAATAACAACACCAATAATGATAATAGAAATAATGCAACAATAATGATAACAATCAAAATAGCAATACATTAAATGCATGTAATAACAACAACAAAAACAACAAAACAAAACAAGCAATTGTTTTTTTATTTTTACAATTTTTCACTACATGTATTTAATAAAATATATATTTAATAAAACGTGTTCAGTATATTAATTATTTTAATACTACAACATTGTTGTAGTTGTCCCAGTTGTCGTAGTCATTTTATAAATTTGACTAGTCAGTTTTTCTTAAGTTTATGACATTTTAAACAGATTTTGTGCATTGGTGTAGGTAAAAAACACAAAGAACATCGATTTGGCCTCCCCGCCCCTTTTCTGTCCTTGTCTTTTTTTGTTTGTTTTGTTTTTCTTTTCATCACACTCCTCTCCCTCCTCCATCCGTGTTTGATCAATAGAGTGTAATTAAAGGAGGGATGAAGCATTTTTCCTGGAGGAGCAGCAGGAGCTCGACTCTCTGACACTGCTGGTCTTCTCTCATTCTGATGTATAATTTATGCATTATACATTATCTATTAACACCCCCACGCCATCGCTCCATCTCACCCCATCTCTCTCTCTCTTTTTATCCCTCTTTATCATCTATTTTATCTTCTGTGGTTTATCATCAGTTGGATGGATGAATTGTTAGGTAGATGGATGGATAGATGGATGGATGGGCGGATGGAAGAATGGGTTAATAGACAGATGAATTGAGGAGAAATGAATGGATGGATAAATAGATAGATGGATTGGTGGATGACATAATGGGTTAATCGACAGATGAATCAAGGAAAAATGGATGGATGGATGGGTGGATGGATGGCAGAATGGTTTAATAAGCAGATACATAGTGGAGAATGCTTATTGACGGATGAATAACTTATTGATGAATAACTTGTGAATACGTTAATAGACAGATTAATAAAGACACATTTATATTGAATTGATGAATCAACTAATGGATGTATGGAATAGTTGATGGATGGATTACAAACATAAAAACATTATAGATTAATGTATGTATGGATAGAATGATAGCGGTATGGATGGATGGATGGATGGAAGGTTGATGGATGGATTACAAACATAAAAAGATTATAGATTAATGTATGTATGGATAGAATGGTCGAGGTATGGATGGATGGATGAAAGGAAGAATGGATGAATGAAGGATGGAGGGATGGGTGGATAGAATGAAAAGCAATATGCAAGTGCCGAATTTGTCACAGAAATATATGTGTGTATATACATATATCTACATGTTTAATGTATATATAATTTTTTTTCCAAATGTTATGAGTTTGACGAAGGTTTTTATTGATTTATTATTGGGTTTGTGTGTTCTTGGCTTATTTGGTGTGTGCGTTAAGTTGGTTTCAGGTCTTTCGGGAAACACTAGCTTATTACCTCCATTGACTGGGACGGGTCACTGGAAACGGACAATCTATGGAGTCTATTGCTAAATCGGTGGATAGTTTAAAGAGCATAATTAGAGTTTGTCAGATCAGCGGCTTCTCCTTTATGTTAAGAGAAGCCATCTGAGGAGGCTTGACCATCTTTCAGATTGAACAATTAGAATTCCCTAGATCTTCCAGGAAATATATTCTGAACATGTTAACCCAGACATTGCTGTTTAGAAGATGATGGATGGATGGATGGATGGATGGATGGATGACGGATGGATGAAATATATTTTAAGGCATTGAAGTTTACAATACTGTAAAGATTAATACATTAAAATAAGAAACATGTTATATTTTACATGTAATAATTTCACATTTAATTTTAAAACAGTTTTTTCAGCATTTATCAGTGCGTGATTTAAATGTGTAAAAAAACGTGATTCAAAAAAAGGTGTGATTTTATTGAATTGCCTGTTAATGCAAGTATTTTAATCAAAAAATGTCGTGCAAGTATTTACTGTACAGTATTTTACAATGGTTTATCTACTATACTTATACTTTTATTTAGAGTACTTTTATCATAGTACTAGAGTATATTTACTGTAGAGTTAATACAATAAAACTAAATCAATAAATTCAATGCAAGTCATTTCTGTGTAAATTAGAATAATTTAAATAATTTAATTTAAATTTATTCTGCGTAAACCAGAATATTTTTTTTTTCTAAATCACTTGTAGAATTAAAATATTTGTGTTTGAAACTAAACATAAACACACCGTCATTTGTCATTGTTAACCGTTAATTTGTTACTCAGTTGTGTTTTGTAGTAAATCTACTATACTTATGTTTACTAGTTTATATTCATAGTATTAGAGTATACTTACTGTGCAGGTAATACAAAAAAACTAAATTACTTCAATATAAATTAATATTGTGTAAATCAAAATATTTTAATTCTAAAAGCGGCTTAGGCAAAAAATATTATGGTTTACACAGACTTCTAGTTTACAAATAATTTGAAACAAAACACGCTGTAATCATTTTATTATTATTTTTTTATTATTTGAATTTACAACGTTTACACAGCCAGATTCCATAGTGATTCAGTGGTGTTTCGTAGTCTTATCTACTATACTTACGTTTACTAATTTATATTCATAGTATTAGAGTATATTTACTCTAATATTAATAGAGTAGTATTAAGGGAGTATTATTCACTGTACAGTTAATACAATAAAACCTTTAACACAGCAACATTTACACAGTCAGATACAATAGTGATTCAGTCGTGTCTTTTCCGAGGATGAATCGATGATGAGATGATGGATGGTTTAATTGCAGGTCTCGTCTTTGAGCGAGTGGTTGTGTGTGTGTGTGTGTGTGTGTGTGTGTGTTTCGTTGTTAGTTTCTCCAAGACTTCTTGGGTCGTGCTGAGTCCAGTAGGTGCAGGACAGATAATCTATTTGTGCTAATTCCCGCCCCCCCCTCCTATGCCCCGCCCCCACCTCTTCCTGAATAAGTCATTCTGCTCCGTATCTTCTTCTCGCCATCTCGTGTGCTGTGCTCGGCACTTCGGCTCCATCACATCAGCACATTTCCATCGGTGCGGTCATCTGATGTTTCAGCAGTCTTCTGTTCCACACAAAACCTAATGTAATTACACTATCGGCCCGGCCTCAGATGAACGCCGTCTGATCAGCATCCGCTTCAGATCTTTCAGCTGTTTCGTGGGTATTTTACAATGTCTTTGTTTAACATGATGGCGCGTTTACTGTAGATACACAGCGTCCGTAATGTCTTGCTTAAGTAGCTTAACCACAAATGTGAAAAGCAACGACGTCCTTGAGGTTATTGTGAAGCTGTGATTTGCATTTTTTTTTTTACTTTTTGTATTTATTACAGTTTAAAACTTTTTAAAATTTAAAACTAAAATTTTAAACTGTACAAGTGTATGCAGAAATGTAAATTAAAAGTCTGTTACACCAGTGACTGGCATTCACACAAAATGGGCTTTTGAACGCAACATTGTGACTAAAAGTCCAAGATTTATAAACAAAATGACAAAGATTAAAGTTAAGGTTTAATCAAAGCTTGTGATTCCAATCGATTAGTGTAGTGTGATTCCACTACATGCAAGCTTCTCATTGGCTCTCCCAAGGAACAAGCTCATCTGATCATTTGGAGCTGCTGATTCTCTTTCCACTTAACGTTCACTCTTCATCTGCTGTTCATCAAAATGACATTTGATCACCATCATCGTGTTGAGATTCAAATGAACGTGACTCAATTAAAACCGCAAACCAATTGAGCCAATTCTCTTAAAATAAATGTGAATTCTCGTTTTCTCAATCTATTAGCCGAATTGGTTTCTTAAATTGACCACAAAAATTGCACTGGTTTGCTTAAAAAAAGAGCTGAAATGTACATTTTAATTTGATTTGACCAAAATGTTCTCAATATTTAAGGAGAAACACAGAACAACATTTTTTGTTCACATTTATTTGTGACACATGCACATTCTTTTTAGCAGTCACATAATTTTTTTTATTAAATCTCAAGCCTCATGATTCATTTTTGATCAAGCCTCATGATTACAAATTGCACCGGTTTGCTTAAAAGGAGAGGTGAAATGTACATTTTAATTTGATTTGACCAAAATCTTCTCAATATTTTAACAAAAACACAGAACAACATTTTTTGTTCACATTTATTTGTAACACATACACATTCTTTTTAGCAGTCATAATTTTTTTTTTATTAAAATTGCAAGCCTCATGATTCATTTTTATACAATGTACAGTGACGCACAGGGTTTTGCTGTATCGTATTTGACCTCTCGACCCCACTGATAAGGATTCTGCTGACCAGGCATTTCATCCTGTGTGTGTTTCCACGGCAGGAAAGCGAACGGCGTCAACAGGTCCCGATGAAGTAGTGTAATTACACACGCAATTGATCCCGGCACCTCATTCATCAGGCAGTCGGCGTTTATTTGACAAAGACCTTTTCTCGGCATCAGCTGAGCTGGGAAAGCGGTTGAATGTGTAGAAATACACACTTGACTGTACAGATGAATCCCGGTCCGCCGAGACTCTTATTTCACCTATATTAGAAATCACCCGTCTACCATTTCAGAAATCATTTCCTGCTGTAAAGAAAGGTCAGGCGGAGAGGGATCGACGCATGAATATGTTTAATGAACAAAGGCAAACACAACACAGGCACAATCCGCAAGTCGGGCTTTGAAATTCGGGAATAAACAGGGAGAATCCAAAGCAGATAATCCAGAAACACGGAATGCTCATAAATAGCCTAAAATGCAAACGAGGATTAGGCAAAGTGTTGGAATCTTAATGGAATGCTGGGTAATGTAGTTAATATCCCGGAGTTAGACATTGTTTCACTTGCAGATGTGTGGATTGTTTTTTGCAACGCTACATTTTGTCTAAACAGAGTTTAGCACAGTTTTAGAAAAAATGCACATGAGATAACAAGAAAAAAGAAACCAAAAAAATGAGTAAAAAAGACTTAAATCAAGTAAAATGATCTGCCAATGGGGTGAGAAAATTGTACTTGTTAAGACTGAAGTTGAAACAAGATCTATTTTATTTGAAACACGCAAATTGATCTTTTACTCTTAATTCTAAGCTAGTTAATTTACCTTGTCTGAAATAAAAAACTGGATTTATTGTGTAATTTCAAGATATTTTGGCTTGTCAAGAATTCATGTTTTGCAGTGAGGAGATTGCCTCTCGAGTAAATTAAATCATTTAAATGTATTCACTGAAAAAAATGCACATGAAAAAATGAGAGAATGAAAAACAAAATGTGTAAAAAAGACTTAAATCAAGTAAAATTAACTGCCAATGGGGTGAAAACATTTTACTTATAACAAGTTCTATTTTCTTGAAACGAGCTGATTAATCTTTCACAAGCTAGTTAATTTATCGTTTAAATAATTTAAAAACGAGATTTATTTTGTAATTAAAAGGTTTTTTGGTTTGTTAAGAATGTCTTTTTTGCAGTGTAGCTAGATAGTTGTGTGATAAATCCAAGTCCTAGAAGATATAAATGAACTAGCCCGTGGCTTTTTGTCTTTTTCAAACAAAACTAGTTTCATATGAATACATTACATCTTGTTTTTATTTTTCATATATATTTGTGTGGAAAATTATGATTTTGATAGACGTATGCACGCCAAGTCTAACTTTTTGTTATTTCACAAACAATTTTTACAGCTGGATTTAGCATTTAGCAGGTTTCAAAGCAAATGAACCATCAGAACCTTCTAAATACCAATGAAATACTAAGTTAATCCATCAACCAATCAGAGCAGGTTGTTTGACGTCATAAACTATAGATGTCTTGCCACATTGCAATGGCGAAGATCACAATGTGGTTAAGAGTTGTTGGCTTATTATGTAAAAACAATAAATTACATTACAGAGTAAAAAAATATTTTTTAAGGAAGCTGATTCAATCGTGCAAACTCAACACTGAAAGAACAGACATCAGCTAGACAAAACCGATGTCTTTATTGTATATACAATGTAGAGATTACCTCTTCAGTAAAAGCTTTAAAAAATTGTATTTTAATACTTAGATAGGTAATAAATAAAAATAATTAATTCCAAGTTCTAGAAGACAAAAATGATCTAGCACCGTGGCTTTTTGTCTTTTCAAAACAAATCTAGTTTCATATGAATACATTACGTCTTGTTTTCATTTTTCATAGACATTTTGGGGGAAAGTACATATTTTGACTCTATATAATAGATGTATTCGTGCCAAGTCTAAATCTTTGCCGTTTCACAAACTGGCTATAGCTTTTGACTTAAATTCAAAAATCAAAAATGAGGATCAATAGTCGTAGATGAAATTAAATACTCTTTGAGCATTTAGCCAGTCTCAAGGCAAATTAACCATCAGAACCTTCTAAATATCAATAAAATACTAAGTTAATTGTGTAGCAATAAAAAAGCAATAAATTACAGAGTAATAAATATTATTAAGGAAGCTGTGTTTCAATCGTGCAAACTCAACACTGAAAAATCAGCTAGAGAAAACCGATGTCTTTATTGGTCGCGTTTCTTCGATTCGTGTCATTTATTAATGTCAAAAAACTCTTTTGCCGCAAACTCTTGGATTTGTTCTCCACCTCGTGTACTTCTAGAAAGACTACACGTTCTTCTCCATCCAGAAGTGCTGTTTGTTTTCTCTTTAGCGGACAGCTTTAATAGCACCGATTCTCCTGCAGTTGCCAGAACGAGTGCGAAAAAGACAAGTAGCATCACTCAAAGGAATGGAAGGTGACGCGTGGCGTGTCAGGATGGTTGCGTTAGACAACAGAGCTCGTTTAAAGCCGCGTAACAAGCCAAACAATCACACGCGTTCGCCGTCCCGAAGATCTCGCTTGCGAGTTTGCGTTTTCCCGACGGGCCTTCGTTACACTCGCCACAACTTATTTATGCTCCACAGATCTTCTGCCGTGCCTTCAACCTGTGGTTTGCACTGAACTTTTCAACAGAAAAATCTCGCACTTTTTTTCTCCGAGCACGAGCCGTTGTCTGGAATCAGTTGAGTGGCACAAATATCAAACGTACATTTCTGATAAACAAAGAAAAATGCTAAATGCAAAAATGTTTGTTTGTTTTTATTTTTCGCTTGCAATTGCATTTTTTCTATTTTTTGCTTACAATCTTCACGTTTTGGTGTGAGACTTTTTTTTTCGCTTCAGATTTTTTGCTCAATTTTTTTTTGTTTGGATTTCTGGCCCAAGTTTCACTTGGGGGCGGGGCTTACTCTGATTGGCTGGTGAGAATGTGATTGACAGCTGCGTGACCAGGAAGTGTGGGGCGATTTTAGCGAATGTACACCTTGACATTCACTGCTATTTTTTTTTATTAGTACACAAACTGTGATTTAAGTGTTATTTCTGCACAATATTGTTAAATTATTGTGGTGGCAGATACTTTAGAATAATAGTACACACTGTTGTTTCTTCACAAATACTGTGTTTGTGCGGTGCTCCCGATAGACGTCTTACAAATAAAATGTATTATTATTAATAAGGAAAATAATTATAAAATGTTCCGTTTGTTTTAAAAAGTCTTATAATTCCGCTCACTAAACTCCTCCCCCTCTTCCAGTCAATCCCATTCTCACCGTGAATGCAGCTGTCAATCACAATCTCACCAGCCAATCAGAGCAATGGCCGCCCCCACAGGAAACTTGGGCCAGAAATCCAAACTAAAATGGAAATAAAATGAACAAACAAATCCGTAGCGAAAAAAAAAAGTTTCAAACAAAAACGTAAAGATTGCAAGCAAAAAATAAAAAACAAACAAACGTAACTGCAAGCGAAAAAAAACATAAACCTGAAGCATTTTCATAGGTTTATCAGAAATTTACGTTTGATCTTTTTGCCACTAATCTGATTCCACACCGTCCTTTCAATCCTCCCAGTAACAAGCCTCACACTGGTTTCCCAGGAGCTCGTGGAGACAGAAAAGCGAGCCAGAGAAGAATAACTAGGTAGGAAGATGGAGAATCTGCCGCAAAAGCAAAGCGGATTGGCTCGTAATCCAGCTGCCGGGATCCAGATGTGCATGTGTTTGTTTAGCCATGTGACTGGCCGTGCATTAATTAGCTTCTCTTAGGGGGAAAAAAGCGGCTGCTGTGCTGTTTGTTTGCCCAGCCAATTGATTTTATGAATTATAAAAGAGCAATTTATGTCGGCAAACTAAATCCAACTCCAGGTTGGGAGTCGGCGTCCATCACACTGCTCCGTGCTTGACATTTAGAAAGGAAACATCTGGCACCTTTGTAATATTCATAAATGGATTTCATCTTGATGTATAATGGAAGACGAGTTTTGAGATCATATTTATCTGTGTACAGGTTTTTAATTAAAAGTTGATTTTTTTTTAAAGTGTTTGATATTAATTTCAGTGTCTGATAATCTCAGCATCATCAGGATTGGTGGTTCTGGGAGTCTTTTCAAAGTCGCAGGGGATAAAAGCATCTGCGGAATTTTGAATTATTAATTTTAATATTAAGTGCACTGCAAATTACCATAGCAATGTTCGTATGAATTGGAACTTAATATTAATGCATTGCTGTTAATTTAATATTAAATAATAAATCCAACCTAATATGTCCAAAGCATATCATTTGAACATTTGATAGATGAAACTCTACAGGCTAATTTCATTAATGATGCTGTGTATATATATAATTACAAATATTTTATATAATATGTATATATAATATGATTATCATTAGTTGAGTTGCAAAAGAGAAATAATTTATTTTCAGTGTTCATACTTTTCTGAAAACATATTGTACATAAAAGTGATTTTGTTGAAGCCCCGCCTCCATTGACCCGCCCACCCAAAACACCTCTTATAAAAAATATAAAAAAAAATGTTTTGCTTTAATTTGCTTTAAAAAAAAAAAAAAAAAAAAAAACATTAAATGATGAAAACTCACAATTTCAAAGAATGTGTTTCGTGAGGTGATAAAAAAAGTATTCTAACCATCGTTGTTTCTTGCCCATGCTTTTTTTTAGTCAATTTTAGTCTTTCATTTTAGTCCTTCATTTTTTGTGCTTTTAGCAATATATCTTTAAATTTGTAACTTTTATTGTGATCGTGTTCTGGATTATATGTGACTATGTTTCTAATGGTCAGTCTGCTGTTTTAAAAGTGCTTTTATAACTTGACTTGACTAACCATCATCGGTTTATTTAAATACAGATTATATTAATAATACTCTATTTTACCACAATAGCTAAGTTTCAACCTAAAAAAATGTTGCTATATATATATATATATATATATATATATATATATATATATATATACATATATATATAAGGGGCCTCTCCCCCTGTAGCTAGGGTTGCCACTTTTAATACCGAAAAATAAAGGACACAGGGGGCGGGGCTACAGGGGTGGGGCCATGAACACCCTTTTACATACAGTGATCACTACTTAAAATTATTTTTTTTGTGACAATAAAAATTATTTATTTAATTGAAATGCAGTCAGTCTTTCCCTTTCACAACTCAACAGACTTCTCTAATAAGAATGGTATTTTAATAGGGCTAAAATACAATAAACTAACTAAACAAATACAAAACTAACGATGACGTTGCGTACTACCCAATGGGAAAGGAGAATCTTCATACAACCCGTAAAGGATTATTTGCACAAAAAAACGCAGCTTTAAAAAAAAAACGATAAAAAATACAGTACAAAACCCGCCATGTATCGATTCCAATCGGGACGCGCAATTGCAATCTCAACTACGGGACGATTCAGTATTTCAAGGGACGGGTGGCAACCCAACCTGTAGCGTGCCTTAATTTTGGGTAATAAGGTGGCAGCCCTACAAACTAGCGAGTTAGCATCTAGCTACGCTAACGCCATTCGTTTGCCGTTAAATAATCGGAACGGCTGATTCGCTCATCGCTATCAATAATGCAGCAGTGGAGCAGAGGCTATAAATGCGAGGGTTTCTGCGTGAGGAGAGTGTTGTGTCTTGTGGGACTCCGGTGAGTGAGTGAGTAGCGTGCTAATGATAACACGCTGAACGTTTGGATGCCCCCAGACATCTTTACTCATTACAGCAGCCGCCTGATGCAGCACATTCACTTTCACCAGAGACAGTCCTGGCGCTTTACTAACAAAGCCCCTTCGCTTTTTCTCCGCGTTGTCGTCTTTTCTCCTGACTGTTTAGCCTATTTAGAGTTTAAAAAAGCAGCGAGTGCGGGAAAACCATGGCTCTTTCTGAGGCGAAAACTCTTACATGTCTTGACAAACTGTAATTTGTGGAATTCTACACATCATTATCTTGGAGAAAAGTGTCGTCGCAACATTATGTTTTTAATAATGAACACGTGCTTTAAGGGTTGCGGTGTTTTTTAGGCTTTTTTTTTGCAACAGTTACATTAATTCACCGAACCTTGCCATTGGTCAGACAGCAAGGTGTGTGCTCCGCCTCCTGAGCCTGATTGGCTGGGATTGGCTCCGGCTCCTCAAGACCCAGAAATCAAAGTTAAAAATAAAGTTAAAAATCAATAACTTTAAAAATAATAAAATAGCGAAGAACAGAAATAATTTTTTACTTATATTTGTCATTGTGCAACAAAAGTAAACCATAAATAATAAACTGTAGGAAAGAAACCCACATTTAAAGTCTGAAAGTTTATTTGGTAGATTTTTTGAAGAGTTTTATAAAGCTAGCTGATGTAATAGCTGATATTGCACTTTTGCGCTAAAATAACGCTTTTCTCACATTATAAAGATCTAGGCTCGATTTCCAAAAAAATGTAATACATATCATTTTTTTTTTTTTAAATCAAGCTTAGATGTTTATTTTGTGACAAAAACGTTATATATATTTTTATAAATTTATAAATGTATAAATTTATTTTATAAATGTATAAATCATATTTAAAATATGTGTGTGTGTGTGTGTGTGTGTGTGTGTTATTTTTTTGTATGTTATTTTTTTATTTTTAAACAGACTTGCGTGTTTTAGAAAGACAGCAGATGTAATAGCTAATAGCGCTAATGAGCTAATATAGCGCTAATGAGCAAACAGCACATTTCTCACAGAAAAAAAGCAAGTTATGCCTTCGCTTTCCAAAGAAAGCATGTCGTTCTTTCAATGTCTGCATGCATTGAACTGTGCGATGCTTTAGCTGAAGGTATGTGAGAAAATCCAGCGTTAAATAATAGCGCACATTGACTTTAAAATTAGCTTATGCGAAGCTTGGAGCCAGACGCGGGCCCGTTGCTGAGGTGACGGATGGACTTTTACAGGGCAAAGCTTCACCGTTGCTCCAGAAAGAGCTGATCCCATTTAGAGTTCTCCACAAAATCCCCATTCCATTCAAAGCCATTGACTGGAATAAAGCTATTAGCTCCCCTCAGATTAGCACTGTAACACAAGAATTATTATGGTAATGTCTCCAAAGCAGGGTTATCGCTCTTTATTTCCTAAAGTGAGACATTTTCGACTCCGTTGTTCGCTATCTTTCTCCGCACAAAGCCCGTCTTAATTTTTAAGGCGTTTGCTGGAGTCTAAAAGTCTCGTTAAAAAGATTTTTTTTTATTTCGTTTAAAGGCGCCACGAACCACAAACCTGCACATACAGTAGCGTGAATAAGAGACGGCACAGAGACCAGAGGCCATCTTTCAACTGGCTTTGGCTTAAATGTGACTCAAAATTTATTTTTATTTTTTTTTTCTCAATTTTTAGCTTAGTGTGTTCTGTCGTTGCATATTCATGATGTTTTGGCTTCATGAGTTGGTTTTATGTGTGTGGAGCCCAAAATGCATTGTTTTTACACAATTTTACAATAAAGAGGGATTGCGGTGTTTACAAATACACATATTGATTTAGTTCAGAGGTCTTAAAGTACAGTACACTTCACCATCTGCAGGATGCTGAAGGTACTGGATGCTATTTATGAGCTAAATTGCGTGAATTATCAGTCACACTTTTTTGCACATTTGAGTTTTGCTTTTGCTCTCTTTTTATCTATTTTGATCTGCCATTTTGAAACATTGCGGTGTTACATTTATTTTCTATATTAGGTAATAACGCATATTTTCCTAATATAGAAAATAATTGATAAATAGAAATGAATAAATAAAGAGTTTCACATTTCTAGGTGTTTTGGGAGCCTAAATTCAGTAGGAGTAAAATACTTGAGTTCTTTTCGAATTGGACATTTTACCACTTTTACTAAGTCATTTTGAAACTGGTGACTTGTAACTTGTACTGGAGTACAACTTTTACTCAAGTATGCTATTCAGGTCCTCTTGATACCTCGCCATAAAAATATAAAATTGTAGAGAAAAGTGAAAAAAAGAGAAAAGTGGACAGCGAAAATAGTTTTTCATCCGTAATGGACAGATTTCTTCTCATTCATATTTCGCACTTTGAGACTAAACTAGTGTCTGCTGAGTTCAGAAACTTGTAAAAAAAAAAAAAAGAAAAAAAGAGCCCTTAAAACTGTTCAATTGTTTGGATATGATCAGTTTTTTTTTACCTGCTCATAAGCTTTAAGTCGCGATGTAAAAGGATCTAGGCAATTTCTAGGTGTTTCTGGAGCCTAAATTTGAGTGCTTTTCAAATTGGATACTGTACCATCGTCATTTTGAAATTGGTGACTTGTAACTTGAACTGGAGTACAACTTTTACTCAAGTACGCTATTCAGGTACTCTTGACACAATGGGTAAATCACCTCTATGTTTTTCCAATAGTCCACAGGTTATACACAATCTTCAAACCACGACACTTTTGTGGTCCTCAACTCGTGGTCCATTTAATCACTAAAGGGTTAATTGGTAGCTCATACTCCGCCTGTTGACACACAAACGAGTCGACCACCTCACCGTCACTCAGTCTCCTCCCACCCAACCCGCCTACGCCTGAGGAACATCTGTGTGCTTGGCGTGTCAGGACGAGAATGCTTTTAAATGCCGTCGGACGAAGCTCGGCGTGAAGATTTACGAGGCTCTCGTATCTAATACGTCTCTCTTCCTTCCGAGATAATGCCTGTTGTACAGGACAGATGAAGACGCAAAGCGCTGTTGGATTCCGATGGCGGACTGACCGTTGACCCCGGGCACATCTGTGCAGCTCTGATGATGGATTAAGAGTCTTTAATCACAGCGTCTGGGGAGAACTTGGCAATCCGAGCTAGGCCAATTCTCCAGCCTGGTGCAGCCATGCATCATCACTACACGGATCTCCTCCGACCTCCAGTCCTCCGCTCCCTCAGACCTGACACCTTCAGATTTAAATACATCCTTCATCCCCCACACCGCACATTTAGCCGTGGAAGAAGGTCGTGAGCCTGGTTTTCCAGAGTGATAATGTTTAGCTCAAGCTGAGGTGCCATGGAAAGGAGGCGTCTGATTGGCTCTAGT
Organism: Paedocypris micromegethes; assembly: GCA_028031935.1. Lineage (NCBI taxonomy): Eukaryota > Metazoa > Chordata > Actinopteri > Cypriniformes > Paedocypris > Paedocypris micromegethes. The sequence goes on along the minus strand of CM051494.1, from coordinate 14,455,105 downwards.
AGTTAGTTTGGTCCTTTCCGATATTTGTCCAGATTTGAGTATGTGTCTGCATTATAGGACCCCTAAAGAGGTGGTCTCCTCAAAGTCTGGACCAAGTGGGAATACAAACCGATCTCGATTCAAACTTTGTCTTGGTTGGAGAGTGTTGGGCATTCACTATTTTTCGTTGACGTCATGAGTCGTGTGCTCTTGAAGAACCTTGAGGAAATATTCCTGGTTGAAGTTTGAGGAGATGACTCAAAGCATGACTCATCAGTGTTTTGCAGAAAGAGAAGAGGAGGATGAGAACGTTCCATGAATGTGGAAACTCTCCAATCAATTGATGAACATGGTTTTTTAATTTTCACTCTAATGAACAAACAACTTTAGCTCACATGGTTTGCTGCCACCTCGCAGCAAGAACTCAGAACATTTGAAATTGAAGTTTGAGGACATTCGTGGTCTTATTTGCAGGTTCTCCCAATGCTTACATGGGTTTCCTCCGGGTTTCTGTTTTTTCCCCACCGCCCATAAACCATGCAAGACAATTACATTTTTTTTGTCTACTCTTAAGAGCGAGCAACTTCAGCTCACATGGTTTGCTACCGCCTCCAACAAGAAGAACCCGTTCGAAACTAGAGTTCGAGACTAGTCGGGTCTTTCTCTTTGTTTAGAGGTTCTCCCAATGCTTACGTAGGTTTCCTCGGGTCTTCAGCTTCTTCCCATTGCCCAAAATCACGCAAGACAATATGATTTTTTTTTATTTCACTATAATGAACGAACAACTTTGGCTCACATGATTTGATGCCAACTCACAACAAGTAGAACCTACTCGAAATTTAAGTTGGAGCCAGTCGGGGGTGTTTGCTTGCAGGTTCTGCCAATGCTTACGTGGTCTCCGGGTCTAGCCAATAAAGTAAAAATAAAGTAAAAATAGCCAATAAAGTAAAAGTATGTGTCCTGCTCTGTGATTGGTCGGTCACCAACCAATTACAAGTGTGTCCCGGTTTTGGGCCCAGAGCTGCTGTGATTGACTCCAGCTGTGACACAGAAACAAAAGAGTGGTTCTGAAAATGGAGGGATGGAGGATAATATTTAGTTTGCTTCGAAAAGTTGATGCGGCATCAAACTCTATCAAAGCAAGACATTATATATAATATGAAATAAATGGATGCCTTATCAGCCCCCCCCTCTCTCTATTTATCTATCTATCTATCTATCTATCTATCTATCTATCTATCTATCTATCTATCTATCTATCCATCTATCCATCTATCCATCTATCCATCTATCCTCTATCTATCATCATCTATCTTATCTATCTATCTATCTTATCTATCTATCTATCTATCTATTATCATCTATTCCTGATCCCATCTCTCGCTTTCACCCTCTCTCTTCCCCATTTCTCTCTCTCTCACTCTCTCTATCTCTCACTCCCCTTATCTGTCTCTCTTTTCTTTTCTCTCTCTCTCTCTCTGTCTCTCACTCCCCCTTTCTCTATCTCTCTCTTTCCTGTTTTTCTGTCTCTCTCTTTCTTTCTGTCAGCCTCTGTTTCTCTTTCCCTCTCTCTACTTCTCTTTCTATCTCTCGCTAACTCTCTCTTTCTCTATCTGTCTCTCTTTCCTTTTCTCTGTCTCTTTCTTTCTGTCAGCCTCTGTTATCATTCCCTCTTTCTCTCTCTCACTCTCTCTCTCTCTCAACTCCCCCTTTCTCTATCTGTCTCTCTTTCCTTTTCTCTGTCTCTTCTTCTGTCAGCATCTATTTTTCCTCATTCTCTCTTCTCTTCATCTCTCTCTCTCTCATTCTCTCTCTCTCTCTCTCTCTCTCTCTCTCTCTCTCTCTCTCTCTGTCTTTCTCAGAACATCATTGACCATGAAAAAATATTAATAACGGCAGACTAACACTACACAATCGTGACAACTTGTGGCTGCAGGAACACGAGTGTGATCTTAAAATCGCCAAGTAAAATGCGGACAAGGTAGTAACGTTGTAATAAGTCATATATAAATTATATATAACATTAAATAAATGTACGCCTTCGATTGAGGCAATCACGACTCACAAAGGCATGACTTTTGCGGCGCTTTGCAGTTCAATAGGAATGTTAAAAGCTCTCACGCTGAATTTGAAAGTACATTTGGAGCGAATGGCATCTACGTTTGAAAGAACGAGGGATTGCGAAGGTGTTTTGCCTGTTTGTACGCAGTGTGAGCAGAGATCATCAAGTCCAGTCATTTCACAGGTTGTTCCGCGTTAAAAAGAAACATCCCAATCTTGTTTGCGCTGATAATTCTCCTCTCGAGGACGAACGAGGGAATATTTTTACTTCATTTTAGCCGAATCACCTTCGGATTTATACCACAGCGATTTCAAGACCAGTGCTTCATCATCAGCGGCGCCACGCACACCTTTCTGAGAGAGTTCCACTCAAGGACATATTTATTTTCTTTTTTTTTTCTGTTCTTTTGGTTTATGGTCAAATAAAAAGTTTGTTCTTGACTTGTAACTTGAATTTTTTTTTACCTATTTGTAGTAAATTACAAGGATAATTGTTCAATTGTAAAATGTTTCAATTGTAAATAAACCAATTTAACTTCATATTTTAATTTAAATATTTGAATTAAATTAAGTAAATGTTGCAATTAAAATGATAACTCCTTCTAGATGCCATCTCCCTCTCTCTCTCTCTCTCTCTCTCTCTCTTTATCACTCTCTCTCTCTGTGTGTGTCTAACTATCTCCCTTTCTCTGACTCTTTCTTTCATTCTGTCTCTCTCTCTTTCTCCCTCTCTCTACTTCTCTTTCTCTCTCCCTCTGCCCCCCCATCACTCTCTTTCCCATCGAATATACATATGTGTGAGAGACCTATTAAAAATAGGTTTTAATTGGTGAACTTGCATTTCTTGAGTTTTTATTGGTTTTTAAAAAAAGTTTAAAATTTTTACATTAAATAAACATGGTATTTAACTCTCTCTCTCTCTCTCTCTCTCTCTCTCTCTCTCTCTCTCTCTCTCCCAGAACATCATTGGATGAGCTCATTGACCTTGAAATAATATTAATAACGTCAGACTTACACTACCGATGGTGACAGCTTGTGGCGGTGGGAAGGAACACGAGTGGAGCATCTTAAAATCGCCACGTAAAATGCGGACACAGTCGTAACGCAACTGACAACTCTTGGCTTCAGGGTCATTTAGATTTATTCCAATTTAACTCGCTACTTCGTCTCGCACACAACTGTTAGCAAATTGGAGAAGCCCAAAGCCATAGATGTTCCACAGTTTATCCACAGCACACGATTCCCATTTAACTTACACGTGGACCAGTGTCATGGTGCCGTCTCATTAGTGCTTGAGGTTCTTTCTATCTCTCTCTCTTTCTCTCTCTCTTGATCTCTCTCAGAGGAAGGTGGAGCATTAGGCTCCAGAGAAGAAGAGCAGCAGGAGGAAAGAGGAGAGTGATAGTGACAGTGACACAGAGAACATGAAGAAGTTCATCAAGAATTTAGATCACCAAAAAAACGAAATTTTTGACTACTTTACTGATGAAAGACAGTTTGTGAAAGAATGCAGAGTATTAATGTCGCAAAAACTGTTTGAGGACAATGAAGTCTACAGAGTTAAAAAGCTGACAGAAAAAAGTAAATGACCATGTGAAATTTGAAGATGGTTAGAACCAGAATGTTCTGTGTTTTCTGTTACTAATTGAGTAATTTATTTCTATCTTATTTATTTATTTATTTATTTATTGTTAGTCTAACAGTTTTTTGTTTCCTTTCAGAGAGAAATTAAAAAAAAAAAAATTGATTTATTTTTAAATAAAAAATCTCTCTCTCTCTCTCTCTCTCTCTCTCTCTCTCTCTCTCTCTCTCTCTCTCGCTCATTGACCTTGGAACAATATTAATAACGTCAGACTTACACTACACAATCGTGTCCACGTTAAGTGTCATGTCGGCGTCTCATTAGCGCTGGAGGTTCACTACCCAGTCTACACTCTGCTTAGTAAGTATTGTTACATCAACCTGGAGCCGGAGGGCGTCTGGTATTATTAAAACGCAGACGGTTTCTGAAACGGTCACCTCTCTCTCTCTCTCTCTCTCTCTCTCTCTCTCTCTCTCTCTCTCTCTCTCCCCACGGCATTAAAGCGTCCTCCAGTAGAACTTCTCCACCTGTCAAGCCGTGCGCTTTAGCAATGGTTGCAGAGATTTGAGAAGCTCTTCTCACTTCCAGGGCTGCGTTGCGAAACACTGCTGCGTGTTTGTCAGGAAGCTGTTAGTGTCAGCGCACAACACGGCCCTTCGTTCATCTCCCATTCAGAGTGAAGCAACACACTCACCGAGGAGAGACCGAGGACAACATCGAGAAAACGGTGGCCGAGCGAATGATTGTGAGAGACAAAACTCAACTAAGCAAAAATCAATGTATAAGTGTGTGTGCGTCTGTGTGTGTGTGTGTTTGGAGTGTGTTTGGGAGTTTGTAAAATTGATCATTTCCAATATTTTATATGTATGTATTTTCATAAATATAACTGATATATATATATATATATATATATATATATATATATATATATATATATATATATATATAGATATATATATTTTTTTTTTTTGTTTTTTTTTTTTTACCAAGCTAGTGTTCTACAGCAATTGGATAGATTCTAAAAAACATTTATTGTTTTGTGTGTGTGTGCGAGTTGTGTGTTTGTTAACTTAGTTGTTCCAATATTTGTATGTACAGGTGTACAGTGTTTCAAAAATCATAACTGATATATTTAAATGTTTGTCTTTGTTGGAACGGATTAGTACGTACAAACAACTTTTTTTTAGTAACAATGTGTAGACACCAACGTCGATTGCAATGATTTATAGTACGCAAGATGCATTTTTATATACTAGATATATTATTATTGATATACTGTATATATTTTTTCTTACTAAACTTGTATAATACTGTAATTGGATATATTTTAAATAATTTTAATAATTTGTGGTCCAATATGAGTTTGTGTTTGGTGTGTGTGTGGTGTGGTGTGAGAGATGAGAAGAGAGAGGAGGAGAGAGGAGCGGAGAGAGAGAGAGAGCCAGAGCGAGGAGCATAAGAGTATGTTGAGTTACATAAGTATGTTTGTGTGTGTGTGTGTGTACATCCACAAAAGTAACCGTGTATTTATTACAGGCTGGTTAAATCACCGATCATAATCACATTGTAACTCCATCGTATCATTTCCCGCTGCTGTAATTAAGTCTGTCTCCTCGTCTCGTAGCGATTAGCACAATGTTTTTGTACTTAAACAAGAACAAACAGTGATTTCAGCGAGAGTTATGACCTTGATCTGTGTATTATAGTAGCACCTGCACATTTAATGAAACATAATGACTCCACTTACTCGGCTTTACTCGCAGGCCTTGCCGTCATTGTTGGGTCAGATCAGCGAGCTTAGCCATGCATGTGCCAGCTTCCTTTACAGATAATTGCTAATAATTATTCACTGATAAGTCTGTGTGGCTGGAGAACTGGGACTGGCTTTACTCGCAGTGTAAATACACGATAGGGGAAGTCTGCTGATGATTTATTCTTAAAATACTTACCATTGTTATAACCCCAAAAATAAGGGACGCAAACTGCAGGGGGCGGGGCGATTTGGGTGGGCGGGGCACAGAATTTTGTGACAGTGATCGCAATGGAAATATGTTTTCAGGAAAGTATGAACATCCAAACATAAACTCAAATCATATTTTATTGGGTGGCTAAAATATTTGTCATTTTTTTTCAGTCAAAACTTTTTTGTTTGTGGTTGCATTCATTCTAAGGAATTCATACAAATAACAACCATAATTTTTTTTCCCAATATTTGATATGGAAATATGCATTTTTGTAAATATAACTGATATATTTATTGTAACTATTTTTGGAACTATATATATTTATTTATTTATTTTTTTAGATATTTATATACCCAAGATCCCAAATAATAAATAGTTAACTCAAATCATATTTTATTGGGTGGCTAAAATATGTGTCATTATTTTCAGTAAAATCTAAACAAAGCCAAATCGAAACAGCACATACATAAAATAGCTACAAGCATTAGCTACAAACATTTCATATATACTATTTCTAATTTAGCAAAAAAGATAGAAAGTTGCAATTTACTAGTTTATTTTCTGTACACATGGGTGATATGTATGTTGCAGTTTACAGTATATATTAATGTTTCATGTAGGAAATTAATTATTGTGTGTCTGTCTGACCTTAACCAGCAAATCTTAATACAATGTAAATCGCATAAAAATACAGAATTTTTACAATTTAATTAACTAGTAGAAAACAGTATTCTACTAGTAATGACTATCTAGCCATTTTCACCGATATTCAGCAATGAATTAATTCGTTTGTTGATAATAATAACACTGTTATTACCATGTCCGCACAAATCCTTTTGGCACTAACTTGATCCCATATAAAAGAGCAATCAAACTAACAATGACGTTGACCAATCAAAAGTAGAAAAGGAGCATCTTCATAAAATGCATGAGGGATGATTTACACGAGACGATAAAAATACGAGACAAAACTACGAGTACAATCTAAAATACGTGATGATTCCGTATTTCAAGGGACGGGAGGAAACCCTATACCAAACGGCAAAACACTTGCTAGCTCATTAGCTTGTTAGCTTGAACACACTCCTGTTAGCTCGCGTTTTCAATCAGGCTTTTATAATGTATAAAAGTGTTTAAAAAGAAACCCTGATGTCGCGAACAATACCTGATGTGCTTTAAGAACGTTTTCTCTCAGTCTGAGTTTCAAAATTGTTGTGGCTAAAAAGTGATCGCTAACATTTTAGTGCTAACAATGTACGAGCTATTTGCCATTGTGTTTTCTGGTTTTTTTTTAAGGGGAAATTACATACGTGCAGATATTGTATTACATGTGTATAAACACACACGTTGTGCTTTCTAAAATTTAGATTTTTTGTAAAAGGGAATGCTAACAATGAATAGGCTAATCACTAATTAGGAAAGTGAGGTGATTAGCTCAATTGAAATCTTTATTTTTTCAAGGAGTTTGTGTATATATATTTGCCCTCGAAAATCTTTATTGAGGATGTTTTTTGAGAAACATACAAACACACAAACACTCATTTATAATTCTTGTACAAACAATCATGCCGTGAATTGTGTGTAAGCCTGTAAACACAAATACACACTCATTTGCTTACACAAGCGCACACACACACACACACACACACACACACACACACACACACACACAAACACTGTGTGAACACAGGGAGAAATGGATTAATGGACGGACAGTTAATACACTCTTTGTGTCTACAGAACACACAAGTGTGACTGAGAGTGTGAATGTGTGTGTGTGTGTGTGTGTGTGTGTGTGTCCTGCTCTGTGATTGGTTGCTCACAGCTCCAGTGCAACATGATCCAGAAATGGAAATGTACACTGCATTTTATATTCATTTATTATTGTATTCTAATAACATTTATACTTATTTGTATAAGTATTATAAGGAAATGTTATATTAATTTTTCATGTCAATATAATTTGTATTTATTTACACTTTTCAATTTACTGTCATTTTTATCACTCAAAAAACCAAACATAAATGCAAAAACTTAAATAAATATAAATTGCTTGATTCACTGCAGTCATGGATAGATCTTTAGAGCGTTTTACCTTGTAAATCTTTATTTAACCCTCCTATTGTGTCCGGGTAAAATTGACCCGATTTCAATTTCTTTTGTAAAATACTTAAGTATTTTTTTCACTTTGAAACTTCTCCTGCTTGACCTGTTTGGAGTAATTATCACGTCAAAAATATAACGATTCAGTTCACATCTTTGTAACACCATGCTACATGATTATATTACAACAATTATGTTCTGGTCAAATTGAGCCGTGTTAAAATAAAAAAAAATACTTAAGTATTTTTTTCACTTTGAAACTTCTCCTAAAAAACGTTTCTGTTCACATTTTTGTTGTAACTTTTTAGTTTCGGACACTTATATGCATAATAAAAGCCCCCGGGTCAAACTGACCCACGAACATTATCGATGACGAACAAAACGTTAAACCGCCTCCATCTGGAAAGAGCGTTCTGGATGTTCTGGATATTCTGGCACACTTTTGTCCGAACGATTACAGTTTCTATGGCGGCGCCCGGGAGAGCGGCATTGGCATTAAAGTCTAATTAAATATATTTTTTTACTGTGTTTCTGCTGGAGGCGACTCTTGTGCCCCGTCTCCCTCGGTGACCAGATTGGAACGAGAAGGTTGGTTTCTGTTAGCGACGCTACCATGCCGACGGCTAAGCGCCCCCTTCATTACTACTGCAGCTCTGGCTCGCACCAACACCATGATTACAGTTTTACTGGTGATAAGAGGACGTGAAGGTCAAGCTAGCGGCTCGTCCTCTTCATCGCCATGCCGCGCACGGCCACGCCATCCTACGACTTTGTTTGGCCACATGTGCGTCGATTTTACGGCTCGTCATGTGACGACTTTATGCGCCTTTAAGTCCATTACTCCCCGTTAATATGCGTTGATACTCCCCGTCATAATGTTAACCTCTAACTTTTCAACGCTGATCAGACATTTTTAACAAAAAAATTTGGAACAAAACCGCGATCACATATTTTTATCAAAAAGAGCAAAACACTGATCACACATTCAAGGAACAAAACAAAGCTGAAACTCGAAAACTGGAAATACAGAAAAAAACGAAAATACCGGAAAAAACGGAAGTGCGATTAACGTGGTTAATAAAATCGACGCGATTGAGCATATTTAATTAATCACACGAGTTAACGCGCTAACTTTGACAGCCCTAGCATATAGGTTTCACTTTCCACGCGTCTTTTGTTTTTCATTGTGAAATGTCTGCTTTTATTGTGCAAAGTCTATTGGACTATCCGCGTGATTTACTGTAATTTCTGCCAGCGTACACATTTCTATAAAATAATCCGTCAGTTTCACTCCGTCTTCTCTCACAGTCGCTGCATGATTTTCAGAAGTTGCTTAGAATCTCTTCAATTTTAGCTTGATTTAGTAGTTTTTTGGGTTGAATTTTTCAAAAAAAGGGAATGTGTGAAGGGTTTCAACGCTTCTTGAAAATTGTATTTCTTGCTGAAACTCTTCCTGCCAATTTTTATTTAAAAAAGTAAATGTAGGAAATGTGAAAAACACACATTCGTAAAGTGTGTACACCCCTTCCCCCATTTTGGTTTTATCTGCTTTATTGTGTGTAATCTCTTGTTTTATTCACCTGAATTACTGTAATTTCTGCCAACGTACAATTCTCTACATAATTCTATGCCAATTTCACTCCGTCTTCTCTTTCTGCCATTGTGTGATTTTTAGCTGCTGCTGATTTTCTTTTAATTCAGTAGCTGTGTGTTTTAAAGATTGTCCAAAGAAATGGTAGATTGGGGGAGATTTCACAATTTCATGGTAAATTTGATCCGTTTGTAATATAGAAAGACACACATTCAATAAAATGTGAGGTAAATGTGAGCTATTATATGTTGTAGTGTGTGATGTTGTTTTATCAATGTAAATTTATCGAATTTAATTTTAAAAGTCCTCTTCATCGCCATTCCGGGCACGGCCACGCCATCCTACGACTTTGTTTGGCCACATGTGTCGATTTTACAGCTCGTCATGTGACGACTTTACGCGCCTGAAGTCCATTACTGCCCGTTAATATGCGCTTTAATGACCGGTCGTAACAGTAGAGCTTAATTTGCATTATATATCATTATTCTACCCGAGATCTTTACTGCCCGGGCTGGATGGCATATGAAGCCACAGACTTGGCTTGTCTGGCAGGTGTCGGGTTTTTTTTTTTTTTCCCATGATGCCGTGGAGATCAGGATCTTATGATTTAAAACGCCCTTCTGCTAAATTAAATAATAAAAAGGGGGGAAGGAGTAGGTAATGAGATGCAAATCAGGGCGTCTGGAGAATAATGCCCTCTCATTTATTCCGCACATGTGTGCCTGCGGGGACCGGGCAGTCGTTTGTCATCTCCCAACGTGATTCCCGCCTCGGCGTTGATCAGTTTCGGCACGTCCGTGTTTGGATGCGATGTTTTAATTGTTTGAGTAATGCCGGTGGAGACCTTCAGATGGGAGAGCGACGGGAACTGGAGATCAAGCTCGCCTCCGTAATCCATTAAACCCTCGGTTGGAATCGGCAAGTGGCTTATAGATCAAAGATCTGCCGAGGGATTCGCTGGTGCGACTTCTTCGGGTTCGGAAACTGCCGAGAAACTTTAGAATGTTGGATTGTACGCTGAAAAAAGTGCAAAAGGCGTGTCGTTACTCTAAAGACGTTTTCATACTTGATCTAACTCAAAACAGTTCATTTTCTGCCTAGCCATCAGTGTAATGTAAAATGCGTACATTTCTTTAAAAAAAAAACAAATTGGATGAAGTAAAAATGTTGTAGTAAAGTAAAAATGTGGTTTGGAGCCGGATTGTCCAATGAGCCAGTAAGAAGCTTGCATGTGCTGTACGCAATTTTTTTACTCTTTTAAACTTTAAAATAAATCATAAACATGTTTACATGATCTTGTTCAGTTGTAAGAAGGAGCAATTGAAGCCATTTCTCTTAAAAGGAAACAATAGATGTTAAATTAAGGTATTTATGTAAATAACCATCATTGTGTCTCGTTATGTGAGCAGAGACTCGGCTGCTTTTCTACCAGTTTGCCATTTCAGTTTCACTCCGTCTTCTCTCACAGACGCTGTGTGAGTTTCAGAAGTTGCTAAGAATCTCTTAAATTTTAGCTTGATTTGTAAGTTCTCAGCAGTTTTTTGCCTTGACTTTTTTCAAAGGTTTCAATGCTTCTTGAATATTGTATATTTCGCTGAAGCTCTTCCGGCCAATTTTTATTAAAAAGTATAAACAATAGAAATGTGAAAAACACACGTTTGTAAAGTGTGTACACCCCTTCCCCCATTTTGGTTTAATCTGCTTTATTGTGTGTAATCCCTCGTTTTATTCCCCTGAATTACTGTAATCTCTGCCAATGTTCAATTCTCTACATAATTCTACGTCAATTTCACTCCGTCTTCTTTCTCAGTCTTAGCAGCTGCTGATTATATCTTAATTTAGTAGCTGTGTGTTTTAAAGATTGTTCAAAGAAACGGGAATTTATGACTTTGATTATTAAAGATTAAAATGGGAGATTTCACAATTTCATGGTAAATGTGATCAGTTTGTTAGACACACATATAGAAAGACACACATTTTGCGGTAAATGTGAGCTATTATATGTTGTATCGTGTGATGTTGTTTTCTCGATGAATTTAATCTTCCTTCACTACCGCACACTTTTCAGCATTTTACAAACTTGATTTGTTTGCCTCACATCGGCGGTCTTGTTTTTCCCCTCTCTCGGTGATCGTCTGACCTGTCTGTAATTATTTCTCATCCAGTGGGACAATTATAAATAAGCGCATCCTTTCGAGAGGTTAAAACGGAATGAAAAACACAGAGAAAAAAATAACGATGTGGATTTTGCAGAATCCTTGACACCGCCAGGAAGGTTTTGAAGTCACATTGCGGAAGCTTTAGAACACGTCTACGTACACATCCGCGTTTACTTGAAATGCAAATGATTTACAAGGTCAGTCTGGTCTGCCAGTGCGGGAACCGATTTTTTTTTCTCCCCGTTTCGTTCCGGTTGTAATTGAACTCTGCGATTGAGAATTCACAAGGGCGAATGTTTTATTTCCATTTTCCGACTCTTTCTCGCCGTGACAGGTGCAAGTGCAACCTTCACGCCAACAGCTGCATCTTTGACAAAGAGAAACTGACTTGCGAGTGCGAACACAACACCACCGGTCCCGACTGCGGACGCTGTAAGAGGAATTATCAGGCCCGAGCTTGGAGCGCCGGATCCTATCTGCCTATCCCCAAGGGCACGGCAAACGTCTGTGAGTACACACTCGCACAAAGACGCACACATTCCCCATTCCACTTACCCGCAAAAACAATACGAGCTCTGCGTGAGCGGATAACGAGGCTCGCATGTCCTTTTATTCGGACCACAAACCATCTCTCTTCCCGCTGTCCTACCTTTCACAAAGCGCTCATGGTGTCTCTCCAGAAGCCATTACCCTACTTCCAGTTTCAAACCAGGTCCTCGAAGGATCCCCAGCATCTTCTCCAGTTTATTGAAAGTCACTTCTAGAGTCATTATATGTATTTTAGGGCTGGAGAAGTTAACGTGTTAACACATGCGATTGGTTTTAAAATCGTATTTGCGTCATTTGTTTTTATTGTTGTTAATTGCGTCATTTATTTTTTGCGCCGTTAAATTGTTCTTGAATGGACTTGATAAAACTTGCCTTCAGGAACTGCTTTTCCCTGCTCGCCGAGCTTTACAGACGCAGTTTCAACTGCAAATAACTTGCTGGTCAGAATTCTCGGTCGGATCAAATCTCTGTTTAAAAAGCTGATGCTTTAGACAACACTGTATTTACTTGCACTTAAATATAAAAATCATATTCTAATTCTAATCTTCATGTAGACACAAGTTTCATGTTAGAGTGATAAGTGTTTATGAAGTTACAGTTCGTTTGCAGCTGACAGAGAAGGCAAAACGCACTTTACATTTTAGTTTTATTAGTATTATTATTTTTACAAAAAACACAAAGTCCTGTTTTTTAAAACAGGAGTGTAATCTAAAAAAAATAGATACTTCAAACTTTCAATTGATGGATAAGACTTATATGTAAGACCAAAATATACTTTTTTTGGTCTTGAAAAAAATGCATCTCTACCTCAGAGGGTTAAAAAACAAAAGAAAATACGTATATACTGTAGCTATATAAAAATTATACTAAATTATATTACAGTATTCAAACAAGTGTTTATTTAGTGTTGAGTTTACATTAATTTGCATATTACACCTCAATATCTAATATATACAAGTTTAGTCATGTAATTGTGATTAATCGTGATTAATTTGGTCAGGCAAGTGTGATTAATTAGTTATATATATATATATATATATATATATATATATAT
>CM051494.1:14412775-14442053 GCA_028031935.1 Paedocypris micromegethes | reverse complement strand
ATATATACATATATATACTGTATAACTTTTTTTGTTTGTTTATGCAGTATATGTTCAAATGTGTATATATCAAATGAAATCAACAATCTGAAATTAGCGAAATTAGATGTTTTACGCTCAATTGTGTTTATATTTTTGTGGGTTTATTTCGACTCTACTTGAGTAAAAAAGAAAAATGTGACGAGCTTCAAGAATCCTAAAGACAAAACGCTTCCGATTTCCCATCAGTCTTCTTTGACACTGTGTGTCCGGTGAGTGATTCAGTATGGAAGGTCGACGCATCTGTCTTGATCATCTGACCTGTCTCTGCCTCCTGGTTCGGATTGTTCTGGAACGTTTGTGTGGTTTAGCATCACTGTAAACCTGTCAAACTGTTGGAATAATTCCAACACTGCTACCTAATATTTCATATCTTTACACACTTCAGATGCGATTATTCAGCAGCAAATGTTAGTTGTACAATTTTATACTAACAAAATAGGTTTTCATACCCTCCGCTTTCTGGATTGTTTTAAGAAAGAAATTAAACGCATTTAGGACATAGATTAAGCATTAATCCGATCTTTTTGAGAAGATAAGAAACCCTTAAAAAAAGATTTAAATCCAGATTTAAATTGAAAATTTTCACTTTAAGTTAAAATTTCAGACGTTTTATATTTTAATGTCTGAAATTGTACCTTTAGAGAAAAAAAAATCCGCTATGTATAATAAATATTCCTAGTGTGTTTGCCCACATTTGGCGAAAAAATTCCGATTCTGATAAATACACACACGCAATTCAAAGTCAAATCACAAATTAAATACATAGTGGATTCAGACACTAGAATAGGAGTCGAACCTTTACATGCAAAAACTGCAAAACGTTACATGCAAAAACTTTACATTTTACATGTTAATTATTATTTTAAGCAGACAAATCCAAATGATCTGCAGTTCCGTTCATAGAAGACTTGAGTTTTGTGAGCGACGTGTGACTCCATGAAGAGGTTAAACCTCACGAGTCCTACAGCGGCTGGTTTGTTTGGAAGAAGCGAGATTGACAAGACATTATTAAAAAAAATAAGGCCAACTTAGATTGAGCCGGCTATTAAACACAGCCTCACCTTAAACCCCTTATTATAGTTTTTGTGCGAAGAGAATGAGAAATCCATAATGTAATAATGCGGTTGAGGAGAAGCTCTCAGGTCGTCCCCTTTGGATTAAAGATAATTAGTTTGAACTATAATGATATTTCGGGGCTTTTTGTCATCGAAAAACCATTTGCAGATGGTTGTACGCCATTTCTGTGCGCTTGACGGAGAAACCGGAGTCTGGTTAGGGACATGAAGTCTAGGTAGTGTAAACAGGGCGGTAGAAACGGTAAATGGATTTAAAGATTATATAATATGATATTTTATAATGTAATAATTTCGAAGACATTTAGTACTAAACTTGGACTTTTTGCACAACCATTTGTTTGGACTTGACGAGCTTAAATCTATGTAGTCATCTTAGCTAGCGATGGGAGTATTGAAAACTTTGCAATTTTCAAGATTACTTTGATACTTTGGAAGATTCTCGCTGGTTGATAATTTGGAGTTGATATTTTCGTAATAATAACTTTAAAAAAAAAACGTGCAAAACATTTTCACTTCTGAGAGTTTTGGATGTGCCTAAGTGTATTTTAAATGGTCTTTCGTATCACATGACAAAGGCAGCCAATCAGATGAGAACTCTGAGTCAGAGTTGAAGGGGCGGGGTCTTGATCAGGCACCAGCAAAAGTTCTATAATTTTCTGACCCATAAATATTTCTACCTCGTGCTTTACGCATGCTCATTCAAAACATGTATTTTTATCTATAATGAGTATGTCATGATTTATATTTACTTATTTATGTTTGTTATTGTTATTGTTATCGTGTTGAAATTGTGAAGTGTGTGTTTTTCCAGTATTGTGTGCGTTTCATAGGACTTTTTGATAACATAGCACTATACATTTTTTTATGTACAGATGTTTTTGCAATTTTTGAATGAAATGAAATAAAATTTGAATTGGCATGCGCATAGCACGAGGAACGAAAACAATATAGGTGAAATTGGCTTAAACCTAAAAATGTGAACATGCTGCTTTTCCTGAAAACAAATATAAAAAAAAATAACTGATGTCATCTAGTTGCAAAATGATGTTTTGCTGTTAATAATTTACAGTATTGTTATGTTTTACTACAATTGTATGTGTTTTCATATTTGTATTTAATTTATTGATTGATCAAATGAATTATGATGTTATTATTATTAATATTGGTACTTCATTTTTTTATTGATCTAATTTATTATGATGTTATTATTGTCATCTACGTTGCTGTTCCTATAAAGATATGAATAGTGAACAGTGCGCGAAAAATATTTTTTATTTAAGTTCCAAAAGTATCTCAATCGGTATCGTTATTATCGATACTGTACCTGTAGTTACTCTGTATCGTATTGATTTCAGAATTGTGGTATCGCCCATCCCTAATCTCAACTGTAATATTCTATTAAATGTTCTTTCTTAAATACTCAAAATGTTCTTGCCAAGCTTTCTTCAGCTTTTAAAAAAACAGTTGGTAAAATCAAGCAATCTACCAATATGACAGAACCATTACGCTCTACCTATAGCGAAAACACGGTAAAACAAACCAATGCTTGTTCAAAAACGTCCTTGTTTTGTAGTTGGATTCCAACTAGTCTGAGAAGGTCAGTTAAGATCCCAAGATTGAGAAAAGAGCTGGATATCACTCTTCATCACGGCTGGTTGAGAGGCAGCGATTGGCCTTGTTCTCGCTTGACATCAGAATGGCATGTTGAAGAGTGATCAGATTGGGAATTAGCCATGACAGACCATTTTTACTAGCGAGGAGAGGAGAGGAGAAGTGATGAGGGCACCAGCATTTTCTCCCTCGTTGAGAAGCCGGAAGCAGATCTCATGCTGATCTGAATCTAAAACGCCTTCTTAAACCTGACAAATACATTCTTGACAAGCTACAAAATCTCGAAATTAGACAATAAATAATGTTACTTAAGAGTAATAATCTTAAGAATAAATAATAATCTTAAGAATAAATAATCTTAAGAGTGAGAGATTGCTTTGTTTATTTCAAGAAAAAAGGACTTGAATTTTCTTGCTTAGAAAAAAATGCTAATTTTGATGATATTTTACACTAAATTGAGATTGAGATTATTTTACACATTTTTCAAAGTAGACATTATGTTTCAACACAGAACTTCCTGAAACAAGAAACATCAAGTGAAATCTTCTTATTTTAAGAGCACAATGTTTCTCATTTTAAGAAACAAGCTACTTTTTATATTAAAGCCAATGAGTACAAGAACTGAAATGCAGAAACAAATCTATTGTGTAACAAGATATTTTTTTTTCTCTAGTTTCAAGCTGTCTTACCGAGTAAAATTCTCTCACCACATTGGCAGATAATTTTACTTGATTACATTTTTTACTCATTTAGTTTTTTATTTTCCTATTTTTTTACATGGATTTTTTGCAAGGTAAATAATAAATAAAAAAAATTAGAAAACAATAAACAAATTGAGTAAAATAGACTTAAATCATAGTAAAATGATCTGCTAATGTGGTGAGAAAATTGTACCTGAAGACAGCTTGAAACATGTCCTATGTTATTGAAACAAGCAAATTAATATTTTACTCTTAATTCTAAGCTATTTATCTTGTCGGGAAAAAAAAACAAGATTTATTGTGTCATTTCAAGATCTTTTTTGGCTTGTCAGGAATTTATTTTTTTGCAGTGTGGCATTTTACCAAATAAAATTCTCTCACCTCATTGGCAGATCATTTTACTTGAGTGAAGTCTTTTTTACTCATTTAGTTTTTTATTTTCTCACTTTTTCATGTGCATCTTTGCAGTGTGGAAATTTGGGCCGATCTACACGTTTCTGATGGTTCGGTTGGGAAAATCACGTCCCGACCGAGGTTTCACAATCTGATGGTGGGGATTAGCAAGCGGTGCTAATTGTTTTCGAGCAACGCCCAGCGGTTTTTAAGACGGCACTTCTTTACACACAACTAATTCCTCCTCTCCTAGCGGATTAGAGCGTGCAAATTAAACTCCGAGTCAAAGCGGTCAAGCTTTAAAAAAACGACTCGATCAAAGCACTTAAACAGAGATCAGTCCCGACATGCTTCCAGCAGAAGTTTCAATTGCTTTCCATTGACCAATCCTTGAAGATAAAAGCTAAACATGATATATGCTTTCACGCGGCTCATCGATTGATACAGCCTGGATTGTTTGAATCCGCCGTGTCTCTCCGCGAGCAGGAGCCGTGGAAATAGGGTTACCACTTTTAATACCCAATAATGAGGGACGCATACTGCAGAGGGCGGGGCGACTTGGGTGGGCGGGGCTACAACGCAATCACGTTGTGATTGGTTGATCGCAATGTATAATGTGCTTTCAGGAAACACTGAAATATTAAAATTAACTTTTTATATAATTTTGTCTTTTTTATATAACTATATAATTATATAACTTTGTTTTTAATTGAAATACGGAATAATTTCTGTTTTATAACTGACCACGACTAAACAATCGTATTTTATTGGGTGGATAAAATATTTATGATTATTTGCAATAACTTTCCAAAAATGGAAACAGCACATGTTTTTTTTAGCTATATATAAGGTTTTTTATGTAGCCTATTTCCAATTTAACAATATAGAAAGTTGCAATTCACTAGTTTATTTTCTATACACATGAGCATTATGTGTATAAATATTAATGTTTCATGTAATAAATTATTGCTTATGTGTCTGTCTGACCATGACAAATCGTTAAATCATAGCAAATCATCAGCAAATAATCAGCAAATTACTATATTACATTGGATTGTGATCAATTTACATTGGACTTACAGAATTTTTACAAATTACAATTTGTGACACAGTGCGTTAAAACCAGACCAAATGAGTTTGATTTTAGCCATAAAAAAATAAATACTTGAAAAGCCAAAAAATCTTGAAATGACAATAAATCTTGTTTGTTTTCATACAAGATAAATGAACAAGTTTAGAATTAAGAGTGAAAAATTAATTTGCTCGTTTCAAGAAAGTAGGACTCGTTTTAAGCTGACGTACCAAGTAAAATGTTCTCACCCCATTGGCAGATAATTTAACTTTGAGCTAAGTCTTTTTTTACTCATTTTGTTTTTTCTTTTCTTTTTTTTTCAGGTGCATTTTTTGCAATGTAACGACGACGATTGTAATGTACAATGTAACAATGTAACAATGATTGTTACCCAATCAAAAGTAGAAAAGTAGCATCTTCATATAAAGCGCGATTTACATCAAGATTTACAAGAAACAATGAAAAATACGGTAAAAAAAACTCATCCCCGATTTTTGATTCAAAACGGGACGATTCGCTCGAGCGGGATCCACCGAAGGAGGAGATCCATAATCCCTCATCTACTTTGGTTCAGCCCAGCTAGTTCTGACAGCCCACCACATCTGGAGGCGACAGTCACTACGAGAGTAAATTATTAGCGACGTACGACTGATGGCTGATTTTGTTTTTTAATTAGTGTGCATGAGTACAGGGCTTCCAGATGTCACCGTGTTTCCTTGGCATTGTTCGACGTCCTTGAATCGGCTCATTCCTTGACGGAAACAGCTGCTTGCTTCCGTATCCCACCCTCCTCCATTAGCCATGAGACAGGCAGACTTGCCCACATGTGGATGTAGAAAGAACATCAGCTGGATTTTTCGAAGATGCCTTATCCTGATTTACAGATCTCGCGCTTCCATGTCACGCACACGTGCAGAACTCTGAAATGCCTTTACCGTATTTACGCAAATATAAGCACCCCACTGATATTTCAGGCACAAAATGTAATTTTCTTTATGGCTAAATTACGATAATTTTCTCTTTAAAATACAATTTTTTCTTAATTTAATATCACTGGTATCACTTCGATGTTGTTTAAAAACTTAAAAATAACGAAACGATAATATATTCTCGGACCTACACCTCCCATAATGCTTTTGTCATTGTCTAATTTTCAAGCGCTAATCGTTAGCCTTTAGCACGGGGATCTACCGGATAGAATATGGTCTTTCTGTTCAAAAATGATTGTATTTTGTTTAATCTTACTTTTTCCAGTTATTTTTTCTCTGTTAAGTGTCTTGACGATACTAATTAAAAAATTCTGCGTTTTTACACGACACGCATTTGAAACGAACTAGTATAGGGTGCATATATATAGCATAGGGTGTTTGACCGAATTACCTGAAAATTTCACAGACGTTTCTAAAGACTTGGTTTTTTTCCAAAGTGTTACGGGGGGTGCACACGACAACTGAGAATTTACCGCATTTTTTAAAAACACAAATCTTAAAATTGCAAATGTCACGTCAGACGCGATTGAAGTCTCTTGAAGAAATTTGAAGTTGAATCCAAAAGTGAAGAACATTTTTAATATAGCGCCACCTGTATAACAATTAGAACATTTGAATGAGAAGGGCCAAAATTGGTTTGTGACAGGCGTAACAAATTTGCTGAATAATTAGTGAAGGCCATCCTGAGCATAAAAGCCAATGACAGCCATGCTGTATTTTCAACCGCGTTGCCATGCCGACCACGAAAATACACTATTCATTCTTAACAGCAGAAATTGTTCAACACTCAATTGCAGGTCTCTAATCCTGTTATTGAGTTAATGAAAACACATATGCACATCTGCCTCCGGAACGATTATTTAAAGAAAATATATTTACGTGAATATTTGAAATCGGCGATAATAAGCACCCCGCAAGTTTTTTAGCTGCTAAAATTGGAAAAAAAAACCGGGTGCTTATAATCGGGTAAATATGGTAAGTGTGTTCTCAACACTCATCTGAGCTCTCTGTGCTGTAATTAATGATCTCAGAAGGACCAGGTGGCCATCTTGTCTTGTCCCAGAAGAGCAGGAATATTTGCACCGCTTGTGTTATCTAATTATTCATTCTAACATCTACACCTCCTCTCAAGGCTCCACCAGCTCTTTTCTAGCACTGCTGGAGTCAAGAAACCATATTACCTTGCTTTTCTTTCCTCCTTCTCGCTCTTTGTGTTGTGTGATGTTCTCTTTATTCCCCCGTGGGACCTGGTTTGTTTACGCTGCCTTTTCCACATCTTTGTCTGGGCTGCTGAAATGGTAATCTCTCTTTCAAATATTTGTTTCTTCCATCACGTTTTTGGCTCTGTCGCATTCCCAGAATCTTAACTGCGAATGTGAGTCATCCCTGGATTCTTTTTTTACCCACCTTCTCCCAGACAGTTCTTTTCGAGCTTCCAATGTACTAAGATGGAGGAACGGTTCATGTGGAATTGTATGGATTCATCATTATTGCTATCATTTACATGTGATGGTAGACATCTACAGATGGAGCATGTTGGAGAAGAGTCAAGTAGTTTGTGCTATCAAGCAGTGATCCTGCTCTTTTCATGCATATATCCTGCAGTCTTCAGTCTATAGATGTTCTATAGCTTGATTCTTTGTTTATGGTCAACCTGTTTTGACCCTTCTGTTTTTTATAAAATCACAAGGCTGCAATGTGAGCCATGTCTTGCTTGATAACAATCTTGTGATATCAATGCCACTTTGTTTGCCATGTTGTTCAATTCATTAATGTCCTATGATCAGACTTTTATTTTGAAAGACGGCGTGTCCCGCATATTTAAGATGGCCGCCACTAAACCTAAGAACAAAGCAAGCTTTTTGGAAGCCACGTATGGCCGTACAATTCTTTACAAGCCAAAATCCAAAGCTCCAAAGCCAAAACTCTTAAGCCAGAGCATTTGAACTATCTCCGCAATTACAGTTCGGATTTACTTGAGGATTTTTTTTTACCATTCACCACCTTCCTGCTAATATGCTAATGACCTGCTTTCATCTGGAATTCATCGATCTACATGATTCTCAATAAAGGTAATTGTGGAAAGCTTATTGAAGAACACACGTGGCTCTATCGTTGAAATTGCAACTACAGTGAGTTTAAATCAAGCATTGCGTTTTTGGCCAAAGGTGAGCTTTTTTTTCTAGAAAATGGGGTGGTAAAGGAACAGATTGGGAAAAGGAGAAGTCTTCAAAAATGGCCGAGTGTCCGGTGGGAATACCTTAAGCCGGATGACTTGGCAGGCGAGTGAGTGTGTTATATAGGGCAGGACAGATCTGCCCAGGTTGGGTTAATTACATCCCATCAACCTCTGGGAGAATGCCTGAAAAATTAACTGTCAGTACAACATGTGTTTAGGTGAACGTGGGTGTATTTTCTCTAAAGAGGCTTTCTATTCTCTCTGTGTTCGCTGTATCGTGGAGGGGATTTTTTAGACTTTTATTGAAATTAAGCAAGTTTCAGTTATGAATATGACAATTTCTTTCTCATTCACACAATCAAACACACAGACACTCTCTCTTTTTCACCAGTCTATCTCTATCAATATCTCGTTCAATTTCTGTCTATTCAACCTTTCTTCTATCAATTAAGCAGCCAATCGATCAATCAATCACTCTGTCTGTCTGCCAGTGTGTGTCTACTGACTGTTGAATATATCAATCTATTGTTTTGTCTGTCTGTCTCTCAATTTATCACCCTTATATCAATCAGCCTGTCCTTCTGTCCACTCGTCCATCCTTCTACCTTTCTGTCTGTCTCTCTGTCTCTCAATTTATCCACCTTTATGTCCATCCATCTTTCTTTTTTTCTTTCTTTCTTTCTTTCTTTCTTTCTTTCTTTCTTTCTTTCTTTCTTTCTTTCTTTCTTTCTTTCTTTCTGTCTGTCTGTCTGTCTGTCTGTTTCTCATTTTATCCACCCTTATGTCCATCCATCTTTCTTTCTGTCTGTCTGTCAATTTATCCACCCTTATATCAGTCTTTCTGTTTGTTCACTCGTCCATCCTTCTACTTTTCTGTCTGTCTGTCTGTCTCTCTGTCTGTCAATTTATCCACCCTTATATCAGTCTTTCTGTTTGTCCACTCGTCCATCCTTCTACTTTTCTGTCTGTCTGTCTGTCTGTCTGTCTCTCAATTTATCCACCCTTATGTCTACTCATCTTTCTTTCTGTCTGTCTGTCTGTCTGTCAGTTTATCCATCCTTATATCAGTCTTTCTGTTTGTCCACTCGTCCATCCTTCTACTTTTCTGTCTGTCTGTCTCTCTCTCTGTCAATTTATCCACCCTTATGTCCATCCATCTTTCTTTCTGTCTGTCTGTCTGTCTCTCAATTTATCACCCTTATATCAGTCAGCCTGTCCTTTTGTTTACTCGTCCATCCTTCAACATTTCTGTCTGTCTGTCTGTCTGTCAATTTATCCACCCTTATATCAATCAGTCTTTCTGTTTGTCCACCTGTCCGTCCATCTATCTTTCCGTCTGTCTGTCTTTCCATTCTCTCTCTCTTTCTCCTTATCTCTCTTTCTGTGATGTGGCATGTATTGTCTTGTTTTAGATGCAGAATCCCAAAATTTTCAGTGGAGCTAGAAAACAAAAGACTAGTTCCTTTAGGGCATCATTCGCTAGTGCCACTTGCTCTCAAGTGATTTTGGAAAACGAAAGTTACGACAGCGAGAAGCAGTGAAGCATGTGCTAAACATGAGCAGAAAAGCGCTGAATAAATATGAGAGTCTGCAGATGTAAATCTTCTTTGGTATAGATAACTAGCAGATGAAGGAAGCCTTCAAACGAATCGAACCTCAAGACGAATATGCTTTGGAAATGGCAATGGATGTTGGCACGATCAAGCTAAGCAAGTCTTTCACCTTTGTGAATTCCGTTCTCCGGAAAGCTCAAAAATCTCCTTAGCCATGTCAGTCTTCATTGGGCTTCTTCACGATTCTGCCAAATCATTCCCTGAGAGTTTTACGTTAGCTTGGAAATTATGTTGCAGCTTTGCGACTCTACAAGACGTTTGGTTTCTTCAACCTTTTATGAAATGCCAGGCGCAAATTTTGGAAAAAACCCATTGGTCCAACTTGCATTTGGGTGTGGCCAATCTTAAATATGTATCTACATGTTAAGTACATGCAAACCTCACATGTGTGCAGTCGAGCGAGAAGCTGATGATTTCATTTCCCATTGATCTCCACTGACTTGAAGGTGATTGTCAATGCTTGTTTGCAAATGATTGCATTTTTTCCCCAATGCTGTAACGTGTCGCCAACATTCCGAGTTGATGCTGATGAAATCTATTCCCTCTTTTCTCTTGCAGGTCTGCAAAACACAGTCGGCCCTGTTAGTAAGTAAACCACTCTGTTCTAAAACAGCGGGAAGCTCTGGTTCTTCAACCTAGGTCCACTTTTGGTTTGACCTCCATTTCTGGTTGTATGAAAGCAATATAGGCAACGCGACACTGGAAAACTCGAGAGCTGGGTTTCAAGGTTTCTTAATACACTGAAAGTTGTATTTGTACAATTTTTTAGGGAACTTGCCTTACCAAAGGTGAGTGACTATTATTATTCGTTCTTAGCTAAAAAAAAATAATGGACCAAATTGCTCCTCTTGAACACGTCAAATCACATTATTTTATTTGACCCAAAATTCCGATAAGTGTGTAACTTAAAAAAATTGAATTGACTGACCAAAAAGCCGGGAATTTAGCAACACAAATTCTAAAATTGCTCTTATTCGCACACGCCACGTTAGACACAAAGAAATGTTGGCCTGGGCATTGTAAATCCAAAAGTGAAGGAAATGTTTTAATCCGACCTATAGCGCCCCCTGTATAACATTTAGAAACTTTAAATGGGAGGGGCCAAAATTTGTTTGTCACAGGCGTACCAAATTTGCTGAATAATTAGTGAAGGCCATCCTGAGCATAAAAGCCAATTGTTACCCTGTTGTAACTAACATTGTGGGCGTGCCAACAGCCAAAATCCACCGTTCATTCGTAATGGCACTTGGCAAACACTTTTGAACGGAGAACCAGAAATTAGTTTGTCACAGGCGTACCAAATTTGCTGAAAAATTCAAGAAGGCCATCCTGAGCATAAAAGCCAATGACATCCATGCTGTTTTTTCAACCGTGTTGCTATGGCGATCGCCAAAATACGCTATTCATTCTTAACAGCAGAAATTGCTCTGAATTGCGGAAGGACCGTGATAAAAACCTAAAAAAATACCTCAAAAAGGGGCGAATAAATCTGGATCTCCTAAGGAGGCAAAATGAGGTCTATCTGGTAATAGCTGGCCTTGCTCGAAGCTGACGGATAGAATTACCAGCGCCAAGAGCTTGAATGGGAAAACTGGAGCCACAACGATATTGAACAGGCCATAATGCATGAGCCTGAATATTTTCCCCAACAAATCAAATAACGATCACGTTACTCACGGTAAATACATCGGTGTAAAAATAGATTGCATCGCAGTGTTTTCACTCAGAAATGGACGTCAGAGCGGGTGGAGACTCTTCTCCTCTGTGTTCCTGTGGTGTGTTGTCCGTGTTGCTGTACGGCATGGCTTCAATCCCACCGTCTGTGCACGGGGGTCCTCCATTCGTCCATACGCCAGCATCCGATCACACTTGCTTCCATACCATCAACCTTCACCAGTGTCTCCTCATGGTGAATTTACACTTCTGGATGACACAAAGCCAGTGACCCGGTGAAGACCATGTGACCCACAGAGCTGAATCTATTAAAGCCGTCCGTTCGCCTACGGAATCAGATTAGTGCCAAAAACATCGTAAATTTCTTAGAAACGAACGAAAAGCTTCACATTTGCGTTTGGTCGTATTTATTTTTTCGCTTGTATTTCCGTTTGTTTGTCTTTTTTTCGCTTGCAATCTTGCAACTTTTTTTTTCACTTTGAATTTTCCGTTGGATTTGTGGCCCAAGTTTCCTGTGGGGGCGGCCCTTGCTCTGATTGGCTGGTGGGAATGTGATTGACAGCTGCCATCACGGTGAGAATGTGATTGACAGCAAGAGGGGGAGGGGTTTAGCGAGCACTTAAACACATTCATAATCGGAATACCATCCTTGTCGAAGCGTTTATTTGTTTGTAGTGATCCGTTTGTCGAATTATAAGGCTTTTTTAAACAAACAGTACATTTTATAATTATTTTCTAATTAATTATTAATAATACATTTTATTTTTAAGATCGGGAGCCCTGCACACACAGTATTTCGATGTGAAGAGAAAACAGTATGTACTATTATTCTGAAGTGTCTGCCACCACAATGATATAGCTATATTATGCAAAAATAACATTTAAATCGCTGAACTTGTCCCTCACTTCATGCTCAAGCAGCTGCCAATCACATTCTCACTAGCCAATCAGAGCAAGGGCCGCCAAGGCCCCCAACGTGAAACTTGGGCCAGAAATCCAAACAAAAAAAATTTAAAAAACGATCGGAAAATCCGAAGCGGAAAAAAATAAGTTTCAAACGAAAACGTGAAGATTACAAGTGAAAAATAAAAAGCCAAACGTAAGTGCAAGAAAAAAATAAATAAAAAAAATTGTAAGTCCAAGCATACAATAAAAAAAACAATCGTAAATGTGAAGCATTTTTGTTCGTTTCTTAGAAATTTACGTTTGATATGTTTGTCACTATTTGAATCCATATTCGCACCACAATGAAAAACTCTTTCACCAAAAACTGCAGGGAGAGAGTTTTTAAAAAGTGTCCTTGCTCGCAGAGACGTACCGTTCGCCCTCAAAGTTGCTGGAGGGTAATTTAATACTTTATTGACTTTTCCAAATTCTATTTCAACTTTATTAAGCCCGCCAGAATTGCCCCGTACACACATCAGGGCAGAATTAATATATTACGATGAGATTTTGGCGGCACGGTGTTGGATTTCATTAAAGATTGCATTGATTAAAATCTGTCGCATCGGATTCGTTTAATTTTTGGACACTGTTTAACTCACCCAAGCACGAATTAAAATCAGATTGAAGGGATGCTTTCCTTTAGGTCCTGTAGGCCTCACAGCACTTAACCAATGGCACCTGGCTCTGATTTCAAGCTCTGATGGTTCGACGTGGCTTTGTCTTTCACTTTCACTTTGTGTTTCAGTGAATTATAAAAGCTTGGAGTTTTTTAACAAGGTGTTTCTCTGATTTTTTTTTTTTTGGACTGTCAAACCGTTTATTGACTTCTATTATTTTTAATTATAATTATAATTATAATCATAATTGTTATTATTTTATTATTATTATTGTTGTAGTTATTATTATTATGATAATGCCAATAATAACAATGTTATTATTGCATCAACAACAATAATGATAACAATTATCTATTAAAATGTAAAAAAAAATAATCATTATTATTATAAAGTTGATTTTCAACCAATTTGGAAAAAAAAATGTTTTCGAGAAATGAACAGAAAATAAATTTGGCTCTATTTAAGAGAAACATTTTGATATGTGTTGTCCACTCACATCGTCGTATTCTGTTGAACGTTTATCAAGATTTAGTTTGCATCTTTATGGGTTAATTCCATTTTTGTCATTCTGAAATACTTCTGGAGCTTGAACTGGAAACTCAGTTACATTCACAAAACCAAAAAAAAAAAAAACCTAAAATCACATGGAAAACGCTACAATTTTCTCAATGTGATTGAACTTTGCGGCCATTCCATGGGTCTTAAAAAACGGGTTCCTTCTGTCGGTAAAGTGAGTGTGCATGCCCTTGTTGACCACCCTGCCCTGATCCTGCTGAAGAGAAGGGAATAATAATACATCTCTTCATGATTGGTGTCCTCACTGGAATCCCTGTCACACACGCACACACACTACGAAGCAGCACGTAAGGGACTCAACCAGGTGTTTTTTCGGATGGGGGCGGAGTCTTTGGGCGGAGCCTCTCGCTTTAGTGCTGCCTCTAAGATTGACGTGAGACTGCTCCATTCACAGTCCAGATCTTCACACTTCACACCGCACAGATGTTTGCTTTATCTGAATTGCTTTTATCCGCAGGTTCTGACATTACCAGACTTTTAGGTTGCGCACAGTCGATTCCGGGTAATCGGACCAGCCGGTTATTCCGACAGAATCCTAACAGGCCGAAACAGGAAAATATGATTATTTGGACCAAAATTCTACTTAGACTCTTTTTCCATATTTTTTGTACACAGAAAAATTAAGGTGCGTTGGTCTCGAACTAATAAAAGCGCTATATGAATAAATTTGGACTTGAGCTTTGAACTTGACAATCAAATTTGTATTGTCATATACACATTATGCATGGTATAATGGCCAAAATTCTACTTAAATGGTCCCGTGAGAATATAAAAAAAAGCCAAATCAAATTTTAATTGTCCTATACACTTGTATTTTACAATTAGTCTAGCATTTAAACATGGGGTGAGGGTGCATGCGATGAAGAGATATAACAAAGAGATAAAAAAAAACAATAAAATACTAAATAAATAGATAAGGATAAATTTAAATATGAATAAAAACAATGGGGAAAAAAGGATAAAAATACGATAAAAGAGAGCTAAATACAAAAAAAAAAAAACACTCGAGTGAATAATGTAAAGTGAGAATATAGTGTGATTATGTGGACCAAAATTCTACTTAAAAGGACCCGTGAGAATATAAAAAAGCCAAATAAAATTTTAATTGTCGTATACACATTATACTTACATGCTACAACATGGGGTGTGGGGTTATCCGAGAAAGAGAAAAAATAAAGATAAGAGATTAAAAAAAATAATAAAATACAAAATAAATAGATAAGGATAATGATTTCGTTGCCTTGCGCTTGTACATGTGTAATGACAGTAAGTTGAATCTAATGTAATCTAATCTACCGTAATCATCCATAAGTTCGTAGATTCTTTCAACGCTGAGCATGGAGTTCATTTTAAAGAATTAGTAAATGTATTTTTAGTAAATTATGTAAACATTAGTAGTTCAATGTTTCTCACAAAGTGTGTTTCGAACAGTCAAGGTAGTAATGTCAATTTCTCGTTACGTATGATATGTTTCATCGTAATGTGGCAAACACAAGACATATTCGTTTGGACCAACGCGTTTTAGTAAAATGTAAGCGCATTCCACTACGATTAACCGGAATCGACTGTATTTGCACAAAAAAGACACACAAGTAAACATATTTCAAATTGCTAATGCAGTGGTATCTCGGTTTACGAGTAACCTGACTTACGAATTTTTATTTCCGTAAGCATTCAAAAATGTTACGTACATTTTCAGTCATGTTAACATTTTTATACAGTTTTAAAATTTGTCTTCTAGTCTTCCAGCGATATTTTTGAGCGACATTTGTTTCAATTTTTCCTCCACCTTAGCTTCTTTTTCTAGACTGACTCGGCACAATTGTTGGCGCAACAGTTTCCCAATTTTCTTTGGGTTCCATGTCACTTACTGAATGCATCTGTGTTGCTTACGTCTTATTCATACTTTATCGTTGCGTTTAAATTATACTTACCGTCCGTTGTATAGCAACATTGACTACATGAAGACAAATTATTTTTCATTCATAATTTTTTTTTCCGCAAAAAATAAAAAAAATGGTTTATATCTGAACTTTCAAACGTCATTCAATCTCTATAATCAATCACTTACCGTATGTTAAAAACAAATACATTTTTAATGAAAGCATTGAACATATATGTTTTCATTGGAATAAAGAACGCATTGTGTGGATTTCAATTTCTACTTATGGGACAAAAAAACAGTTTTAGCATAAGAGCGTTTTGGGTTACAAGCTTCTTCCTGAACGGACACTAATAGACCGAGGTACCACTGTATATAACACCAACTGGACTTTTAATGGAATTCTAGTGTTTCCCAGTCCTGACATACGTGAACCTCACAACACAGCTCAATTACATACAATCCTTAAAAGCAATTGGCTCAAAAAAAAATCGTCTGTTGTGATTGTTCTTTTAGTTGCTCCATATCTTCGGCCTGTCTGCTCAACGTTCCAAAAGACCCATTTAGAATTGCCTATAGATTTGTCACATGACCCAATCGTACTAGTGCATCTGACATCGAGGTGCATTCTTCCATTAACTCCTGGTTTCTCCTGCTTGCATGCAGTTCGGCAGAACATTTCATCCCTAGGTGTCGCTAACAGAAATCAAGGTAGGGCACATTTTCAACTTGGATACCATTTATTTTAACCTGACTAACAATTTACAGATTTGGCGCACATTTGCTGATTAGTCGGTCGGCATTACTTGACCTCTTGCACTGTCCCCCAACATCTGATTCTAGATCTTTTGGCTTTTCCTCACGTTTCAGTCACAACGAGAAAAGAAGCCAAACCACAAAAGTCAGAGGCCATAATTTTCTCTTCAAAATTAGATCTTGTTGGGTCTCTCAATACCTTCTGGTCTTGCGTAGGAGACCACAAATGATTCCACGCCTGTTTTAAGCAAACAATTTATGCAAACTTTTAAGAGACACAAGGCCAATCACCAAAGTTTAGCTGATGGGGGCGTTCAAAATTGACATTGAAGAATAGAGAGGACTATCTAGATGGTCCCGAGTTCTGTTGGTCTGAAGCTAGATCTCCGTTGAGTTTGACTCAAAGCAGGCCTTCACTTTCCAATCAATGAGCAATTCTGTCATGGTTTGAAGCAAGTGTTTCTGTTTGATTCCTTTCTTCTTTATTTTGTCCAGTTGCTCCTCAGGTTGCTTTGTCAACCGTTCCTTCCATACAAGTTGCAAACAGTAAGAGAGGTAGGAGGAATATGATTAATCTCCTCTCACTGCTCCGTGTCAGTGTATGTCGTCTACCAACCCTCCCTTAATGGATCCAGAGCGAGTCCTGTCCCTTCCACTCTTCCTCGATCCGTCTCTTTCCAAGAGTAGTCCTTCACACAATACTCCTTCACCCTTTGTACAGTGACTGCCAATTGCTTATCTCAGTCGGAATTTCAATTCTGTCCCACTTGCTTGCATGTGTAATGCCTCAGGGAGATAAAGACTTCAACTGATGAATCAGACGGGAAGCATCATGTTCTCTGATGGATTATTATGTCATAGACAGTCAATCTTGCTGATCTGGGTAGATGAGGACAATAAATCTGATATAATTCCACAGTGGCTCTCAAAATATTTCTCAAGTAGCATGATTGACGTATCCAGCTTAGATGGCGTTACAGTACACGCGTCTGTATTAGCCGAGAAAGGCGGGAAATAGACCTCAATCCAGATCTTGGTAAGAAGTTCTCTCAGACATTGCAGGATTGAATCAGGAGCATTTGATGAAAAGATCAACCAGATCTGTTGCTTTGAGGACACGGCTGGTTGACCAAACATAGTTTGTCCTACCAAGAACATTGAGAACTTCACTTTGGAAACTAGGACAGACTCTTGCAGGTCCTGGATAAACATTGTTTGGTTCCTTTAGAGACTTTGGGCAAATAGATGGGAAGTTATTTCTGATTTGCTTGTGCTATTTCTCATTTTGGAGCTGACAGAATCAATACTGGGGGATAGAGAAAAAAAAAGCTTTGTCTTTCATTGTATGGCAGTAACGGAGAGGACACAGTTGGCGTATTTCTCTTTGATACATGTTGCTGTTTTGGGGGCACGGAAAACCAAACCCATTATTATATCTCTCAAGGTTCCAGCTCCTTCAACACACCTTTCCATCATTTAAGTGAGACAGCGCTCCATGATCAGACACCGTGGATGTAAATTTCAAACTGCCACTTTGAAAATTACATCCCTCCATTTCGATTTCTTTTGGGTCATCAAGCAAACCATGTTCTCCTCTACATCCCCGTGTGATGTGCTCCAGACAAAGTCTGCAATAACAACACGGCTTCTCCATTCATCTGAAGGTGCTCCCACCACTCACAATGCTGGTTCCCAACCATCCAATCCTCGCATGCCATGGTCCCCCTCTTCCGCAGCGCCGCCGGAACAACTCGCACACACTCACCCTAAACACAGCCCCATCTCTCTCCCCTTTCCGCAAGACTGTGAATGCTTCAGTCACTCCAATCGCTGCAGTTACATCGAGGTGCTAAACACCGTCATTTGCGTGAGCTGTAAGCACAACACTAGAGGGCAGCACTGCCAGCTGTGCAAGCTTGGATACTACCGCAATGCCTCAGCAGAGCTGGATGATGAGAATGTTTGCATAGGTCAGTCCTTCAGCACTCCCATCCACAAACACGGCTTAGCGCACACCATACAACCTCCATCTGGCTCCTCTGTCGCTCCATCACTTCACTTCACTTCCTGTTGTCTGAGTCTGTTCTCACTCCAGCCTCTTCAGACATGCCTCGAGTGACGGAAATATCCCGTGGGTTCATATCTCGTTGGCATTGACCTGGTTAGAACAAACCAACCTCATGTATGCAAGTCAGATCAAACTTGTTTAGTTTTAAGAAGTTTGGGGCTTGAAAAATTCGATTTACAGACTTGTTGGTCGTAAAGTCATAGTTGAGATACAAGCCATTTCTGTTGGAAACAATAAGTAAGATTTTGAGCATGCAGGAAGTAATTACAGACTCGCTATTAGTGGACCTAATGTAAGTTTGATGTAAGGAAAACTTTAGCCTTAACTTCATGCACTGAAATAATTTCACACAAACTTCTTGACCTTCACACAAACATTAACACAATGTCTCCACAAGCACCCATAGGTCCCCACTTTGTGTTACAAATCCTGGCATTTTGGGCCCCTTTAGTGATAAATGCCTGCACACACACACACACACACACAGAGAGAGCCTAGATTCTCATCAATAAATTCCATCCTAAAATTCAAAGAAGCAACATTGTGGGGACCATCCAAATGTCCCCACAAGTAACAATTAGGCTCCACTTTATTACCTTGTATTTCGGGCTACATTGTTATTGTCAGACAACACACACACGCACACACATACACACAGCCTAGAATCTAACCACTAAAACTCCATCACGGAATTCAAACAAGCAACATTGTGGGGACCAAATGTCCCCACAAGAAACAATAGGGCTCCACTTTATTACCTAGTATTTTGGGCCATATTTTATTATTTTATTATTGGTTATTGTCAGATATCACACACACACACACACACACACACACACACACACACACACACACACACACACACTAGAATCTCACCACTAAAATCCCATCCTGACATTTAAACAAGCAGCATTGTGGGCCTCACAATAGGGACCCACTTTATCATACTTAGTATTTTGGGCTACATTGTTATTGTCAGACAACACAAAAACACACACATATAGCGACTGCGTTGTCTCGGACTAAGAAAAGAGTTATATAAATAAACTTGAACTTGAACTTGAACACACAGACACCATTAACAAAAATGTACATTTGCAGCTATCTGGCAAAACAAATTCAAAGGAATTCAAAATATTATTTTTAACATTCCCAGGATGCCAAGATGGAAAAAGAAAATAAGAAAAAGAGCAGAAAAAAAAACGCTTAGCTTTAAGAATAGGTCTATCACCAACGTCAATTTTAGAAACTTTTTAGCATCTCCGTGACTTTATTTTAAGACGTCGGAGAAAGCGAGTCAGATATCCAGGGTAAGAGTGAGTCTGGTGGAGCTTTGACAGGTGCCTTTGTGAAGGTGGCGTCTGCAATCACACTTCCATGCGGAGGTGTTTGGGAAGACTGGCACCCGCAGGAAGAGGTGATGCTGGCTGCAGATGTCTTCCTGAAGATGAAGCGTCAAGGTGGCGTCTGAAGGCGGGGCCAAAGGTCCCCGGGCTCTGACCTCGGCTCCAGTCTCCTGGACGAATCAGATGCCGGCTTGACGCGGATGCTAGCGTAGCGGCTTAGCTGAAAATGCTACAATTGATTACAAATTGATAATTGTCGCCATTTGTATGTGTTGTTTTTTTTCTCAGTTATACATTATTTATTTATGCAGATCCATGTTTCTTTCTCTTTCTTTGTAACTCGACCCCTTTATCTCTTTATTCTCTTTCCAACACTCAACACTAAAATCCCATTCTGACATTCAAACAAGCAACATTGTGGGGACTATCCAAAGGTCCCCACAAGTAACACGGATGCTAGCGTTTCTTTCTCTTTCTTTTTAACTCACTCCAGTTCTCTTTCTTATTCTCTTTCCCATCTTTCTCTATCTCTCTGACTCTCCCTTTTCTCTTTATCTCTCTTTTTATCTCTCCCCCTCTCACTCTCTCTTGCTTTTCTTTCTCACCCCCCTTACTGATCCTCTCTCTCTCTACTCTCTCACATCTCTCTATTTTATTCTCTTTCTCCTCTATCTTGCTTTTATTTCTTACTTTCGTTTTCTCCATTTCACTTCTCTCTATTTTGCTCTTTCTCTTCATCCTTTCTCTCTCTCTTGTCACTCGTCTCTTGTACTTTCTTTTTCCATCTTTGGCTCTTTTCTCTTTCTCTGTTTTCTTTTTCTTTCTATAGTGCTCTATCTTTCGTAATGTCTCTTATTCTCTATCTCTCACTCTCACACTCTCTCTGTCCCTAACCCTAACCATATTTTGTTTCTCTATTCTTTCTTTTTTTTTTCTCTGTCACTTCTCTTTCTCTCTCTCTCTCTCTCTCTCTCTCTCTCTAACCCTAACTTTTTTCTCTTTCTCATCTCTCTATCTCACGTCTCTCTTTTTTGCTCTCCCTGTCTTCATCATTATCTCTTTCGCTCCCTCTCTCTCTTGTCTCATTGTCTCTCTTTTTCTCTCTCTCTGTGCTTTCTTTCTTCCACCCTTTTCTACTATTTGCTCTTCTCTCTTTCTCACTATATTTTCTTTTTCTTTCTAGGTTGCTTTAACTTTCGTAAAGCCTCTTGCCCCCCCTATCTCTCTCACTCTCTCTCTCTCTTTCTCTCTCTCTCTCTCTCTCTCTATATATATATATATATATATATATATATATATATATATATATATATCTTTTTCTCTGTATATCTCTGCATCTCTTTATATGTAGATCTTTTTCTGTTCCCAAGAAGTTCATAGTTTGCAACTTTGTCTCGTACTTTTTCCTAAGTCTGCCCAAACATTCCAACGCCATTGACTCCATTCCCACTTCACGTTCCCGCGCTGACGCTTCTCATTCTGCTGTAGATGATGTGGACTGGTAACACTGGTGTGAGCGTAGACTGCTGGTTGATGATCTGGTGGGCGTTGACCGCAGACCCCGCCTCTCCACTCTCTGTGTCTATGTCTTGTTTCTACAGACTGTAATTGTGATCCCTTTGGCTCAGAAAGTGATCGCTGTAATGGCACAGGATATTGTAAATGTAAGGAGGGAGCGACAGGGAGTAAGTGCCACGAGTGTCTGCCGGGATATTTGTGGGACAATGGCTGCAAATGTAAGTAGAACCTCTAACCAACCTGCAGCTTGGGTCCCTCGCTCTACCTTCTCAGTCTCTCTCTTCCTCTACTTCCTCTCTCTCTCTCTCTCTCTCTCTCTCTCTCTCTCACTCTCTCACTGTCTCTCTCTCTCTCTCTCTCTCTCTCTTACTGTCTCTGTCTCACTCTCTCACTCTCACTCTCTCTCTCTTACTGTCTCTGTCTCACTCTCTCTCTCTCACTCTCTCTCTTTCTCTCTCTCTCTCACTCACTCTCTCTCTTCACTCTCTCTTCTCACTTGTTGCATCTTGCTCCCTCTCTTCCTCTCCCTTCTCTTTCACTTTCTTCTATCTTGCTCCCTCCATCTTTTGCTCTCTCTCTCCGTCTCACTCTTTCTTTCACTCTATCTTGTTTGCTCTCTCTCTCTCTCTCTCTCTTCCCTTACATTTGATCTCTCTCTCACTCTCTCTCTCACTTGCTGCATCTTGCTCCCTCTCTTTCTCTCCCGTCTCTTTCACTTTCTTATATCTTGCTCCTCCATCTTTTGCTCTCTCTCCCTCTCCATCTCACTCTTTCTTTCACTCTATTTATCTTGTTTGCTCTTTCTCTCTCTTCTCTTACATTTGATGTCTCTCTCTCTCTCTCTCTCTCTCTGTCTCATTTTTTACGGATTTTCTCTTGCTCTCTTTCTCTCTTTTTATGCATTTTTTTCAATTGTCCCCTTTCACTTGTTTTCGTCGTCTCTTGCTTTAGCTTTATCTATCGTGGTGCCTATTGCTCTCTCTCTCTCTCTCTCTCTCTCTCTCTCTCTCTCTCTCTCTCTCTCTCTCTCTCTCTCTCTCTCTCTTTCTCCCTCTCTTGATGCCGTTTGCTAGCTTTTTCTCCTTTCTTTCTCTCTCTCTTCTCTATCTTTCGTCTATATTTCTTTCTCTTCAACCCACTCTCTCTGTCATTCACTTTATTTCTATTGTTCTCTCTCATTTCTCTTTCGCTCTAATTATCTCTTTTGATGCAGGTTGCTCTCTCTCTCTCTCTCTTCCCATTATCTTTCTTTCTGTCTCTCTCTCTTTCTCTCTCACACTCACAAAATCTTTCATTTTAATTCTCTTGTTCTTTCTCTATCTCTCTTTTTTTCTCTCACGTTATGCCTCTTGCTCCCTCTCACTCTTTCTCAACTTGCTCTCTCCCTCAATGCCTCTTATTCTTTCACTCTCTCTCTCTCTCTCTCTCTCTCTCTCTCTCTCTCTCTCTCTCTCTCTCTCTCTCCCGCTCTCTCTCTCCTGGTTTTTGGCTTGCTTGGAAAAGAACAGCTTGGTTTTGCTTGCAACACTTGGGAGGAAACAAACTTTGGATTGCCTTCCATCAGAGGCTCAGTCGCATCTGCTACACTGCATTTGTTAGTGTCTGTGTCAATTCGAGCACATTACAATTACTATTTTTTTTTCCAACCTTGACTTTGGAAAAAAAAAAGAAAAAGAAAAAAGAAACTATTGAATTGTTTTAGTCACAACGCTGAAGCATGCAAGCAGATCTGGGCTGTATTGAGTGCATGTGTGTTTGCATCAGCTCCGTGTGGAGGAACATGGACAGCTGAGCTAATATTTGAAAGCTTCTAATGCCGTGACGTGTTATCAGTGGTATCAATGTTATCAAGGATTACGTCCTTTCTGCGATGGCAGCAGATTGTTTTTGCTCCTCGAATTGCATCTTGAAGTCCATCCAGGATTTCTCCTTTATTTATTTAATTTATGGTTCATTTTTTTAATAATGTGTTTTGTGATGTTGCCTCCAAAAAAGACATTTTTTTTCTTTTTGCTTATTACATGTATCTGTGCGTTACAAAAAAACGTATTTTATATTTTTTACACTTTGATATAGTCAATTACTGTAATTAGTATGTTCTAAGGACTATATAGATATATGTGTGTATGTGTATAAATATTTAATTAATTAATAATTTATACAAATAAAAAAAAATAATAAAAACAGTTATAATATGGTAAAAAGTTTTATTTGACTAGAATATAGTTCTTTTATTTGACTAGTTTCCCTCTTTTATTAAACTTGTTTTTTTTTTTTTTTTTTTTTTTTTTAAACAAAGATGCTGTTCCTGCATCAGCACCTTAAACAACAAACTGAGGAGACAAGACAATCTTTGATTAATACATTACCTACAAAAAACAGCTTGGTTTTGGCTTTTTTTGGATGACACACAAAATTCTCTTGCCAAAAAAAAAATAAATATCTGAGTTGTAGAAACAGTCAATTGGCTCTTTTGCTCAAGCCGACTTTGAGATAATGAGACACTGTAAAGAGTTTTACAACAGTCATAAACAGTTAGAGTCTGTGCGGAGACAAAGCATCACTTTTCCTGAACAAATACAATTTGATTTTCACTCCTCACTTGTATTTTCTGGATACTAAGACATAAAAAGAATGTTGTAGCTATTCTTAGTTTTGCTTTATGTCTTAGTCATGCTGCATGACAAAACCTATAGATATAAATCATATATAGTGTCTCTGTATAAGGCAATATTAAGACAAAATAAAAATTGTCAGAATAGAATAGAGTAGAATAGAATGCTTTTACTGTCATTGTAACACAGGGTTACAATGAAATTAGTATTGCTACACCATTTGGTGCAAAAATAAAGATGTGATAACAGAGTAAAATATACACACTGAATAAACCAGGGTAAATAACTGCAATATATTAAAATGCGGTACAAAATATAAAAAAATGCAATTGACCAAATATACATAAAGCAAAAGCAAATGCAAATAATCGAAAGTGGCTTAGTGTGTAGTAATCCTTTACAAAGACATAAAAAAAAAAAAAAAATTTTTCCTTTTGTCCTTTTGCCTCAGGACATA
The DNA here is from genome assembly GCA_028031935.1 of Paedocypris micromegethes. Lineage (NCBI taxonomy): Eukaryota > Metazoa > Chordata > Actinopteri > Cypriniformes > Paedocypris > Paedocypris micromegethes. The sequence goes on along the minus strand of CM051494.1, from coordinate 14,417,923 downwards.
GAAATTGTCATATGGACATATCAATCTGTCATATGGACATATCTAAGACATAAGGGTTTACTAAGACGTAAAATAAATTGTCATAAGGTAATACTAAGACAAAAAAAAAAAACATTTTGTCATATGTCTATACTAAGTCATAAGACAATACTAAGACATAAAAAAATTGTCGTAAGGCTATATTCAAAATGTAAGTTAAATTTACGTTTGGAAAAACACAATAGAGAAACATAACTATTCTTAATAATTCTAGTACTTTTATAACTTTATAAACATTCCAACTATTTTTTTTTTTTTAAATATAAGCATTTCCCTAAAAAACAAAATATAGAATTAAAATAAAAAAAATGTACAAGTTAATATAGTTGCAATATAATTCAAGCGTTATCTATAGTTTATCTTTATACCTATTTTTTTTTCTCCAAAGTTAAAATAAGCTTGTTAGAATTAACCAGTAACACATCATTCTTTATTTGATTCTAAGTAACTCTACAGTAGAACCTAATTTAAGCATCAGATTGCATATTTATAATTAGAATCATTCATATTATGTTTTGTAGCACTATGAGATAGTTTTCAGATAGTCAACAACTTTACCACTAATAAATACGATAATTCAAGTCACTATATTAAAAATGCACACAAAATTGTTTATTTCTTTTGTCGCTTTATGTCGCTCAAAATCCAAAAGAGTAAACCTGAAACATCTTTATTCAAGTGAAACGGCGTGGAAGAGGCGAAATCCCACGCGCATAGTAATGAGACTAATCCTAATGAAACACTTTGGCTCTTTATGTGTGTTAATCACAGATAAGCCGAGGAGCTTGTTCGTCGTGCAGGTACAGAAGTCTGACTCTTGTTGGTGGTGCGAGGATGAGTTTCCACTGGGAACGATTGATCTGCAGCGTAAAAGGCCTCGGCAGTGATGAACAGGGGGAATTATGGACGCAAACAGCGGCTGGTTTTCCCCTGACTCGGCCATAATGGCTGACACTGTAGATTCTGATCAGCCTGTTCTGACTGACTCGCGCTCCATCATCCTGCTCTTACTCACATCACAAAGTCGCCTTAACAGCCGACTGCAGAATTCGTAAAATGGACATATCGTAAAATGGGCCGCATTTTGCGTGTAAATCTGATAATCTGTCCCTATACAAAAAACGTTTTAATAAGGGGATAAAATGTCGGAATAACTTTATTAAAAGACATTAAAAAAATGTCATAATGCCATACTAAGACATAAAAAAATTGTCACATGGCTATACAAAGACATAATTATTTTGTTAAATAAAACTATACTAAGACATAATAAAATGTGCCATAAGTCTATACTAAGATATAAAAAAATCTTGCCACATGACAATACTAAGATATAACAGAAATGTGTAATAAGTCTATACTAAGACATAAAAAAGTGTAATAAGTCTACACTATATACATTAAAAATCTTGTCACATGGATATACTAAGACATAAAACAATTGTAATAAATCTATACTAAGATATAAAAAATAATGTAATAAGTCTATACTAAGACATAAAAAATGTGCCATGAGTCTACACTAAGACATAAAAAATCTCGTCTTATGGCTATACTAATACATAAAATAAATTGTAATAAATATTTAATAAGACATAAAAAAATTGTAATAAGTCTATATTTAAAATACAATAAATAAACTTTGGAAAAACATAATAGAAAAATGTCCTTGTTCTTATGTTAATTTCTTCTGATTTATTTATTTACAGTTTCTTAAAATTTACTTTATGTGAAATGGGCCGCATTTTGCACGTAAACCCGAAAATGTGTCCCGATAAAAAAAAGGTTTTTATAAGATGATACAATATCGTAATAACTTCATATCGTCATATCCAGTATCGTAAATCAGATCATTTGTCTGAAACAAATATAAGGTGGTATAAGGTTTTTATAAGGTGATAAAACATCTACATTATATCTACATAACTACATATCGTCATTTGGCTACACTAAGACATAAAAAAAATTGTCATCAGGCAATACTAAAAAATGTGTAATAAGCCTATACAAAGACATAAAAAATGTGCCATACTGTATACTAATACACATATGGTACAGTGAAGTAATTGTGTAAGACATCGAGAAAACAGAAAAAGGAATTCCCTTCATAAATGGAATTTTTCGTCAAAAGAGTCAATCTTAAGTGTACGTGTACAATATGAGTGACAGTAGGAAAGTGTGTATCCAACTCTCATTTATTGGCCACCAATACACCCTGTATGTCCCTGTGATTGGTTGACCACCAATACAGGGTGTGTCCTTCTCTGTGATTGGTTGGCCACCAACACGCCATGAGGAATCTCAAATTCGTTGCAGTGTGTTCAAACTAGAAAATACAGTTTGGCATACACTGAAATGATGTATGCTTTCATTTTTGTATATTTTTGGTTTACCTCGTGTGTTCCAACATTTTGTCCTATTGGCATGGAATTGTGGGTAATGTAGTGCGAATGCATCCAACGTTGATGATGTGTTCGGATCCAGAACATCGTGATTCTATCGAGTCACAGAAACCGTTGCTACGGACGAGGAAATTGTTCTGCAAAACCACCAGGCGCAAAAGTCGGTTATTTAATGAAGTGATTAATACTTCGATTGAGGATGAAATCTGCCGGGAAAATTGCCTCAACGTGGACAAGCTCCAAATGAAATGTTGTAGAACTCTGGATGGCTGAGGTGTGACCAATGTGGTTGGCACGTTGACAGGGGCAGGAGAAGCATGGCATGTAGTGCTTGGTTTGCCCGTTTGCGTTGGGATTGGAATGATTGCTGCCTGCTTGAGATCAGATGTGGCCTTGGTGTCTCGCCCTCTTTAACCCTCCGATAATGTTTAAACATGTTTTAAAAATGCTTACATGTATTTTTTGACTTGTGAAACGTCTCCTCCTTGACCTATTTGGTGTAATCATTATTTTGAAAATATAATGATTCGATTCACATACGTATATGTAACGCCACGCTACACAATTATGTTACAAACATACTCTTTGGGTCAAATTGACCCGTGTTAAAAGTTTAAAAATAAAAAAAAAATGCTTAAAACTTCTGCTCGTCTTAGTGTAATCTATATATGAACTAAAAAGTGTTCAGTTGACATATTTGCAGGGGTGTAAGGTACTTGAGTAAATGTACTTTCGGTACTTTACTTAAGTATGTTTTTGGCGACTTCGTACTTGCACTGAGTATCAAAAATATAAGCAACTTTTACTCTCTACTCCCCTGCATTTGTGATTGTGTAGCAGTACTTTTCACTACATTTGAACGAACACTTATCGTTACTTGTTACATTGTGATTGTGCGCGACAAACCGGAATCGATTTATACCGCGGTTAATTTCTTGGACGGACGAGGTGAATATCGCCATCTTTAGGCTGCTGAAGGTAATGGACGCTACATGTGAATTAGAAACCACAAAAACGCGAATTAGGGGCGTAAAAAAGTGTTTTACACATGTTATTATATAATACATACCGTATAATATATAATGTACTAATCAGATTAATCATTTTATTTTATATCTACTTGCAAATTTAGGTGATTGAGACTGACTTTTTGTACTTTTTATCTACTTTGTTTTCAAACATTGAAACTACTACTACCAGTTTTCAAACATTGAGGTTAAATTTAGTTTCTGTCTTGGAAAACAAAAGTTTGTTTTCACATTTTTTTTTGAGCCTATATTGAACACGAATAAAAATACTTCTTAATACTTAAGTTCTTTTCAAATTGGACACTTTGCTACTTTGTAATTTCTGTACTGTAGTATCTGTACTTTTACTCAAGTATGGCTGTCCGGTACTCTTTACACCCCTGCATATTTGTAACGCCCACTATGTGTTTTTGTTACAATGGTACTTTTCGGCTCAATTTGACCCTTCAGACGAAATAGAAGCTAAAAAGAGTGAAGAAGTTCAGATACACACACACACACTGTTTCAGGGAACTTTTTGGTTTCCGTGTGAAATTGACCCACGGACATTATTGATGCTCCTCTGAATTGAACATAATTGGAGGGTTAAAAACACACTTTCTTAGTGTTAGAGCAGTGGAGAACGAATCGTCTCCCTTAAAAGTGTTGCTTCCTGTCCCAACTTCCTGTCTAGCTCCGTGCCACGTACGCAAATGGTAGCACCCAAAGGTCAAGAGTCGAACAGAGCATCCCGATAACAGCGTAACACGTTTCACTTCAGAACTTCTATTAATAAGGATATTCACTTTTCCCCACTCGTGATTCATTTCAATCAATACCTGTATCAGCACTCTGTATCGACTAGTTCTGTCTATTTCCAGCAGGCGAATACAGGATGACGGTGTTTGTTTGCCCGCGTGTGTGTGTGTCGTCTCCTGACGCTCTTTCCTTTCGATGCTTCAGCTCGAGTGTGCGACAATGAACTGCTGCGCTGCCAAAACGGCGGCGTGTGCGTCAACAACGTCCGCTGCCAGTGTCCGCCCGCCTTCTCCGGCCTGCTGTGCGAGAAGCCGCGATGTGAGGGCGAGCCGGGCGGCTGCGGAGGCTCCGAGTCCGGCCACGCTGGCCTTCGTCCATCCCTCCTCATCCTCTCAGCCCTGGTCCTCCGAGCCGTGTGGAGCGCAGATCTCTGATACCAGCAACCAGACCTAGCCACACCCCGGCCGCGAGGAACATCATCCCGGAGAAACTTCCAGGAGGACGACACGCATAGTATTTAAAAAGCCGATTTCGATTCCAAAACCCAAATGAGACGTGGCTATAGCATAAGCTTCTAATAAAAATAGGTAGAGATGTCAGCTGAGCCTTAGAGATCAGATCCAGAGCGTCCCGGGACAGACTCGCCCCTTGCCTCCCTCCATCACCCGAGCCTTTCGGGACATCTGGTCCGTCTTACAACGAAAAAACACAACTTGAGACTTTGGCAGAAGAGTGAAAAGAATTCCGAGGGCATTGTGGGTAAACGGTCACGTATGTTCTGCTTTCTAATTGAGCTGGTCCTGCCAACACGCCCCTCCCCCCCAAACTGAACCTTTAGAGTGTCCTTTGTACCCACCGATTCGTCCCTCCACCAATCCGTGCGCTTGCGGGTGGTATTTTGTTGAACGGATGATGTTTGTTTGTGTGATGTCAGTCACGGT
>CM051494.1:14378238-14412757 GCA_028031935.1 Paedocypris micromegethes | reverse complement strand
AATAATAATAATAATAATAATAATAATAATAATATTAAAACGCTGAAAAATGACAAACTGTTTTATGAAGCCAAGGTTAAATATGCGTTTATTTTTTTCGTTTCGCACCCTTCCAATAATGTTGGTGCGATTGTTATTTTTTTGTTTTTTTCTAATAATGCAGATGTTATTTTCCTGACAGAGTAAAATGTATCTAGACTATTTATCTATAGTTTTTTGTATTATGGAGGAAATGTGTTGGAAAGTTGGCAACTGTTGACGGAAGTCGAACGTTTGATGAGTCGAAATGCAACGGAACATTCTGGTTGTCTGGTTATATTTATTTGCTATTAAAATAAATATTGTTATATTTATTTTATTTACACATCTCCCCGGGTTTAATTGTGAAGTTTTACAAATGTATATTGGCAACATGCATAGATAATATACATGCAGTATGTATGTGAATATATATATATATATATATATATATATATATATATATATATATATATATATATATATATATATATATATATATATATTCTGAACTGTAAAAAAGGAAATCACACCAAAGGACATTCTAAATGTTTTCTTGTTGCTTTACCACTGAAAATCTAAGTGAAATAAAACTCAGAAAAAGACTTTTAAGTGCTGTGCTCCTTTGCGTCTTTGGTTTTCTTGGTAGCGGAGACTCAGATTTCGACGCCACTGAAACACGACAGATCAGTCGTCTTCACAAAACACATGCATATAAATTGCTTACTCGGCAGAACGGCGCAAAATGCTTTAAGCTTCACATTTTTCCGCGCCCCATTTATCTACGATTCGATAAAGTAGTGATTTGTTTCAGCGAGATGCATTATCGAATGGGCGAAATTAAATATTAACAGCTATTGATGTCCGTCCGAGCTGCTGTTTTATGGAGTCGCTCTGGCCTGTGAGTAAACTGCACTTTTACACTCAGCTTTACGACTACACACTCTTGTTTAAGAGAGACATCGCAAACACAACAGCCGTGATTTACTAATACACAACGGCTTATGTATTATACATTTCATGCGTCACTTAAATCACTGATTGTGTGTTGCGCGTCAACGTTTTTTGTTTTACTTTGCTGCATTTGTTTATTTATTTTGGTTGTTTGTTACTGACACAATAGTTTTTTTGTTTTGTTTTTACATTAGTAAACGAACGTGGAAGCTACTATAATCATTCAGTGATGCACTTCTGGAATGATGTCACCATGAGTGATGACGTCGTGAATAATGTCATTATTAAAATGTTGTGTCATGAATGATGTCGTCATTAATTATGATGTAATCCTGCAAGTGTCATGGATGATGTCATCATATATTAGTCATCTTATTAGAATGATACTAATGTTACCAAAATCATGTCATCATTATATCACCACACATAATGTAGTTAATGGTGTGGTGATAATTGTTGTGATCACGAATGATGTCGACATTAGTGGCATTGCCGTGAATTTCAGCATGTATGATGTCATCATAAGTTATGTTCATCGTTTGTGTAATAACATTTTATTAACTTTGCATACAAACATTTTTTTGTGTTCATTTTATATCCCAATGGATCTGTAGATAGATAGATAGATAGATAGAGATAGATAGATAGATAGATAGATAGATAGATAGATAGATAGATAGATAGATAGATAGATAGATAGATAGATAGATAGATAGACAGATAGATATGAAAGACATATGGACGGACGGATAGATAGATAGACAGACAGACAGACAGACAGACAGATAGATATATAGATAAATAGATAGATAGATGGACATACACAGAGAGTGAGAGAGATAGCAGAAGAATGGATTGACAGACAGACAGGCAAACAAGTATAATTATAAAATGACAATAGAGACAATAACATGTAAACAAGAAAAAATATTTTTGGGTTGTCAACCGATGGAGAGTCTTTCAGGAAAACATTCTTGTAATGCGATGATGGCAGCTGAAGGTAAGCAAGGTAATGAACTCCCACCTTTGTGCAGAGCAGCATTCGGCTTTGGCGGGATCATTATCCTTCATTCACAGACGCACTTTTGTGCTCCGAAGCTAAAACTCTAAAGGCCTGAAACTCTAAAGTGTCTGAAACCCGCTCGGTGAGTGTTTCTTCTGCAGCTAATGGGAGAATCGTAGAAATATGTGCGGAAAGTAATTGCAGAAAGTTCGGACACAATGCTGAGAATCGTGAAGAAAATGGAGCCGCGTGGACGTGAAGGTCAAGCTAGTGTGAAGAGGTCAGAGGTCAGAGGTCATACTCAGAGTTCACCACGACACACTACTCTGCCAAAACAGAACTAAGAATTGCAAAAGAAACATGTTCATAAATGTTTTATGTTTGTTTGTAGTTCTTTTTGTAAAAATAATATTGTTTCTGTTTTTAACCAACCGAACTACTGACTTGTATCACTTCAATATCGTTTTACTTGAATAATATCTTAAATTAAATCAAATTAAATTAAAATAAAAGATAAATAAATTCTATTCTACATATATGACTTCATTAGGCTCCCAAATATATATTACAATACATATTGAATTATAGTTTATATATATATATATTTATTTATTTTTTAATTTATTTATTTTTCAGAAATTTATATATTTTTTTTTTCCAGAGTATATATGTATTTATACACATAATTTCTGATAGACATTCGATCCCGGAAGGGCCCTTACTCATAAGATATATTAAAATAAAAACAAAATATAATAAACAAATAAGTTTATTTTGGTTTAAAAAACGGGTTACATATATTTATATATAGTTATGTGCAACATTGATAGCACACACACATGTTTATAATTGTTTTTGTTGTGTGTGTGTGTGTGTGTGTGTGTGATTACTCTCTTCATTAACCCTCAACAACCATCCCCAGTCATTACACTGCTGAGTAGCGCCGCAGTCGTACCGTGTATTAACATTCCCCGCCGCAGAAATGCAAGCGAAACAGTTTCTTCACTTGATCAGCTAATGCAGCCTAGATTCCCTCACCACGCCGACATTAAGTCACGAGGTTCACATGATAAATGCATACAAATAATAATAAAAAAGAAAGCATGGCGGCACAGACGAGTCCCAGGGGCGAGAGGCAGGTGTATGACTGAAGATTATTCTTGCCATTCGCCAAGGTAGTTTTTCACACCTCTACGGAATACAAAACTCAGTCACAGGGATCCAAATACACAAGTATATCAAGACACACACACACACACACACACTCACCTTTACAGTTCCGCATATTTTCCCAGGCAGCGAGAAAAGCGCCACAGCTAAGATAAACTAAAGAAGCGATGCATTATTTAGATCGGCGCCGTGGCCTTTCCAGCAGCCGATAGGCGAGAAGTTTCAGACGCCATTTTTGTAATGCGCACGCCGCTAAAGCGTGTGCCAGCGCTAAATACTGTTCTTCAATACAAAGTGCCAATCTCGTATGGATTTTGGTTCCCTTCCAGATCCATAATCGGCCCTAAAGAACAATTGACACGTTCCTTGCATTCGAAATCATCCAGTCAGGCTAAATTGGGCCGTGCATAAACGGAAAACAAATGAAAACAGATCTTTTGATCGAGTCACGTCTATGTATGAATTAAACAATTCGTTCAATAGTAAAGCTCAGTTCAAGTTTCAACACTGTTTGGTATTTGGTAATTTGTAATTGCCTACTCAAACCCTTAAGACAGAGGGCCACATCAGCATAATGGCGTATAAATGTAACTACATGTAATCAAATGGAATGTAAAGTAAATGTAACTACTCTTTAATGTTAAACAGCTGTGAGACACCTGGCCATCCTGCAGCATCCGCCATCATTGTCCCTGGTCCTGTAATGGCCTGGTGTCTCACACAACTCATTAATATATCATAACGTAATCAAGGGACTATTGCAGTTGCGTAGAAAACTTATGTTTGCTTGTTGCTCCAACACAAATCTTTTTACATTCTGTCAGCTTATGAAAACACACAGAACTCCATTACTGAATGATCAAACTGTGCAAGTGAACGAAGAAAAATAACATACAACTGTGGAAACACTGCCATGGCTACCATAGTCAAAAGGCATTGTGGGAAATGTAGCTTTTGGTCAACTCTTAATTTATTTTTTGGTATTTATGTGCCTTAGAGTAAACCGTCTATGTTACACATTAGCACATTTCATAGACATATTTAGAGACATTGGTGGCTTTATTATCTCTTGTGAAAAGATTATTCCTTATTTTCTTATTATTATTACCTCTGATTTTGTTAAATCAGACGCTTCCCAACTATTTTCTCAGCGACGCTATTTTCTCAACTTTTTCTCAAAAGGACATTTTCATAAGTGTAAACTGCATATAAACTGCATGGTATCGCTGCAAATCATTAGTCGTATCTCCATGCTTTCCTCCTCGTCTTCCAACAAGACGGTGACTAAAGAATGAAGAAACGCGGCAAATCAAATGTGAGATGAGAAGGACCTGTCCATTTCTCTACTCAAGATCTCCGAGGTGTCTCGGTAGGAATCAATCTGCTAATGAATCTCCCTCAGAGACGCTTTAAAGCCGCTCCGCTTCCCACCAGCTCTTTGTGGATTTGGCCAAAGGTGGATCTCTACAAAAAAAAACGTGGCCTTCAGGTTGAAGGACGGTCCAGGATGGTGGAGTTAATGAACGACCCGCAGATGTCCAGTGTTAGGACGGTGTCGAGGGAGAATCCTACGCAGAACATTTAATACCAGCGTTATAGTGGCACGATATTTAAATGTGCGGTGGCTAAAAGCTCTAGATACTCGGAGTAGTCGTACTGTTGCGACAAAAACGAAGAGGCAAGAAAATATAAGTAAAAATCACAGTTTAACTTATATTTATTTATTTGCATAAATTGGCATGAAAGCAAATTTCGACAGCAAAATTTGTATAATTTTTATCATTTAATATTTCTTCATTTTTACTGTCACGCTACTTTTGTCGTTCATTGATTTGCGTGTCTTCAATGATGTCATGAGATGTTGTTGCGAGTGATGTCATTGTGATGATGTCATCAGTAAGTCACGCTGTTGTGAATTGTCTCTTTGAATGACGTTGTCATGAGGGATTTTGCTGTGATGAAACATTTCTGGCTAAATTGCGTTCATTTTCTCTTACAAAAAACTATTATATACTACTATATATATATATATATATATATATATATATCATATAGAGTACATATATTCCGATAGACATTCGATTTGCCTTATCCATAAATATTTTTGTTTCAAAAAATAAAGTAAAAATGCTTTTTAAAAAAAAATCTATATTAGAGAGAGACAGAAAGAGAGAGAGAAGAGAGAGAGTGTGTGTGTGTGTGTGAGAGAGAGAGAGAGAGAGAGAGAGAGAGAGAGAGAGAGACAGAGTAATAGAGAAAGAGAGCAAAGAGAAAAAGAGAGTTAGAGAGAAGAAAGGGAGAGTAAGAGTGAGTGAGAGAGCGAAAGAAAAAGAAAGAGAATAGAAAGAGTGTGAGAGAGAGAGAGAGAGAGAGAGAGAGAGAGAGAGAGAGAGAGAGAGAGAGAGAGAGAGAGAGAGAGAAATGTGTTGGCTCATCACAACTTAAAAAAACTCATTGCGGGTCCAAAAGCCGATGTGTGTTGTGTGTGTGTGTGTGTGTGTGTTTGGTCAATATCTTGCAGTATCAATGTAAAAACCTCTCTCAGAGGAGAGGAAGAGGGAAGCTGATGCTGATGCTGATGCCATCACATTTCTGGATGACAAATGAAAGTGGAAAGTACCTGGAGGCATCGGCGGAGCAGAGGGGATTCACCGCAGTCGTGGCTTCCCCAGGAACCAACAGGAACAAGCATCTTTCCTGTCTCCTAATTCACCTGCCATGTACAAAAGAACTGCTGAACAGAGACGTCTCCCATCACAGGCTCAAGCGTTTACCTCCACAAGTTACTAACACTGTCCACATTTTACTAATGCAAATGTAGATAAAGAGAAAAGCACTTATATGTCTGTGTTACTTTACATAGTCAATATATTTTGAGTAAAGACCTACCTACCTACCTTGTTGCCCACATACCTACTTACCCACCTACCTACTCATTTATCTACCTACCCACCTACTAACTTACCTGCCTAACTACTCACTTATCTTTCTACCCATCTACCTATCTACCTACCTACGTACTCATTTACCTACGTACTCACTACCAACCTTCCTAACCAACTACCTGCCTACACACCTCCCTACTCACTTACCTACCAACCTACCCACCTACTTACCAGCCTACCCACCTTACAACCAACCTTCCTACCCTCCTACTCACTTACCTACTTACACACCTACCTACTCAATTATCTACCAACCCACCTACCTACCAACCTTCCTACCAACCTACCTACCTACTCACCTACCTACCTAACTACTCACTTATCTTTCTACCCATCCACCTACCTATCTACCTACCTACGTACTCATTTACCTACGTACTCATTATCAACCTTCCTAACCACCTACCTACCTACACACCTCCCTACTCACTTACCTACCAACCTACCCACCATTCTACCCAGCTACTTACAAACCTACCCACCTACCAACTCACTTATCTACCAACCTACCTACCCTCCTACCTACTTACCTGCTTACACACCTACCTACTCACTTTCAGTATCTACCTACCCACCTACCTACCAACCTTCCTACCAACCTGCATACCTACTCACTTACCTACCTAACTACTCACTTATCTTTCTACCCACCCATCTACCTATCTACCCACCTACTCACTTACCTACCTACTCACTACCAACCTCCGTAGCCACCTACCTACCTACACACGTCCCTACTCACCTATCAAGTTTCTTAACCACCTACCTCCATACACACCTCCCTACTCACTTACTTATACCAACCTACCCACCTTTCTACCCACCTACCAACTCACTTATCTTCCTACCTTCCTAACCACCTATCTACATACACAATTACCTACTCACTTACCAACCAACCACCCTAACCACCTACCTACATACACAGTTACCTACTCACTTACCTACCTACCTCCCTACCTTTCTAACCACCTACTTATCAACCTACCCACCTACCAACTCACTTATCTACCTACCCACGTACATTCCTACCTACCTACCCATTCCTACCAGCAACTCACTTAGCTACCTACCTACTCACTTATCCTCCTACCCACCTCCCGTACCTACCAACCTTCCTACCTACTTACCTACAATCACTTACTTACCTACCTACTCACTACCAACCTTCCTAATCACCCAACTACCTACACAACTATCTACTCACTTGCCAACCTACCTATTACTTACCACATTCCTACTCACCTACTTAACAATCCTACCCACCTACCAACTCACCTACCTTCCTACCTACATACCTACATACCTACCTACCAGCTACTCACTTAGCTACCTACCCAAGTGGAGACGGCCACATTTCGGTCTTAATCTTTATTACACCAAATGCAAATTTTTTTTCATATTTAGATTTACTTTTTTATGTATTAGTTTCTTTGTTTGCTTGGTATTATTTATATTAATGTCAAAAATACAGTTTGACACAACATTGCATTTTAAATAATTAAACTATTAAATAATTGCATGAATTAAATAATTAAATGACAACTATATATATTTATGGTTAGATAATTATAGAAAAACTATTTACTATGTGACCGTGACCAATTTTACCTTGACTTTTCTTTATACGTTTTTAAGTCTTTCATTTAAAGCCCTGGCTTTTATTTTTTTTTAACATAATACTTTTTATATGACAATAATTGAAGTCAAAAGGTCGAAAATTGTTGAAAGTCAAGAACGGCGCCAATATTACCAAGGACCTTGTTTAGCTTCAAAAACTCCAAATAGAAAAGATAAATCCTAAAACGCCAATATTGACTACAAATAAAAATAAAAAAAAACGTCTATTGCAAATCTCTTCTCAAACACAGGGGGCGCCAAATCTGTAAACGGTGCTTAAGAAGCAAAATTGCAGGTTTACAGAATATATTATTTCATCTTGTTAAAATGATCACGTACGTCAACAAGTAATTTTATTGTTGCTTTATTGTGCTTACTGTTTCATTTATTTATTCCTGTCATTTATGAGGCCTACTGGGCTACAACATATTTCCATGAGCATTGTATATTTATAGATGGGTGGTAAGATGGACAAACCAACCACGTAAGAAAGAAAGATCCTGTACAATTTACGACCTTATCAACACAATTTTCTCCTGGGAAACGAGACAAACAATCGCACAGGAACTCTACAACCTGGATTCTCCGGGTTCTATCTTTGCAGACCAGAGAAAAGACGACTCGCCGGATCAGTTCACTGTGCTCGCTTATTTAAAGAACAAGAAAAAACAATATCCTCCACACTTCCAGAATAATACTCAAACTCCCAGCAAGGGCAGAGGTGGGTGCTGACTCCATATGAGAAAATGCAAAGTCGCGAGCGCTCGGTAAATGTCAGAGATGGTTTCATCTTGATGGAGGAAGGTGTATAAAAGTTGTTCGTTTCACAGAGGAATGTCACTTTTAGTGCGCTTTTCCTCGACTTGCTTTCAGTTAAAGGAAATACACTGCGTAACTTTTTCAGTAACGAGTAATCTTAACGTACACTGTAAAAAAGAAATTGCATGTGATTGCTAAAAAGAATGTACATGTGTCCTTGAAAAAAAATGTTGTTCTGTGTTTCTCTTAAAATGTTGAGAATATTTTTGCAAAAACAAATCAAAATGAAAAAATTCACTTCTTTAATTAAGCAAACCAGTGCAATTTTTTGGGTCAATTTAAGAAACTATTTTGGCTAAAAGATCGAGAAAACGAGAATTCACATTTATTTTAGGAGAATTGGTTCGATTGGTTTGATGTTTTAATTGAGTCACGTTCATTTGAATTTCAACACGTGAAGTCATCAAATCAGATGAGCTCATTCCTTAGGAGAGCCTATGAGAAGCTTGCATGTGTTTCTTGTGGTTCTTTAAATCTTTTTAAACTTTAAAATAAAGTACAAATATTTTTACATTAGCTGTTAGGTTTTATCAAGGATAAATTGAAGCAATTTATCCTAAAAGATGACAATATATGTTAAAATAATGTAAATAACCGTCTCACCATCAATGTTTTTATTTAAACAAGTAAACTACTTCGGCTGTATTAATGTGACTCACACATTTTCCAGTCAAAGTGAACACGCAGTAAAGGCGCACACAAATATTTAATACCTTTGTAAGAGCGCAAGTATACATCCTAACAGCAAGAGGTGAGATAATAATAATGTACAATGCATTATAATGATAATTGAATATATTTTGTGTCCATTTCATTCACCATGTTAAATATTGACAGCAGCAACGTCAATTGACAATTTTTTTTAAATTAAATAGTTACTTCCTCTGGTAATTAGTTACTTTTCTAATGTTGTAACTCAACTAACTCAGTTACAGTTTGTGAGAAGTAACTAGTAATTGTAACTAATCACATTTTTAAAGGAACATTCCCATAGGGCTGTAAGGTACTTGAGTAATGTACTTCCTTTGTACTTGCACTGAGTATCAAAAATAGAAGCAACACGACTGACGAAGCAAACGCCAGCACATCAAGGGCGGAACGATCATCCATAACCTTGAATACTCAGAAGAGGAAGAATGTGTTCTACAAATGTTATTATATAACATATAACTTTATAGAATACATATATAATTTACTAATCATAATTTTATTTTATATCTACTTGCAAATTTAAGTGACTGAGACTGACTTTTTGTTCTTTTTATCTTGTTCTACCTTTTTTCCAAACATTGAGGTTAAATTCTGTTTCTCTATTAGAAAACAATATGTTGTTTTCACATTTCTTTTTTTTTTTTGGGGCCTATATTGAGCACGAATAAAAATACTTCTTAATACTTAAGTTCTTTTAAAATTGGACACTTTGCTACTTTGACAAGTCTTTTTGAAATTGGTGACTTGTTACTTGTAACGGAGTAATTTCTACTGTAAGTATCTGTACTTTTACTCAAGTATGGCTGTCCGGTACTCTTCACACCCCTGCATTCCCAACACGGCTTGCTTTACATCCAAGCCTTTCCGAGTCTGATGTCTGTGAGACGAGAGTTCTCCGCTGGGGAAGGATAAAGGGACTTGAGTCGCTCATGCCGCAGTCGTGATGCCGGAAGACGATAGGCTCTCAGCCTGGGAACACAATGACCCGGGTTTTCCACACTGCACATCCTACACGTAAGCTCAAGCAGATGGCAATCCGCACAACTTTAATCTCCCGCCCAGACAAACACGCCGCAGTGCGTCGATCTGCCCACCTCAAGGAATGACGCAGACTTTTGACAAACTTCAACAAGTTTCTCAAGGAGCTCAGTACATTTAAACTCTACAGAAGAAGCCACTTATTGATTTTTATCGTCCGAGGGAAGTTGTGTATTGGCATGTCTCTTCATTCCGCTAACAAAAGACGGTTGAGACGAAAAATTGTGGCTTTTGATTACATTAAAAACATTTTCCAAACTCAAGGACGTTTATTCCTTTAGTTCAGCGGTATTCAACTAAAGTTTAAAGAGGTTCAGTTCCACACGTTTTTTGGAAGCAAAGATCCGGAAGTATATATCTAGTTATTTATATATACATTTTAAAATAAATTAGTGGTGTCAAAGTTAACTCGTTAATGCATGCGATACATTTTAAATGTTAATTTGCGTTAATTATGCACCTTTTACACCGTGTCACCAGGTGTGGCTCATTATGATCAGCAGCGCACAGTGATTGTGCTCAGCTGCTGCCATTTAGGTGCAAAGTGTTTAAGGACAGACACTTTTTTCTCTGTTTGGATTATCACAATTAATTTGGTCAGGGAACTGTGATTAATTAGTTAAAAAAAAATAGTTTGACAGCCCTAATATATATCACAAGGAGCTTTGTATCTATATATAAATAAACATGTTTATATAAATTAAATATAATATATGATTTGTCTGCTTATAATCAATACTTGACTGTCAAATCAAATTACCTCAGTGCAATTCAGAAACCCTTTGTCCTGTTACATGTACAGAGCATCTATTTTATTTAAGTTAGAGCATCTAACATATGACATAAAAGCAGTGCTACTTTTAAAAATAAGCAAGTATAAAAATGTTCAAAGTGCTTAACTTTAAAAAGAAAAGATAAAGGAAGAAACTGCGTTACAAAAAACAAACATACATCCGCTTACATCTCGACTCAAAAGTTTTAACTTAGAAACAGGTAATAAAAAATCTGACTATATCCCAATAATTGAACAATTTTAAAGGCTCATATTAGTTCTATAAGTTTCCGAACATGTCAGACACACAGTGCGTAATATAAATAGAAATGAATCTGTCCGTTACGAATGAAAAACTATTTTTTCTGTTTACATTTCTCTTATTGGCCAGTGACATTTTTATATTTATCTCTTCCTTTTTCTGTCTCACCCGTCCCAACTTTCTCCTCTCTATTGTCTGTCTCTCCTCTGCATGTCTCTCTCTATTTGTTTTTGATCATTTTTAATGCGACTTAATTAAAAACTGTAATTGCAATCGCTATTAATATCTAATCTGCCGATGTTCCGTCTGCTCTAGTTGTTTTTTTTTTTATTATCGTAAAACACTTTCCATTCCGTAACAAACAACGAGACAATGTGATTCGCCAAAAGCAGCAATGTACATTTTTTATTATAATTCTATCGACATATATACAGTTCCGGCGCGATTCGCCAGCTAGGTGGCGCTGTTGAACAAACCGATTGCACAGCTACAGTTTAGGCGACTTGGGAAATGCCCGACATGCTACATCTTTGGCTTGGCGTGAGCTGCTCTGTACCGATAAATGTACACATAAATATGGCTTTCACGTTTTTGCTCATTTCATTTTCGTCGTAAAAACGCCTTTTCCGATGCTCCAAAAGTTGAATTCTTTAGCACATCGAGTACCAACGGAACGGGTGACGACGTTCCCAGCACGGCAAACGAGTCTTCACTTATTTCAAGCAAACGTACGACAACTGAGAAGATTCCAAAGGTAGGGAAGTGGGAAATCCCTTTTCTGTTTCATGGACAGAGACTGGTGGGTGATTAGAGGGCGCGACTCTGTTGAAACAGCCATATATAAATATATAACGGAGTGTGGAAGCCTGTTAAATCCGTCCTGACAAGGTTCATCTCAGGGGAGCGAGGAGTGGGAACAGATTACCGGTGAGAAAGCGCAGAAAACCAATTCTGCTGCTTGGGGTTGGAGTGGAGACGACTATAATCTGCCCGGGGCATGGATTTCGCCCCAGATTTTGGTGCCCGACCAAAAATCCCCTTTCAGTCGGTGCCAAAAAGCTGGTAATAATGCGAGCGGCCCGCACTTCAGAGCGCCGTGATCTCCCACTGAGGCACAAACAGCTGGGAAATGCGATTTTGCTAATGAAAAGGTAATCTACTGCAAATCTCTGTGAGATTACAGCACCTCCCCTCAGACACACACACTTTAATTTACACATTTTGAAAAGCAAACAAAAAAAATGATATACCGTATTTACGCGAATATAAGCACCCCGCTGATTTTTCAGGCACAAAAAAAATTTCAAAATGTTTTCTTTTAGCTTCTGGTTCAATTACGTTAATATTCTCTTACAAAATACCATTTTTTCTTTATTTAACAAAACTGACTCGTATCATTATGATATCGTTTTACTTAAGTAATAGATAACAAAAAGTTGATTCTAGTGGTCAGGACTTAATTTCCCAAGATCCTTTGCTCTCCAGTGAGACTCCGCACATGAGCAGAGCAATTGTGTCAAGCTGTTTCAAGCTCTCTGTCCGACGCCATAGCGAATAATTATTTATCCCCTGTGCAGCGACCCAGAGTTTTGATTGTGTCTGTTCCTTTTCTGTGTTCTTCTTTTTCGACTGTTTCAACTCTTTCTGCAATGATACATTGGACTCGTTTGTAGCCGGTTGCGCTAAGCTAAGCTACCTAGACGTGGTTTGTAGTCTCTGTTTATTGTAATGTAAATTATTGTACTGTATTTAGATTCACCGCTGCATAAACGTCAGTTTATTTGTGATTGTTATGGACATTGAAATATGGAAAAATGGGAACTTAAAATTACGCGCATGTTTGAAATCTGTGACTAATTAAACACGGTATATGTGGTAACTTACGAAATTAATTTGTAAGGTGATAATTTCGAAAAGTGAAAATTTCGTAAGTAGAGACGCAATTATCATGTAAATGCCCTAATCTGTTCCAAAACCCCGTAAATTCATACACATAATTTAATATTATGATAAAACATTGTAATAATTGTGCTTGCATACTCCCACATCACTACAATTTCCTTACGTATCTCAAAAAAAAGTCATAACTAGGGAAGACACATTTTGTAATTTGAACATATACTATATATCTTCTTGTCCTTTGGCAAGACTATATGAAGTTGGTTAAGTTGACATACTTTTCCTTAAAAATTTGAGTTGAAGATTTACTAGTAAAACTCTAGTTATAAAGTGGCTTGCATTTTATGGCAAAACAAAGAAAAATGGATTCCTGAGGTTGGCTCGTTGATGTGTGGGCGTGGCCAATGAAGTAAGAATCTGGCGTGATGCTACTGTTAGTATATCTGAATTGGTCTGATCAAAAACTGGTGTTTGATGTCCAAACAATGAGTTTTTTTTGCAGCACCACCTTGTGTCAAAGAGTGGAATTGCATGCCACTCTGCGGTTTCACCAGTAAAAAAAAATCGCCTAACAAGGCATATACAAAAAATATACAAAAAATGAACTCTTCATAGTGATTATGAAAAAGCAAAAGCGAAACTTTCAAGCGGAAGCTGAAAGGCAGAATAGAGCGGAATACTGTTTCGGAGCGACACGCCAGAGGTGCAAAGTACTTGAGTAAATGGACTTTGCTACTTTACTTGTAATTTTTTGCTACTTTGTACTTGTACAGGTTATCAAAAATAAAAGCAACTTTTTTTTTTTGCACATTTTTTAAAATTGGACACTTTGCAACTTTGACTCAATTCTTTTTGAAATAGGTGACTAGTTACTTGCACCGGAGTAATTCTTAAAATAAGTATCTGCACTTTTACTCAAGTATATGTGTCTGGCACTCTTTACACCTCTGCGACACGCCACTAAAGTCAAACATCCACGTTATCAACTCATACAAATCATCGGCAAAGTTCTTCATATGTCACTGCGAATAAATAAAAAAATGGTGAATCCAGAGAAGCCAAACAACCGTCCTCGTGCTCGACGAGCGTGTAGCGTGTGTGTCATTCCTTCACTCCGCCTGACGGACCAATCAGACGGACTTATTCATCTGCCAGTTCATCCAATCGTCAGTCGATCCCGCCTCCACCTGACAGAGAAGGCACTCGGATGGGGCGAAGACACTATCCAGCCGTTTACAGGCCAGTTGTTGTCCGTTACCATGGTGACACGACCCACAAAAGTGCACCGTAGAAACCAGCCCAAGTTTGGATGGATGCTTCCTATGATCTGAATGGGAGATGAATGTCTGTGAGTGTGTGAAGACACCGTGAGGGCGGCTTCATCCATAACAGTGCAGGTAAGGAGGACTCAAGCAAGGTCGGGACAGACATGTTCCTCCATGTTTCTCCATGAGGAATAGCTCTCGGAGGCCCAGATTCCGACCAGGAGATGGTTTGATTATAAGTCTGAGCTGTACCAGCCACCTTGGCAACCACCAGCTAGTCCTGGGACCTTTTTCCTGGGACGTACATCCGCTTTTTTCGCTTCTGGACGCTCATTCCTCGCCTTCCTCGACGTACGTGGAGGGGAACCAGCCCACCTGCGGATGAAGCGCAACAGGGTGTGTCACTTCTCTAGTGTGAGCAGTGGGCGGGACTCTTTGCTGGCCACACCCCCCCCACAAAACTTAAAACTTAAAAACCTAAATTTAGTTCTAATGTCCTAAAGCAGGGGTGGGCAAACTACGGCCCGCGGGCCACATGCGGCCCTTTAATTGTTTTAATCCTGCCCGCCAAACTTGTAAAAATTAAATCAAAGTCAGATATTTTCAAATGTAAATTCGGTTAATCTGTTATTAAGGTTAATTGTATTTTTTTATGTAATAAAAAGCGGAACCATAAACACAAAATGTACGTTAAAGAATTTAATTATTTTTAACGTTTATTATTACTTTGTCAGTCAATGGAATCAGCTGTCAAAAATATCAAACGTAAATTTCCAAGAAACATACAAAAATCTTCACGTTTTGGTTCGAACATTTTTTTTCGCTTGCCGTTTGGTCTTCTGACACCCGTTCTACCCGTTTTATATAGTTATTGTTCATATATTTCAATCTTTCTGTCTTCTTTAAGCTTTATATGAAACTGTTGTAAACACATATTTTAAAATCTCCCATATTTTTGATGTATGCATTTTGAAAATATATATAACAATGTTTCAAGTGTATGTGGATACATTTCTTCTCCGTACGGGACACTTATTTATAGTCCTTATTGAGAAAATATATCCTACTTTTATATATTCTACTTATATTATACTTATATTATATCTACTTATATATTCTAATATATTCTACTTTTTCTAAATTGTGCACCCGATACCCTTAAGGACTCGAATAAACAGATAACCAGACATAACATTACGACTGGCCGGACATTTTTTCAATATTTTTAAACTTTGAAAGCGGGTCAATTGGACCTAAACCTAATTAAGCAGGGTGAGCAATTGGCCATGAATTACAGCCAATGAAAAGCTCTGGTTGATCTCTTACTCACCCGTCCGTTGACCTCGCCCCTCCACCAGCCATTGGCTCCGGTTTTGCTGTAGATCTTCACCACGTCTCCTTCCTGCAGGGACAGTTCCCGCGTGTCCCTGGAGCTGAAGTCGTAGCGGGCGATGGCCACGCCCATCACCTTAGGAGCGAACACTGCCGAGACAAGACGAGGAAAGTTTCAGCACATCCCGTCAAACTCTACGTGAAAATGACGCAGACAGAGAAGATGGCAGATCTTCGGGAAAAGTGGGTGAGGACTAATCACGGCCACTCCGAGTAAACGATTTTAGCGAATCTGGGACGGCTCCAATCACAGCTCGAGTGGCTGTTTTGATTGCATCTCCAGACGTGTCAACAGCGATAATCCGCCGGGTTAATGACATTCCTCAAGGTTCTTCCTCAAAAACCAGGACACTACCGCGGCGCTCCACACGCCATGTTGGACGCGTTCTCTGTGTTTGTTTGAACACGCCATGGACAACGTAGGACTCCGTTCAACCTCTGTTTCATCGGACTTCAGTGGCTTTTGCGGTTTGTGAACGCCAGCCAGTCGAGCTAGGCCTTCAGCCAGACGTGTGTTGATGAGCTCGGCCAGGACGCTTTCTAGCCGCTTTAAAGCCCGTAAGACTGGGAATCGAATGGCTCTTGGAAGTGTAAAGCTAAAGCAAAACGGAATGTCAAGGAAAGCTGGTCTATATGAGTCAGTAGCTCCTTTCACACAGCAATGGCGGAGAAATGCTGGAAAAGTACCAGAATGACTTTCACGGTACACTGTAAAAAAGTGTCTCGATGGATCAAAGTAAACAATTTGCGTCAACTTGTTACACCTAATCACTTCACTTAGGATCTACTGAAAATGTTTACTGTGAAAGGAATTAAATACATTAACTATAATAGGTATAAGAGCATCTAACATTACATCTTGTAATCGTTTTAATATTTATTTTATTTTAATAAGTTGCCTTATAAAGAGACTCCAATCAGCAGATAAGCTACTCTATTAGTCCACTCAACAGACAGGCAGCAACAGCGCCACCCATTATGGGAATGGCAAACTGGTAGAAATGCAGCTGAGTCTCTGCTTACATAACGAGACACATTGATGGTTATTTACATAATTACCTTATTTAAACATCTATTGTTTCATAAAAGACAAATTGCTTCGATTGCTCCTTCTTACAACAAAACAAGATCATGTAAATGTGTTGATTTATTTTAAAGCTTAAAAGAGTTAAAAATTCGTGTACAGCACATGCAAGCTTCTCATTGGCTCATTGGACAGTTCAAGAAACAGGGTCTTCTCTTTTCATCACCATCTCCAAACCACATTTTTACTTTACTTTAAAGAAATGTATTTACTTTACACTAAAAGACTTTCTTTTAATTTGGATGAAGCAGGTAATTTACATTTTACACTAAGGGTTAGACATCAATTTAAATGCTTTGAGTTAGTAAACATGGATAACGGCGTTAATTGTTTCTTATGTGACGGCGCCACTAACTGTTCCTTTGATGTGGCGACACATGTCTTCATCCTCCCGAATTATTAGAAGCGCTTTGATTTCGTTGTCGTTCCAGTTGAATTACATTTCCCACTGTGATTTCTGTGAACCGCGAGGAGTGACTATTCTGTGACATCATCAACAGGCGACATATTTTAATGGCCAGACCTGCATAAGCGCACGAGATCTGACCCACGCCAGAATGTTCTGATTGGCTCAGAGCAGTCCGTGTTTTTGTTATTTCCGCATTTGGCTTGTAGCGGCTCTGGAACTCTGCTCGACACCTGCCAGCATCCCATTGGCTCATCCTGGACAGGGCGGGTCTATAAAAGACGCACCGGAACAACTGGCGCGGAGCTCAATCTATTTGTAACCACGTTCCTGTGAATGAAATTTTCGATATCTAGTACGTAGTTTACGACATCTAGTTTATTTTGTTGGTATTTATTTTCCAGTGTGTTTTGTTTGTTATTCTGGCAATTGGACACTTTTTCGTTTTTTGCATTTATATTCACGTGGAAAAATGAACCACTTATTGTTTATCACAAGAACAGTTTTGTCTCGTCCCTGTCACATTTTCGGTTAACTCTTTCACAATTCGACAACGAAACGTAATATTTGGGGGCTCGTCCGAGATTAACTGTTCGCCGGTTTGTTGTCCTCATCTCATTTGTTTTTCCCCTAGAGAAAATGTATTGTCAATACTGTCAACATTGTGGTGAGTACATTTTGCTCATACGGTTTCCCGAAATATTCCCGGAACGAATTTCCCGGCATTTGCCTGTTCACACATAAGTGCATGCCAGCAATTTACCAGCAATTTATTTTTATTTTGCCGGGAATGTCTGTATGTGTGAAAGAGGCTAATATCTATAAGCGTAGCTAGCGGATGACGTAGCGTGCGGCGTGAGATGGAATGAACAGACACACAAGATGGCAGAGGCCGTCAAGTCGGAAAGAAAACATGGACGGAATGGAGTAGAAAAGTAGTGTACCTGTACCTGACCAGAACGGGGTGGTGGAAGGGGGAACAAAGCTGTAGCCGGCAGGAGTGAGAAAAGACAGCCCGCAGAGCAAAGGGGCTGAGGTGGGCGGAGACAAGGCGTGGCAGAGAGGGGGAGGGGCGGGGCGAGGGCAAAGAGA
This sequence comes from Paedocypris micromegethes, assembly GCA_028031935.1. Lineage (NCBI taxonomy): Eukaryota > Metazoa > Chordata > Actinopteri > Cypriniformes > Paedocypris > Paedocypris micromegethes. The sequence goes on along the minus strand of CM051494.1, from coordinate 14,394,307 downwards.
AAAAGAAGCAGGTTTAATTGAAGCGTAACAAGTTTAGTCACAAAACCACCCGTCAGGTTGATGGGAAACGGCGCCACTTGCCAATTCGAAAGCATTTTTATTCCGGTCTTGTTCCACCGAGCAGCTGAGGTTTGTGTTTACTGGTGGAACCCCGAGACCGTCTGTTTTCCCTCCTGCCATCTGATGCTCCATCTGACCGGCTCGGCCCGGAGCCTTCGCTTCCTCCTCTGCGGCGCCGACACAATATGTTTCCTCACACGATGTTGTGTCGAAGCCGGTCAGAGCAATATGGCTCCTGGTTTCACTAACACCACCTCACTGAACAATGCGCAAGTTGGTACTCGGCAGTCTGAGATGCAAAGATGCTCTTCACACCAGTGTTACATTCGTTGACGAAATATTTTTGTTATCGTCTTCGAACGCAACGAAATTTTTCCCTGACAAAACGAGAACTATATAAAAACTCTTGCTCAGGGACGAAAATTATAACTACATTTGTTGGCACATCAACGAATCCAAACGAATGTCTTTTGTGGCGACGTCCAATCATAAGCCGAGCTTGTGGAGAAAGGCGGGTGCAAACGCGCAAAGGTAATCATTGGTTAATCGGCTATAGAAGCCAGCAACTTCAAAAATTCCTTCTCCCGGAACAAAAAAGCGCTCCGATATATGGAATCACTTTACATTCAACGCGATCTTAAAAAAACTATCTGTACTTCGTGTGGAGCAACAATCACGGGCAAAAATACAACACACCTGAAGCACCATCTGTTGATGAAACTTCTTTTTTTCCTTCACCGTGCAACCATTTGTTACTTATTAACAGTGATGCAATTAGAATTTATGTTATTTTACTGCATTTAATTTCCTCTTTGTTGAGATTTCATTCATGAGAATACATTTATTTGGAGTTTGTAAAAATAAGTTCAAGAAAAACAAGTTTTTCAAAATAAGATCTTTGTAAATATTTTATGTTCATAGTTAACTACGTATTCAGAATTCCTAGACATAGCAACTTTAGCAAACATTTAGAATATATAGCACCTATAATTTTGTTGACTAAATTTATATTGCAATTTAGTCAACTACAATGTTGTGGTATGTAGTCGATTAAAATTAGACAAAACTAAACAAAATCCAAACAAAAAACGGAGTTTTAGTCAAAATACTATGACTAAAACAAAATAAAAAATCTTTGTCAAAATTAACAGTGCTTCACACATTAGTCTTCTATCTGGCAGGTTCTGTAAAATCAGATCTGAAAATCTGGGCCCTGAGATTAAAAAGGTTACAAACCTGTTCTAAACTGCGTAAAAGAATGAGGAATCATCAGACCCAATTGTCCCACTCTTGTTAACCGATGTCTGGGATGTAAATGACGATAGTTCTAGATCTGCATTTCATGGGTCTGCCAAGAGCGACTAAAACCCGAGAGGTCTTCCTATATACATATATAAATAAACACCAGAAGAAGTCTGTCTGTCGAGGTCGAGGTCACATGTAGAGCGCACATTCACAGTTATGTTTCGCCTACACGAAGAAGTCGATGGCCCTGCTGGTCTATAGGTGGATTCCTTGAAGCTCCCAAGCCGAGGTTCACATGAAAGTCTTCAGCGCCTGTGGAAGACGTCTCCAACAACATTTGCATTTGTTGGCTCAGAGTGGCGAAAAAAAGAAAAGGCTGTGGGAATAGCGAGCTGCAATGCATGATGGGAGAGCCATTGCTTGGTCAGGGATGGATTATCATCATCTCTTCCCAATCGTGACGAGACCCTCGCCGAGTGTGAGACCCTGCGCTCCCCGGATCCCTCGCTGTGACATATGGAGCCACAAGCAAATCTCGTCTAAGCGCTGATTGCAATGCGGCGTAAACTCTCTGATCAGCTCAGTAACTCGGGGTTTACTAACACGCTCTGCTCCAGATCTTTAACTACTTCTCTCACAGTCGGAGAGATTTCGACAGAGCTAGACCTAATCACATATACGCTAAATATTCTAGACCAAATATGTATAATCAGTGGGGTAAAGTACTTGAGTAAATGGTCTTTGATACTTGAGTATTTTTGCCTGCGTTGTACTTGTAATGAGTATCAAACATAAAAGCAACTTTTGCTCTCTACTTGACTACATTTGTGATTGAGTATTTGTACTCTTTACTCCACTACAATTCAATGGGCACTTAATGACACTTGTTACGTTGTGACTGAGACTGACTTTTTGTTCTTTTTGTTATCTATTTTGTTCTGCCATTTTGGATCATTGAGGTGCTAAATTTCATTTCTATATTAAGAAATACACCCCATAAATAAAGAGTTCTTTTCACATTTTTTGGTGTTGTTTTGAGCCTAAATTCACTACGAGTAAAACACTTAAGTTTTATTAAAATTAGATACTTTACGACTTTTACTCAAGCCTTCTTGGAATTAGTGACTTGTAATGGAGCAATTTTACAGTAGGGCATCCGTACATTTACTCAAGTAGGATTTTCAGGTACTCTTTACAACTCCATAGATCAGGGGTGTCAAAGTCATTTCGCATAGCGGGCCACATACGACCTAAGGAGATGTCTGGCGGGCCGGACCATTAAAATTATACCATACTTTGCATTAAATATCAAAAATAGCATGTATTTTCTTTGTTTTGGTGTAAAGAAGCACAAGAACATTAGGAACATATTGCATTTTAATGAACTATGCTTTTACAAAACATTCCAAGAATTTCCTCATAATTCCTTACAAATGTGCAATTTACCTTTATCATTCACATTTAGGCATTGCAACTTATCCCACTGATTGTACAAAGGCACACAACTTAAATTGGTAATGAAAAATATAGTATTGCACTTGAGGCTTTTAAAGAACTGAATTTTAAACACTTATATAAAATATAAATTAAATCCCTGCATACACCTTACAAACTAAGGAGAGTGATATTAAATGTGCAATGAAGAAAGTCACATTCGTAAACTTCATAAATGAAACATGCAATATTTAAATGCAAACAGTATTTAAGCCTTAAATACTGTTTGCATTTACACTATTTATCTATCTTTCTCCGTTTGGAACATTTTGATTAATGAGGTTGTAGCGGATAACACCTGTTTTCCGTTCTTAACAAGATTCTGTCCGTCTTAGTGATGCAGCGTTCTACTCCCATGGAAACGCCCCTTAGCGGACAATCAATGAATTGCAAGAAAAAAATATTATTATTATTTTTTTTTTTTCTATTTTTTTTCCAAACAATTCGGCGGGCCTGATCGAACCTACTTGCGGGCCGGTTCCGGTATCAAGTGTCAAGCCGTATGTTTGACACCCCTGCTATAGATAATTTAAATGATACCATCGATGTGTGAAATTGTAACTTAATTGTATAGTCTTTCGTTTATAAAAATGTATCATATATAATTGTATAAAATTTTTAAAAGAATTTTATTTTCTTTCCTGAAATTCCCGCCACAGCGTTTAATAATAATAATAATGATGCATTCAATTTTTATTATTTCATTCGTTTGAATTGATCACAATGAGATCTGGAGAAAGAAGGAACTCTGCTTCTGAATCTATTGGTGAAGAAATTTGAGGTCTCGAAAGAAAAACTAAAAGTGAATCAGGACGTTTGGCAAAAGTCCCGCAGAATCAAAAAGTCTGTCAAAATCCACGACCACAATGACGCCTTGAGAAAGAATGAACAACAATTCTGATTTTTTTTTAGCTTTCCTGATGCTTGGCAAACGTTGATAAGGGTCACGGAGAAGCATGGAACCAAAAGTCGGTGGAAATCCAAGGTGACAATGACGCCTCAACAAAGAAGTAATGACGCAAACCAGCAGTACGGCAACACCTCTAGAAGTTAGTAACAACACTTCTGAACTTGAAAAACTCGAAATCACAAAAAGAAAGAAAGAAAAAGTGCCAGTACATTCAGCAAGTGATAATAAAGGTTTGAAAGAAGTGCAGAACCGGATTGGAGTTGACGATTACGACTACACCTCGAAAAGAGAGTAATGATTATTTTGTGTTCCTGCTGTTCGTTTTACATTTCTTCTTACAACTATAGACTTTTCGCACTTGGCGTGAAATGTCATTTTTTACAATGTCTAGGCAAAGTATGAAACAATGTATTTTCGAGAAATCTTTTGAATTTCTGTGGACACACACACACACACACACACATTTATATCAGCAATCCTGCACCCGAAAATAGGACACGCCCTCAATTCGGGACCGACCAATCAAAAGAGCAGAAAAACAACAAAGCCTACACATACTCTTTCCCACCTCTGAGAAATTTTCCAGACTCTAATTCTTCTTACACACTTGTACGTAGAATAAGTAGAATAACTTCTGGCCAACTGATTGTTTTTTTCCCCGTCGTGGAAATATTAATTTTTCGCAGCACGTGTTAGAACAGAACTATCGTGATGAACAGCGTTTACTGTTTACACACCCTCCATCACACACGCGTTGATGCTGAGATTAGCTTTAGAAAGAACATCTCATTAACTCCGTTAGTCGTCTACTCATTAACTCTGTTATCACCATTTAATTGCGGATGTAACAATAAGATTATTCACAATAAATCATGAGCAATTAATCGCAAAAGAACTTAATCAATGCCAGGCACTTTTCATGTTATTAAACGCGCACACACATGCACACACACAATTTTGAGTATATTTTATAATTAGTAGTTTGTAATTACCCACATTTTTATGAGCAGCTACTAAAACATGTAATTAGAGGGAATTTGCAGGAATATATATCCGTTGTCAATTTAAGAAAAATATATATTTTTTTGCTTTTGTTGCGAGTTCGTTCCAATTTTTTTAACTGTTTGATGTTCATTAGCAGTTACTTATAAAAACATTAGCAGAATTTTACCTAACTAGTTTATTTATATATATATTTACCTCATAAACAAATCTTTTTTTTGCACCAAATGTTGTAACAATACAATTGTAGTAGTAAATAGTAAATAGTAACGATACAATGACAATAAACGCATTCTATTCTATTCTGTTCTATTCAGAAAAAAAGACTGGGTTATAATGTTCAAAAAATGTAACATTTTACCTGAAAAAAAAATGGCTGTCTAAATCTGCTATTTAGCTGACTAAATTGTAACAAAAATACAATAAAAAAACATGGAACACATTGAGTTCCGCGGAATAAGACTCGATTCACTCTTCCCCGTTTGTTTATGTTTATATATTTTGTATTCATTATTTTTTAGTAATTCTTATTATATACATTTTAAAAAATTAAGTTTTTTTTCAAAAAACAAATTAAGTTATTAGAGACAATAAGCAGGACTGTCAAAAAACTTAAACTAAAGCTAAATATGTAGCAAGTAGAGTTTTTCCCCAGACAGACATTAGTAATCAAAAACAGATTTTTATTTATTATAATTATTATTATTTATTTTTTTATCATAACTTAGCTATTTGATAAAATTTATCTTAGCTATTATTTGTGGCCGGAGCTATTTATTTTACATGTGTCATGTGCCGTCCATATCATTTTTCCGATCTTCCATGTGGAAATAAATAAAACTTCAATATTTGCTATCGTTGCTTTTTTTGTCTTTCTTAATGAAGTTATATAACATTTTTTGTTAATCATTGTTTAGCAATTCTTATTATATTAAAAGAAAGCTAAATATGTAGCGACCGAGTTTTCTCCCCAGACAGACATTAGTAATTGGAAACAGATTTTTCTTTATTATGATTATTGTTTTTTTTTATCATTATTTTGCAGTCTGTAGTTATCGTGACCGCAACACGAGCGGCCCAAACACTCCAACAAACGACAAAAAGCCCTGCCGTGAATGAATTATAATAAATAATAAATATTCAAAAAAATATTATAATAAATAATAAATACGCGACGTACTGTTGGCGCCGTTTTCTGGCTCACGATAGGCGAACTGAAGCGTGGTGTCGAGCGTCCGGAAGCCTTCACGCAGACTGTGATGCTTGTAATACTCGATCAGCTCCTGAACACAACACACACAACATGCTCAGAAAATGTGTTAAATAATGCGTAAATAATGTTTATTATTGATGCAGTGCTAATGAATCAACACAAATAATTTCATATGTTTATGTGAGTCGTACATTTTTTTTTTTTTTTTTCAAATTTAACCCGTTAATGCAGTTATGGGTAGTAAAAGAGAAAGGAGAAATGAAATGAAGTAAAAAAATAGCCAAGCACATGAAGAAAGAATAAAAGCCAAATTAAAAGTGTTTAGTTTGATACGGTTCACTGTAATATAGTTACATTTTATAACAATACATATTCAAATTGTTATAAAACAAATTGGTATACAAATTATAACGTGATGCTAATATGGAATATATTTTCACATTAACATGCTAATATGGAAATAAGCATTTAGATTTAATGGAATCATAAATGTTTTATCTATTTGTAAATTGTATTTATAAACAATTACACGCATATTTATGGTCTGTGTGTAGTGTTTGTTTTATGTTGATGTTAATTTATGCATGTTTATTTTTTTTTACTTTCAATTGTTTATTCAATTGGTTATTTTTAATAAATATTATTAAACCATTTAAATATATGTCAATGGTATTTTATACAATTTTATCTATTTACATGCTTATTTATGGTCTGTGTGTAGTTTTTTATATATTGATGTTAATTTATGCATGTATATATTTTTTAACTATCAATTGTTTATTCAATTGGTTATTTTTAATAAATATTATTTACATTTATTTAAATAGATGTGTTTTTATATGCAGACTATATATATTTTTATTTATTTATTTATTTTTTTCATTTCATTTTATACACAAGGTGACGTCAGAATATCTCCGGCCGTTGAACACAAAATATACAGAATGAATCCACACAGAGACCCGACATGACGGCAGCATTTGAAATCCAATAATGTTGTTTAACTGGCATTTGCCGGATCGAATCTGAAAGTGGGTTGGAGTGGAAGACAAAAGTCATGTGATTCTTTTCGTTTGCGTTGTACGGCGGGATTTCATAATGCCCTTTAGAAGGCAAACGGGCAAAACGAATGTCATAAATGCTACAAAGAGATTACAAATGCAATAAGGTGGTTTAATGCCAACGTTTATCTTTGTTAGGCCAATGGCACCAACCTTAAAAACATAAGTGCGGCATTCGCTTTTTGTGCGACGCGATTCGGCGGAGACGTCTGGACAATTTCATGAAAAGTGAGCAATAAATTTGTGTCAGACATGCATTTTGCAATATTAAATTTATAGGTTTTATTTACGTTTACTTTACGCTAACCAATTAGCCTTTTGTGTCGTTTCTCTGTGTTTGATTAGCGTTGTCTGTCGAGCAGACAGACATTAGTAATCAAAAACAGAAAATGGTTTTCTTCCATTTGCTCTTTTGCACATTTCTTTTGTGACATGAATTATTTTTTTCTTCTCACGTAAAAAGTTTCATTTTTGTCGGATGACAGTAGCAAATTTTGATGCTTCAATAAACAGAATTTTTATATTTCCTTTTTTACCTGAGAAGAAAGAAACATAAAAACCTCACCTACAAAAAAAAATGTTGTACGTAACTAAAAAAATATCAGCGGTGCAGCGTTAATAATGGATGCTCAACTGCGGAGTTCCGTAACTTCACTCTGATTTCGACACCACAGACATTAATAATCAAACACAGACGTGTATATCATAAGCTCAAATACTAGCAAGTAGCGGACACAGAACTTTTTTTTTTAATTGACAAAGAATATGTTTAAAAGATGAAAAGAATGCAGCCAACTTGAATCGATAAACAGAGCGAACTACAAAAACGAAACAAAAATTCACTCAAATGCTAAAATAATAGATACAATTGTAACGTCACGCTACAGTAGCACAAAAAAATAGATCTGTATCAATCATTTTTGTAGTTTACCAAATCACCACAGTGTAAAATGGATAAGGAAATTATCGATATTGATCGATACAGTTATCTTCACTCGCACACCTGCACACTTCGTTAAGACAAAAAGAAATCGTACAGAAGACGAGCGCTCACCAAAATGCTCCTGAACTTCCTGTTTTCCGCGATGTAGAAGCATCCCTCCTTTGTTAAGATCTTGATGTGCTTTACGTCGTTGTTGTACCTGTGGGCCATGAATAAATGATGAGAGTAATTTTCTGGTGATCATTGCGATCGATGCGAGCGTTCGTTCCCCTGTGGGAAGCTGCCAGGGTAATGCACGGGGCAAAGGAGCGGGTCGATAGTGAGGGCCGGGGCATCTCCATTAGTCCTGGGATTAAAACTGCCCGTTTAGGAGACAAAAAGTGAGCGGGACTGTCCGAAAACGGTACTTTTATTATTTTAAATTAAAATGATTTATGATATAATACAGTATGATAATTGATACAAACGTCAATATATGTTTATATCAATATATGCTTAGAATATGATCTAAACATATAATATTTTTTGTAGCAAAAATCTGTTTTTTGTAGAGTTTTTGGCAATTTAACCTACAGTCAGAGAGAAAAAAATTGATCATTGGTCAGAATTTATGCGGCGGAGTGAGTGATACTGTATATTGGTATTATTGTGAAAAGATGGATTAAGTTTTGGACATTCATTTTGTAATATTGGATTTACAGGTTTTGAATATAAATGTGCTTTATAATGTAGCAAAATATGTAGCTACTGATTAGTTTGTGGCACTTGTGAGTTTTTCTCAGGACAGACCTTAGTAATCAAAAACAGATTTTTATATTTATATATATTTATACATTTTTTTTAAATAATTGTGTTATTGCTATTTTATTTGTGGCGTGTCATGTACAGTCACGTGTCATCTAAATGAAGTAAATTTTAATTTTTTTAATAATTATTTTTAGTCATTCTTATAATTATTTAAAAAAAGTTATTTGAGACTATGAGTTAGCAGGACTGTCTAAAAACTTAAAATAAAGCTAAATATGTAGCTACCGATTAGATGATTTTTTTTTTCAGACAGACATTAGTATTCAAAAACAGATTTTTATTTTTTCATAATTTTGCTATTCCTATTTTATTTGTGGCATAAGTCACATGTCATTTTTTCTTTCTTTCTTCCGTATTGTGGGTGACTTTCCTTCTGGATGAGCTTTTTCTAAAGAACTTTAATATTTGCTACTGTCTTAATGAAGTTACTATAATTTTTATTAAGTATTTTTTAGCAAGTTTTATTATGTTAAATTTGTTGAAGTAAGTATTTTTGCTACGCTATTTTTCTTACGAAAATTACGTTATTTGAGACAATAAGTGAGCAGGACGGCCTAAAAGAAATGGTTCAAAGAAAGTCTTTTCGCCGTCTGTCAGAGACGAGTTTTTGGCCATTTCAACCTGCCACTAGAAAGCAACTGATCAGTTTACGCATGAAAGTGTAGAAAAAAAAAATAGATCAATAGTCAGAATTGATATTCGACACGGTGTCATTAAAATGTTCACAAACAATTCCAGCCATTTGCATGAATTTTCCGGCGGATTCCGTGATGGATTGAAAGTCAGATTCCCGCGCGGGAGACTCACTTGATGCTGATGGCGTACTCGTTGAACTCGCGGCTTCGATGGCGGACCAGGTATGTGCTGCTCCTCATATTGAGCAGCGCGGCTTCTGCTTGCAATCTCTCCATCGGACCGGCAAACCTGAATCAGAAACCCAAAGGTTAAGAGCTCGGAGATGGTTAAATATGCTAAACAAGCATTTAGCGTCGACCTTGAGCCAGAAAAACCCACAAAGTAAAGAGTCGAAAAAAGGTCAAAGTAGTTCTGATTGTGGAATGATGATTGTTGAGTGTGTGTGTGTGTGTGTGTGTGTGTGTGTGTGTGTGTGTGTGTGTGTGTGAGCGCGCACTCAAAGGATAAAATCTTTTGCTCAGTAAATTCAAATAATTTGTCAAGAAATGTACATTGTTTATTATTGACGCATTATTAATACAACAATAGAAATAATTTCATAAGTATAAGTGAGTCATACATTTTTAAACTTAACAATTGAATGCAACTATGGGTAGTAAAAGAGAAAGAAGAAAACATTGTGATGGATGAAAGCAAGTAAAAAATAGCAAAGCTCAAAAACAAAGAATTAAAGGAACATTAAAAGTGTTTAAGCTGTAAACTATAATATAGTTGATTTCATAACAATATGTATTAAAATAAATCAGTATGCAAATTATAATGTGATGCTAATGTGGATTATATTTTCACATTAACATGCTGATATGGAAAAATTATCAATAATAAAAATGCATTTAAATGAAATGAAATTATAAATGCATTACATATGTTATGCATTTATAATTTTACAATTATACGCTTATTTATGGTGTGTGCAGTGTTTTTTACATGTTAATGTTAATGTATGCATGTTTATTGTTTTTTTTACTTTCAATAGTTTTTCTTTTTAATAAATATTATTTTTAAACATTTAAATAGATGTGTTTTTGTATACGGATAATATATATATAGATATATATATATCTATATATATATATATATATATATATATATATATATAGCTGAATTTATAACTATAAATATAAATTAGCTGAATATTTTCACATTTAATATGTACATTTTATCCATCCATCTACATGCCACTTTTTAATTTATTTATTCATCTATTTATATAAAAATTGGAAAAAAAAATTCTTACCAAGGCTGTGAAGAGTAGTCAACGGGTTTAGGCACCTACAAAAAAAACGGCAAAAAAATTAAACACAAAAGAAAGTGACAAAAGCGTCGTCCAGAAGTGGAGCACACGTGTGCGCAGCTCTCCCCAAAACTCCGCCCACCCCGCTTTAAATAGTAGTAACTCGCTGCTCAAAACCGACACACTACCTGCTTATTTTAGCCGCAAATCCTGCCCCACTTCCCTCATCATTTTCTGACAAGGAGCGCCATAAACGCGGCCATAAAGATAAGCCGGTATCTTGTGCTCAAACTGAATCGTCTATAATTGCGACTGTAAATCATGGCGGCGATAAGGCCCGGCGTGTGAATAACACGCGTGACGGAATGACAAATCGGCTGGAGAGTAAAACACACACATTTACAGACAAATAATGGACATTTTTCCTTTTTAGAGACATAATTTTTTTATGTCCTTTTTGACCTTTTTGCCATAATTTGCATAGCGACTTTGCGTTGGTCTCGAACTAAGAAAAGCGCTTTATAAATAAACTTGAACTTGAACTTAAACCCACGCGTCACCATCCGGGCTTCTATATGATACGTCTACGATGGCGCTGGCTTTTGTTTGACAGACTTAAGCGTTACTAATGGTGTAAGGTGGAGTTTGTACTTACACATGGGCAAGGCTTGACCGCGTCGCTTGGGAAGTAGCCAACCTCTTTAGTGGCCAGGACTTTACCCTGAAACCATGGCAGGGAATTAGCTTCCTTAATTATTCAATGGCAATTACGACTTATCACCAAACCCCACAATCTCACGAGCGCCAGTCAATCAGAGCGGAGAAAAAGACACTTCGACAATACGGGAATTATGCTGGAAACGAACACTGCGCTGGCATCAATGCTTGGAAAAAACGTCATTGCCCGAAAGAAAAAAAAAGTGCAAAAAAATAATGTGTTTTTTTTTACATTTACATAATTTTAACCTAATCAGCAGATGTGTTAAGGATATTTTTATTATTGAAATAATTTCATAATTATTTTAGAAATTTGTATTATTTAAAAAAACAATATAAATCTTTTGAAAATACGAATTGGATTTTCTTTAAATCGTGCTAGTTCAGTTAGTTTTTGAAAAACAACAACAACAACAACAAAAAAGAAGGTTACCCTATTTATGCAAATATAAGCACTCCCCTGATTTTTCAACCACAAAATAAAAAAAAATAAATAAATAAAAAAATTGTAATACAGTAATATTAATAATAATACATTTTTGTCTATAAAAATTTTGTTTTCTTACACATTTCTGGTTTAATTGCAGAAGCATAGCGAAGAATTATTTCGCCCTGCACAGCAAACCATGCGTTTTGATTGTATTTGCAATCGACTCCTTGCTTGTGTTCTTCATTTTTGACTGTTTTCCGAAGCTTTTGGACTTTGTTTCCAGCCGTAAGAATTTAGCATAAAAATTCACTTTTCATAATGAAAAAAAAAAGAACAAGTTAAAGCACTTAGCAATAATTAATTCAACAACTAATTTCAACGAGTGAGCGAGAGAGAGATAGACAGAGAGAGAGAGAGAGAGAGAGAGAGAGAGACAGACAGACAGACAGACAGAGAGAGAGAATGAGTGAGAGATAATTAATTGACGCAATACTGAAATTTTTAGCACAATGTTCAGTGTTAATATTAGCATTAGCACTTAGCATGAAAAAAATCACTTATCATAACGAACAAAAAAGAACAAGCTACAGCGTGTAGCGTAAAGTCACGTAACTTTTGAGACATTGAGACGTGGAAAGCGCATCTCCCTCTTCCGTCGACAAATCTGATTTGTAAGTGGATCCTCTCGATGCATTTGCGCATTGACATTTTTTCCGAGCCGCTCGTGTGTTGTTGCTGATGAGGATTAAAGTCGTAACCCTGTTAGATCAGACAGATGGAAGCCCGCGGCCCAAATGAAATTACGCGGAGGCTCCAGAGCGCCAATAGTTGTCTCCGGGTTGCCGCGGCTACGGGACGGCGGATATTAGCGGGTCTCAGGTGACGCGGCGGGTGTAATTTTACACGAGTTAGAGATCAATAACTCAGAGGCGTGGAGAGAGATGCCAGGCTGGTGAAGTGTGCCCGCGCTGCCCTGGACACACACTGACCCGCAGGAGCAGTGGATGTTAAACTGGACATTATAGTATCAATTAAAATGTGTTGGTCCGCAGTTCAACTTCCTTTTCGGCTATATATATATACACATTGCACTTGGAAGTTGCTTATGGAATTTTTGCTTACTCACTTTTATAGATGGATAGATGGATAGATGGATAGATGGATAGATAGATAGATAGATAGATAGATAGATAGATAGATAGATAGATAGATAGATAGATAGATAGATAGATAGATAGAGATAAACAAATAATATTTTGGAGAGAGAGAGAGAGAGAGAGAGAGAGAGAGAGAGAGAGAGAGAGAGAGAGAGAGAGAGAGAGAGAGAGAGAGAGAAGAGTTAATCACAGTTGCAGTTTTTTCACTTTCGGTTTGGTGGAAATGCAAGGGTCACCCAGGTGTGGCTCATTATGATCAGACACTTGCTTGTCTCATCGATCTCCGGGTGTTTTGAATGTTCTTGAATGGACTTGTTAAAACTGAGATTCGACTTCATTTAGACGTTTCAACTGCAAATACGTAACTTGTTCGTCAGATTCAAATCTCTGTTCAACAAGCCGCCACTGTAGATTAATAGGGATTAGATGAAGACAATACTGTATTTACTTACACTTATATTTAAAAACAGACATTCTAAGCTTTATGTCATTTCTTTATGCACATTACAAGACATATGTTTAATGTTAGAGTGATAAGTATTTATTAAGTTAGTTTGTTTTCAGCTGACAAAAAGAAGGCAAAACGTACTTCAAGTTTTAGTTTTATTATTATTATTTATTTATTTACTTATTTTTTCAAAAAACACAATGTCCTGTTTTTATTAAGAGTGTAACCTAAATGGGCACTTCTAACTTTCAATTGATGTATAACACTTATATGTAAGTCCAATATTGACTTTATTTTGTGTGTTTTATCTTGAATAAATAGTGACTTGACCTCGGAGGGTTAAAAAACTAAGAAAATATATTGCAAACTGAACAAAAATTATACTAAATGATATTGCAGTATTTCAACTAGTGTTTATTTAGTGTTGAGTTTACATTGATTTACATATTACACCTCATTATTCATTAGTCCAAGCTTTAGTCATTTAATCGCCATTAATCGCGATTAATTTGGTCAGGGAAGTGCGATTAACTAGTTAAAAAAGTTGAATTGTTTGACAGAACTAGTCACACACACACATCTGTGTTTGTGTGTGACTGAAACTTGTTGGTAGAGAGGGATCAGAACAAGACGGACGCGTGACTCCAGAACCAGCAAACTCACCTTCCACCAGCAAGTGCGGACGTTGGCCTCCATCAGCTCGATGACATCACCGACCTGGATGTTGAGCGCCGGGCCGGACAGGGGACTCGGGACGCCGTAGTAATTCCGGATCGCCAGCATCTTTGGCAAACCTGAGGCACGAATAAAGGCTTTGTAATGTTAGAATGTCAGAGGAGTTTAAAGAACACAAATGTTTTCATTATTTATTTATTACACATTGCTATGCATTATTTAATTATTATTATTATTATTATTATTATTGTTATTATTATTATTATTGTTGTTGTTGTTATCCTTATTTTGTTTTGATTTTGTTGCTATTAATTTAGATTAAACAATAATTAAGAAAAATACTGAAATAAACATTTTCTTTTTTCAAATTTTATTATTATTATTATTATTATTATTATTATTTTTGTTGTTGCTGTTATCATTGTTGTTATCATTATTTTATTTTATTAATGTAGATTAAATGATAATTAGGAAAAAATACTAAAATAAACGTTTTTTTCCTAATTAGTATCAATATTAATATTAATAATAATACTAATAATAATAATATTAACAACAATACATAAACATTTACAGTTAGACACATATGCCATCTTCACAAAATAAATATCAGATATTGTAAAAATAAAAGAAAACTGTCATATATTTCTAGCTATGTGTTAATCAAAAATTCTAATTTTAAATGCAAATGTTTTTTTCCACATACAGAACCATTTACAATGTGACTTGTGATGACATATTGATAGAGATAAACATAAATAAATAAAGACATAAAGACATAAATAAACCTCTAGTACAGCGCAGTGAATATATTCATTTAAAAAAAGTAATACAACTGTACTCGTATTATTAACATGCTGTAATGTAAAATTTATAAGCACAATATCGTCATATAGATGTCATGATGTAGCCTATATTTGTTATAACAGGTTGTTGGTTTTTCTTCTTTTTCAAAAGCAAACAGACCAATTTTGTTCTATATTGTTACATATAAAAACCACAATATTTTCACCAAGTGACTTTTATTTGTTTTCCTAGCCTTTGTCACCTACAGGCTTGCCCACTGGCCAAAATCATGTCGTAGGCATTTGAAATTACAGACTCAGTTCTTTTTGCTTTTCTCGACTTCTTTCAGGTGGTTTGTGATCGTAAATAGAACCTTAAAAAAACTAAATGTGGAAAAAAAAAGAGTGTTTTGACACTCTGCACACATTAAGAACAGGTTTATTTACGTGAAGCCGTGCTCGTCAATCACTGAGCGACTGACAGCAGAATCACGTCAATCTATCATAAAAACCTCGGAGTTCTTATCTCGTGGCCATTATCGCTCAGACAATCTTCTGCACACACTGAGAAAGAACGTTCATGATAATAATTAAATTTTATTTATGTAATTCATATACTTATTTTGATGTTCGGTCAATCCGATTGTGTGTTTGCTCAAGTATGCAAAGTTCTTGCAAGAATTGAACGTTCAAGATTTATTGCTTAAATGTGTTATGAGTCGCTGTGAAGTTTCCAGTGCTGAGCAAAACATTTATTTTTAAGATTAATTCTCTATGATTCTATGAATTAATATGACTCTGCTTTAAAATATGACAAATGTAGAAGCGTGAAATTCAATCTATCAAACGAATTTCATTGGATTGTAAACCAAAGAAAATACAGTTTTGTGATTTTGACAATACCATGCGGAAACCTTTCAAACTAATTGTCTTTTTAAACTATTAAATAAGTTGAATTCAGCCATGTACAATGGATGTTCTGGGCTGCTTTTGTTCTACTCGTTTAATTTTATTTTCATTTTTATGTAATTCCCACAGTAAATTAATAGTGTAAAATGTTTGTAGTAATTTGTAAAAATGAAAAGGTTTACATAATAATAATAATAATAATAATAATAAAAAGAAGAAGACTCATATTAATAATATTATTAATAACAACAACAACAACAACAACAACAACAACAACAACAGT
>CM051494.1:14344913-14357622 GCA_028031935.1 Paedocypris micromegethes | reverse complement strand
AGAGAGAGAGAGAGAAAGAGACAGAAAGAGGAGAGTAAGAGAGAGAGACGGGGGGAGAGAGAGAGAGAGGAGGAAAGAGTGAGAGAGAGAAAGACGGAAGAATAAAAAGAAAGAGAGAGGGTGAGACAGACAGCATATAAGTCTGATTAAAAGAGAAAGACAGAAAAGTTAAAGTTAGAAAGAGATGTGAGAGAAAGAGACAGGAAGACAGAGATAGAAAGAGAGATTGAACATAGAAATTAGGAGAAATAAAAAAAGAGAGAGACACATACCGACCAAAAACGACAGAAAAAAAGAGCGTGAGAGAAAGACAGGGGCGGATTGAGAGAGCAAAAGAGGAAAAAGAGAGAGGAAAGAGAGAGAAAAAGAAAGAGAGAAAGAGAAGGGTGAGTTTATCAATAAGACAATTTAAAAAAAAGATTTAAGAAAAGAGTGAAAGGAAGGAAAAAAGAGAGAGAGGAAGAAAGTGAGATATAAAGAGAGACAGAACTTACATCTGAGCAAAAGAGAGAGGGAGAGAGACAGAAAAGTGAGAGGGAGACCGAGACAGAAAGGGAGATTGAAAATAGAAATTAAGAGAAAGAGAAAAAGAGAGACACACACACATAGACCAAAAAAGACAGAAAAAAGAGTCTGAGGGAAAGACAAGGGCGGATTGAGAGCGAAAAAGAGGCCCCTGTCTAAAAAGAGAGGGATGAGAGAGAGTGAGAAGATCAATAAAAGCCAGTTGAAAGAGAGAGAGAGAGGGAGAAAGAGAGAGAGAGAGAGAGAGAGAGAGAGAGAGAGAGAGAGAGAGAGAGAGAGAGAGAGAGAGAGAAGGCCGTATTAATAATGCTCTCTGCGTTTAGTCCACAACTGAAGAAACACATACACATAAACCCGGAGCAGTGGGCAGCATTTTGTCTCTGCTCATCTCACACACACACACACACACACACACACACACACACACACACACACACACACTTCCAGTGGTCCAGGCTGGGGTCACGCAGGAGAGCAGACGTGTGATGGACACGGACACGCATGAAATATTCATGTCAGACGGCGTGACGCGCATGTGGAGCAGATCAAATATTAAAGGAGCGGTGTGGAAGATACACACGGGTTACACTGCCCCTAGTGGACAACTACTCCACCTCACGCGGGTTACACTGCCCCTAGTGGACAACTACTCCACCTCACGCGGGTTACACTGCCCCTAGTGGACAACTACTCCACCTGCTGGACTGTGTAATATAACCTCACGCGGGTTACACTGCCCCTAGTGGACAACTACTCCACCTGCTGGACTGAGTAATAACAGCTGCTGAATGTTCAAGGAGCAACTAGTGGGCTCTACTGCCGCCATGTGGACATTAGTGGTAATAACGTAATTCAACATCTCATACACTGCACATAATGCGAGTTAAAATGACAAAATTACGTGATTTCACATATTTATGTGATTTTGTGATTATTACATTTATATAAAATATCTATATATCTATCTATCTATCTATCCATCCATCCATCCATCCATCCATCCATCCATCCATCTATCTATCTATTGATCTGTCTGTCTGTCTGTCTGTTTATACATCCAGCCATCCGTCCATCCATCCATCTATATTCCTGTCTATCTATCCGTCTGTCTGTCTGTCTTTCTATCTATCCATCCATTCATCCATCCATCCATCCATCCACCCACCCATCCCCATATCTATTTATCTATCTATCTATCCATCCATCCATCCATCCATCCATCTATCTATTTATCTATCTGACTATCTATCAGCCTCATTTCTATCTATCTATCTATCTATCTATCTATCTATCTATCTATCTATCTATCTATCTATCTATCTATCTATCTATCTATCTATCTATCTATCTATCTATCTATCTATGTCTGTTTGTTATGTCTGTCTCTCTTTCTGACTTTTACCCATCCTTTAATCATATCTTTTTCCATCTGTCCATCCGTACATGAAAAAAAAAACATTTGTATGACACAATAGCATAAATTAAATTATAACCGAACCATTCCCCCCCAATTACAGCGAATTGTACAGTAAATCTTGTGCAATCCAAATGTTCCGCTACAGAACCAGGTGAAAGGTTTAGGCTGGTAAACCTGGTTTCAGACCTGCAGGAGCAGATGGTACTTGAGGACCCTCTGCATCGGGACCACCAGCAGATCTCTCAGCGTAAACTTCCCGTTGTTCGCCCGCTTGGAACACACCTACAGTAGTGAAACAAGAAAAGTGAGGAATTCATGTTGGTTATTTGGTTTTTATTTGTATTTTTTCTTAATGTTTAGACAAAATACAGGGCAACACTAACATGCTCCACCAGGGGGCAGTATCTGACCAGATAAGACAAACTATATGAACGTATTTATATTTTAAATCCAACGATTTGTGATTATTTAAATGTATATAAAAGTTAAATACAATTTTATATACTGATTTATATATAATTTTATTTAATATGTATATACCATTAAGTAATCAGAAATCCTATATATTTTATTTAACTTTTATATACATTGAAGCAATCACATAAAAGTATATGCTTTTATTTTACTTTTATATTCATTTAAATAATCACAATTTATAAATAATTTTTCTCAACTTTTATACACGTTTCAATATTCACAAATTGTATATAATTTTATTGAACTTTTATATACATTTAAGCAATCACAAATCGTATATAATTTTGTTAAACTTTTATATACATTTAAATAATCAAAAAAAGTATGTAATTTCTTTTATATACAATTTAAGATGATTAAAATGTATTATTAAAATTTTATTTAACTGTTTTAGACATTTAAATAATCACAAATTGTATATAATTTGCCGGTTGCTAATAACAAATTTCTGGAGGTCATATTTGTCATTTAATGAAATTCAAATTTTTATTATAATACAATTATAATGACATACTGTTTAATTTTTAACTATAATATAGTTTATAATAATCTATATTCTATATATTATACAGAATAAGCATTATTGTTAATAAATATATTGTGATGAAAAAGTATCCGTTCAGTACAGCTCTTAATACATTTATTATATTTATCTTCATTTTTTTCTTTGTTTGGAGCATTCTATTTATAATTCCTACTCATTGTGTACTTGATTGTGATATGCTTTTTTTGTGTTTTGTACGTTGAAAGAGTTTTGAGTAATTATTTACTCTGACAAAAAGGGGAAAAAAAGTGTACTGTAGTTACACGCACTGGCCACCAGGTGTCAGTGTAGCTACACGCACTTTAATGGCGTTTTCCCGCGCGTGTGGCTTATGAAGTCAAACCTCCAGCATCAGCCTGATGTCTTCCCGGTTCTTGCAGATGTCGTCCAGACAGGCGATGGCGGGCTCCACCTGACTGCAGTACTTCCCGTAAAGCACCAGTCTGTCGGCAGGAAGCAGACGCGCGTCAGGACAGGAAGCGCGGGAACTTTTCGCGGGAGGGTGTGGCCGTCACCTCTCCTTGTAGCTGATGAAGACCTGGTAGAGGTTTGTAGCGTTGTGTGTCTGAACCGAATCCTGCACCTCACGCAGAAGACTAGTGTGAACCTTCACCAGCTCCTACACACACACACGCACACGCACACTTGTTTCTTTTTTTTTTTTTGGTCTGTTCGTTCATTATTATCATAACGTTATATGCCTTTATCATATCATTCTGTCTGTCTGTCTCTCTGTTCATCCTTATATTGTTCTATCTGTCTGTTCATCCTTCATTTGTCCTTATATTGTTTTATCTGTCTGTTCATCCTTTATTTATTCTTATATATCAATCTGTCTGTCTGTCTGTTCACTCATCTTTAAATCAGTGTCTTTATGTGAATAAATGTCTTTCTGCTCATCCTTATATCAATCAGCCTGTCTGTCTGTCAATCAATCTGTTTGTCTACTTATCATTATATCAATCTGTCCGTCCATATGTCAGTCTGTCTGTCTGTCTGTCTGTCTGCCTGTCTGTCTATCTATCTATCTATCTATCTATCTATCTATCTATCTGGGTCTATGTTTGTCAGTCTATCAGTCTGTTTCTTTTCTTTAAGTCATATGTCCGTCTATCAGTCTGTCAGTCCACTCACTCATCCTTTTATCAATCAATACATCTGTCTATCTATTAATCATTCAATCTTTCTCTGTCTGTCTGTTTGTCTGTTCTCTCATTCTTATTGGAATCAACCAATCTGTCTGTGTTTCATTGTCTATCAGTCTGTCCATCCATCCACTGGACTCACTGGGATATTGATGAACACTTTCTCCACCTCCACGCCGGACAGTGTCTGTCCCAGAGGCTTCATGAAAAACTGCGAAAGAGAAATCAGCCGTAGATGTGTGTATTTATGATAATATAATATAATATAATATAATATATAATTGAAAGCAATATAATTATATCAAATAATATAACATAATATAACACACTTCAAAACAGTATAATATAATATATCATAATACAATATAATATACTATAATAATTAGGGCTGTCAAAGTTAACAAGTTAACGCACGTGATTAATTTTAAGTGCTTAATCGCGTCAATTTATGTAGACATATGTTTCATCTTAGAGTGATAAGTAGAGTAAAGTGTTATTATTATTATTTTTACAACATCCTGTTTTTATTAAGAATGTAACCTAATTCTTAATAAAAATAATGTACTTCAAACTTTCAGTTGATGGATAACACTTATATGTAAGACCAAAATTGACTTTTTTGTGTGTGTTTTACTCGACCTCAGAGGGTTAAAAAACAAAGACAATACATTGCAAATTGAACAGCAATTATACTAAATTATTTTACAGTATTTAAACGTGTGTTTATTTCGTGTTGCATTTACATTAATTTACATATTACACCTCAATATCCAATATTACAAGCTTCAGTCTTTTAATTGTGATTAATCACAATTAATTTGGTCAGGGAAGTGCAACTAACTAGTTTTTAAAAATGAATCGTTTGACAGCACTAAATTACAATTTAATTAATTTAAACTAAACTAAACTAAACTAAACTAAACTAAACTAAACTAAACTAAACTAAACTAAACTAAACTAAATTTAATTTAATTTAATTTAATTTAATTTAATTTAATTTAATTTAATTTAATTTAATATAGTATAGAATGGCATAAAATAACATAACATAATATAAATGGCTGTATACTTTTTCTATAGAGTCCAGCGTCTCTGTGTATTTTTCCTCCGTCTGTTTAATTTCCATCAGGCAGCAGCTCCTGACGTCCGTCTCCGTCTGCTTCTGCCATCACAGTCGTTCAGCGATGGTAAAGGACTTTTATTCGCTAAGAATGTTCTAGAAGGCGTGGCTGTACCTGTGGCTGTACCAGCTCCACCTTCATCAGGTCTTCATACACCTCGCCACCCTCGTCATCCTCATAAACACAGTCGTACAGATCCTCTTCATCCTCCACTCCGTTCTCACTGACACACACACACACACACACACACACAATTTTTGTTAAAGTGAAAAAATATATATTGGAAAAAGATAAAAGCACACACACACACACACACACACACACACACACCTACACACTGTGTGTATACACAATCATATTAAAACATATTTGTATGTTGTCAGTTACTGTCTACTAATTGTCTACAACAGAAGTAACAATTTGACTAATGTTTTAATAGTTGGTTTAATATGTAGAACTAATCAAAGAGTTACTAAGTTGTCCTAACTTTTAAATTAGTTGTTGGATATTTGTAATTTATTACTAATATCTTCGCTGTGTTCTACTTGACACATTTGCAATAAAAACGAATGCAAGAAAAATAAATATAAAAAATAATAAAAAATAAATAAAAATAAAATAATACATATAATAATACAATAACATATTTGTTATTTACGAAAAAATATCATAATTTGCCGATAATGAAAACAATGTTTTGGGACTCGGGTCTCGTGTGTGTGTGTGTGTGTGTGTGTGTGTAAAGACTCACTCAATCAAATCCTCAAGATGGTTGTATATGTCTTCATCCTCAACACTCTCTTCTGTAGGAAAGGGCCTAGAATAGAGAAGAAAAAAGCATCAGATGAAATATTAATTTTGATGTGCACGCCTAAAATAGTTAAAGCTATTTTCGGACTGGAACATATCCAGATATTTTTAATACCTGATTCCTGTTTGCTGAGCGATGTGAGTGTGGGACAGTTTGGACAGTGTGTCCATAACCTGAAAAAAGAACGACAAACACACCAAAGTTGACATTTTAAATTCCATAGAATACGTGCAATGACGTAATAGTTTGTTGATGTTATTTTAAGGTAAGATATTTTTTAAAATGTAGTAAAGTAATATTTTTATAATAATCTACTACTTCTCTTTCGGCTTTTTCCTTATCAGGGGTCGCCACAGCGAGTCATCCCTTTCCACCTCATTCTATCCCGAGTATCTTCCAGCCTGACCCCAGCCACCCTCATGAGATAAAATACTAAATTATAAGACATTATATAAGATATTTGTATAATATTAAATAATGTTTAGTTATTTTAAAATTGAAAGTGAATTTAAAGAATGCCATTAAGTACCAGTAGTCACCAATAATAATAATAATAATAATAATAATAAAAATATTTTGTGAGCTAAAATGCTAAATTATAAGTAAAACATGTTTTATAATATTACATAATGTTTATTTACTTTCAAATTGAAAGTGAATTTAAAAAGTGCCATCAAGTGCCAGTAGTCAACAACAACAACACTAATAATAATAATAATAATAATAATAACAATAATAATAATTACAATAATTTTATTTTGTGAGCTAAAGTTCTAAACTATAAATAAAATATTTTTATAAAATTAAATAATGTTTATTTATTTTCAAATTGAAAGTAAATTTAAAAAGTGCCATCAAGTACCAATAATTACCAGCAGAGGTCAGAATAGCCCAAACAAAGCTTCCTTTTGAGTCCCAGGATATCCCCAGTATTATAAAATCCGTTAATAATTATTTAATAATGCATTCTAATATGTAAAAAAATAAACTAAAATGTGCAATTGCATTCCATTAACACAAGCACGCGGCAACTAAGGGCACGGCATCACTACGGCTCCGAACTCTATAACACTTTGAGTTGTTTGCACAGTTGTGCCTGAGGATGACGCTTTCACTAATCAAATGCGATCATAACACAACAACTCAGCTTCCGCCGCAGTGCACACGCGCACGTAAAGCCGAAACTAGCGGTCGATGCGCGCGCGCGTCCACGTGGATACCCACGAGCGCGCGCACGCGGAGATTTACATGATGAATTCTGAACGCATCGGTCCATTCACAAATGAATCCAGCATCGCCTGTTTATGCAGAAAACGTCATCAGACCTTTATGTCCAACCAGCCGGAAGTAACGCAGAACAGCTTCTATTATCGCTCTGGATGTGCGAACTTGTCAGAAATTTTGGGGAAATGTACACTGTACAAATTTTCATTCAACTAATTTAAAAAAATTATTATTTTTTATGATTCACATCTAAACTTTATTACTTGGACCAACTAAAAATATTAAGTCAAGTTAAAAAAATCCGTAAAGTAGGAACTATGTTTCTGTTTTATTTATTTTTGTACTGAATTACATGTCATTTGTAATGCAATGAACCATCAGTAAGAGCAGATACGATGGCTCGTATCATTTAGCTTTCCTTGAATGATAGATAACAAAAAGTTGTTTATTTGACGCTGTGAAGAGAATCAAATCGAAGAAATATTATCCCTTGTTTATCAGACCGAGCGTTTTGATTGTGTCTGTTCCTTGGATTTTTCACTTCTTGCCCGTGTTCTTCATTTTCGCACCAAATTTCGCATTGAATACACCAAATAAAGCAAGCAGGAGAAGTTTCAAAGTGAACAAGCACTTTCAAGTTTTTTTTTTTTTGGTCAACTTCACCAGAACATGTTAAGAGGGTTAAACAGCAATGTCTGCTAAATGCATCGAGTGGAACGCAGCGTGTTAGAAGACGTGAATCTCCGGTCTAGTGAGTGAGAGAAACCAACAGAGCAGAACAGGAAGAGCAGAGCTTTCACTTTCATGAGGTAATGTGGCTATCAGAAGACACAAAGCTGAGGCCATTTGACATTTTAAAGACCCTGATGGTGCAGGAGACCATCACACTGACAGCTTGAAGAGAAAAATGTGGAAACACTTTAGGACTTGACCGATGGTGGGCTATAAAATCCCCCTGTGAACCCCAAAAGTCAAGGTTCTGCTTCCGGGGTCTGGTTGCTCATCGTTGAAAAGTCCTAGGAAAACCAGCCTCAAAGCCATAAAGAACTTGTCTTAAAAATCAAAAGATTGCCACTGTATTTACACAAATTTAAGCGTAGTTAAACATTTTTTTTTTATTTTATTCCTATTTTAGTGGCTCAAAAACTTGCCAGGTGCTTATAATCGGCAATTTCAAACATGCACGTAAACATAAGCGCCCATTTTTTTCACATTTCAAGTCTGGAGCAATCACAAAAATCAACGCAATTTCAGACTGTAATTACGCCTCCAGTTTTGAATTAGTACTGGACGGGTTTTTACTGTATTTTCATCGTCTTGTGTAAATCATCCCTCACGCATTTAAAGAAGATGCTCCTGTTCTGCTTTGCGACTATAACACTGGACTAATATGGTCATACTTTTTTGTTCTCGTCAGCAATCGAGCCACTGCATTCTGAACTAACTGAAGTTTATCTAATAGTCGGGCAGGAGAACCTCTCAGAAGACCATTACAGTAATCTAACCTTGAGGTCATAAACGTATCAATCTTTCTGCATCCGACCTAGGGAGCATGTGACACGGCTTTGCAATATTCCTTAGGTGAAAAAACGCTGTTCTGCAGACATGGTTTTAAAATGAAAGTTTATTATCAAATATAACACCTAAGTTTTTCACTGTTGATGTGGCTGACAGTTTAAGTTCCTTACTTAACGGATTTAAAGGGTCCTTTATTTTTAGGTTAGAATCAATAAGCAAGAATTCGGTTTTGAACAGGAAGTTTTTCATCATCCAGTCACTAATATCACTGAAACAGTCTAATATTTTAGTATATTGCGAGGTTTCATTTGGGCTTTGTGGAAATATAGTTTTGTGTAACATCAGCATAGCAGAATAGGTTCATCTGGACAAGGAATCTGGCCTTCAAATTATCACATTTACGTGAATATAAGCATCTTTTTTCCATGTAAATGTTTTCTTTTTTCCATAATTCAAGTCAGAAAAGAAAAGAAAAGAATAAATCAGCAATAAATGGATACAAATAACAAATGGACCTGAATAACAGAAATAAAGAAAACATTTAGTAAAACCAATATTTTTGACAAGTTAAATTTTGAAACGACTAGTTAAATTTAAATAGTTAAATTTCTTGATAAGTAGCAACATGTTGCTTTAACAGGGTTATAATGACGCACTAACTAATTGTTACACATTTACTAATTGCACGGGTACTAATTGTGCATAACTACTACTCAGACGAAACATACAGAGACTTTGTAAAACTGTGCATTACAAAAAAAAATGTAGCAAAGACAACAAATAAAAACATGTGATCATGATCTGGATTTTCTTTTACTCAAAGAGCAACGCTTACACATTGTTCAAAGGCTCTGTAGAAATCTCTGTTCAGTGTGTGTGTGTGTGTGTGTGTGTGTAATAATATTGTCTGCACTGATCTATACACACAAAGCAGGAGTCTTTAATCTGCTCTTCGTCCATCTATCTCCAGCGCTGTAATGTCACAAGATGAAGATAAACTATACACTATAAACTTTAAGGACAACAATCCGTCAAAACACGCACACTCACACACAGTCTTATATGTACTGTACGCCTAGGCTCCTATCCAAAACTCCCACTCGTGCATATAAATGTAAAAGTGAAAAAGCATGTGTCTAAAAATAATAATAAAAGACAAGCGAGTGGGAGGAACATGTGGAGGCTTCTTGGCAAACACAAAAGTCAAGGAACAAACAGAACAGAAGCTGGAAAAACTCTTAAAAAAATTGAACATCAATTAAAAAAAAAAAAATTTCACTGGTCCAACACAGTTTGTGAAAGAAGAAGAAAACCTTTTTTTTTTGTCCTAACAATGATAATCCATCCTACAAACGGAGCTTAAGACTGAACAAAGGAAACTTAATTTAAACGTGTTCCACTAATTACCACTAATTAATAATGAGTTAAATGTCCGACTGTTGACTGTAATGCCACCTAGTGTCAGAAAAGTGAATGTTTCCTTGCATCGAGAAGCCTTACTCAACTCACGGTTGTGTAAGTCTGGGACCAAATCTATTCCGATCATATTTTATTATGCGATTATAATTCTCGATTAGATTATAATTTCATCTTATTTACAACCCACCAGATTTTAAGCCGTTTTTACGGCACAGCTGAAAACAAACTGAGCTACGTGGACAGCGATGGAGTTGTATGACGGTGAAGTAAAGCTGCACGATTCCGGATAAAATGAGAATCACGATTTTTTTAGCTTGGAATAAAGATCACGATTCTTTTCACGATTCTTTCTGGACATTTTATTATTTTAAATATTTGACCCTGAAAATTGTGTTGTCAAACAGCAATATAATAACACACATGACACTTTGCTTTACATGTGAATAAAAAGAATGAAAAATATAATGTGATGTAAAAGTAATGTAAAAAAAATCACCATTAAACATAATAAAAATAAACACTCCAAGGTACAGTGTTATGTACAGTTAAGGACAAAATGATTAGCTCTGTTTAAAAGCACTTTTGAAATACTTATCAAATAATTATTATTTATTTGTGTCATCTTCTGGTTTGAAACCGCAATAAACACACACACACACACACACACACACACACACACTTCAGAACAAAATCCTTTTACCAAGTAGTAAAATGTCAGAATTGATAGCAGACTTACTTTACCGTTGTGTTTAATCACTAATTCTCCCGGTTTATTTTCTGTTTTTTTTTTTTTAAACTGGATGGGTGCCTGACTCACATCCACTATTCTAGTGCAGGTATTTAGCGGTAAAATAGCGTAAAATAACAAAAAAACGACAGAAATATTGCAAGATCTTCTTTCCTTTATAATATTTAAATGATTGCGCACGGCTGAACATCGCTTGATGCGTGCGAGTTTGGCAGAGGGGATAGAATCGAGATCGCGATCTTTTAACGATTAATCGTGCAGGTCTACGATAAAGATATGCAAATTGATTGGTCAGTGTTTCACACACACTCAAATGCGTTCACACACACACACACACACACACACACACACACACACACACACACACACACACAAACACACAGGTTAAAATAATTCCAACCTCCGGATCAGCGCTAGTGGATCGAATGAATATTATCATCTAATATTATCTTTATTATTAAGCAAATAAAATTGCTTTTGTGTGTTTAATGCGAATTTATCTGAATAAAGACATCTCACCAACATTTATATTTCAATATAAATACGATAAGCGCAACTCCTCTGCAATTTCTCAAGCATGAAGGGAGCAGCAGTCCACTCTCACACACACACACACACACACACACACACACACACACACACACACACACACACACACACACACAGAGTGAGTGGGATTCAAACTAAATGTTGAAGATGATTGTGAGTTGAAAGATGATATGCGCGTTGCTGCTTAAAAATGTCTCGCAGAACATTAAAACATCCCTGTATTTACTATTTTACACGTTTTACATTAGACAATTGTTTATTAAAAACCTGAAACGAAAAACATGCACATTTGTGTTGGATTTTTTGTTTTTATTCATGTATAAAGTGGATATAATATACAGTTATTCATACAATTGTATATAAAGAAAAATATACAATTATTGAGAATGGAAAATGCATCACATTTCTCTCTCCCCCTCTTCTTTTTCTCACTCTCTTTCTGTCTTTTTGTCTGTCTTTTTCTCTCTCTGTCTCTCTCTCACTCTTCTCACACTTCTCTTTCTCACTCTCACTTCTCTTTATCTCTCTTACTGTATATGCATGTCTGTGTCACGTTTTACCTCTCTTTCTCATCTCTTTCTTTTTATTCTCCTGTCTTTCCCTTTGTGAACACAACCCTCTCTCTCTATCTCTCTCTCACTCTGTCTATACTTGACTTTATTCTGTTTCTGTCTCTCTCTCTCTCTCTTCTTTATCTCTCACTTTTTTCTCTGTCTCTTTGTGTCTTTTTCTCTCTGTTTTTCCACACACACACTCTCTCGCTCTCTTTCTCACTCTCACTTCTCTTTATTTCTCTCTCTTTTGCTCAC
This sequence comes from Paedocypris micromegethes, assembly GCA_028031935.1. Lineage (NCBI taxonomy): Eukaryota > Metazoa > Chordata > Actinopteri > Cypriniformes > Paedocypris > Paedocypris micromegethes. Next base: position 14,345,315 of record CM051494.1, on the reverse strand, counting down.
ACATATGTCGGTCTGGCTTCCTATCTATCTTTCTCACCTCTTTCTATTTATCCTTCTGTACCCCCCCCCCTCTATTTTATCTCACTGTCTTTTTTCTCTTTGTATCTCATTTTCTCTCTTTCTGTCTCTCACACACTCTCACTTTTGCTCATTCTTATACTGTATGCCTGTTTGTCACACTATTTTTGCTTTTCTCTTTCTCTCTCTCCCTCTCTTTTCTTCATCTCGCTCTCTTTTTTCTCTTTCTATCTCTTTTCTCTGTTTCTCACACCCTCTCTCTTTCTCTCTCTTTCTATATAAATATAAATATATATATATATGGTTCTCACCTCTCTTTCTCACTCTCACTTCTCATTTATCTCTCTCATTCTGATATGCCTGTCTGTCTCACCCCCCCCCCCC
>CM051494.1:14333526-14344906 GCA_028031935.1 Paedocypris micromegethes | reverse complement strand
CTCTCTCTCTCTCTCTCTCTCTCTCTCTCTCTCTCTCTCACACACACACACACACACACACAAACAAACCATAAACATGTTCAAACGGCTCGTGAAGGTTTCACCGGAAGGTTTTTAACGGCCTTGGACACACGTCTTTAATAAACCACACGTCTTTGAGCTTCATCAAAGCTGACGACTCAGAAAAAAAAGCAGGAGCTCAGATCTCACAGAAAGAGTCAAATCTCCGAGACTAAAATAGCCGGAACTGGCTTTGCGTATAAAGCCTGGCGCTCCTCATCTGGCATGATTTCTCACGCCGCCGAGCTCTTCGCTGGGTAAGTAGGACATTCGGGGGCAGAAGATGTTAGAATGAAAAGACCCCGAGCGCGAGGAAACCCCCGACCACAGCGAGGAACTCACACACCACACACACTCCGACATTTCACATTCACCCTTGAGAGAGAGAGAGAGAAGGAAAGAGAGAAAGGCAGAGATAGAAGAGAGACAGACAGATAAAAGAAAGATAGATAGACAGATAAATAAAGAGAGATAGAAAGTTTGTCAAATTACCAGATTGAAGCATTATGCTACGCTAATTCTACAAATATAGACAGACAGATAGATCTCTCTCTCTCTCTCTTTACCTCACTCTCTTTTTTCCTCTTTCTGTCTCTTGTTATCTCTCTTTTTCTCTCTGTTTCTCTCTCTATATATTTCACTCTCTGTCTCTCTCTCTCTCTGTATCTCTCTATTTTAGTTATCTCTTTCTCTCCTCCCTCTCTCTATCTCTCTATATTTCGTTATCTCTTTCTCTCTTCCCTCTCTTTCTCTCCTCCCTCTCTCTCTCTCACTCTCTCTCTCTCTCCCTCTCTATTTCTCTCTTTATCTTTATCTCTATTTCGTTACGTCACTTTCTTTTTTCTCTCTGTCTCTTTTTATCTCTGTATATCTCTCTCTCCCTCTATTTATTTCTCTCTCTATCTATATCTCTCTCTGTATCTTTCTATTTCGTTATCTCTTTCCCTCCTCCCTCTCTCTCTCTCTATCTATATCTCTCAGCGTATCGCTCTCTATTTCTCTCTCTACCCCCCATCTCTCTTTTCGAAGAAAAGAAAGGCAGACAGACAGATAAACACAAGAGAGATAGAGAGACCGTCTGTCAAACGTCCAGACTGAAGTCCATCTTAGCACGATGCTACGCTAGTTCTACACATCTGAGTAAAGCAGCATGTTCCTGGCGTTTCCTGGATCTGCTCTCGGCGATTACAAGCCTCCGTCAGGAAGGAAGCGTGAGTAAGTCACCACACAACCTTCAGGGAACGCCACGTAGTGAAGAGGTCGACGTGTCAGGAGAGAGGAAGTGTGAAAACTTTCCACACAGTGAGATGATCCACGTCTAACACACGCCGGAAAACATTAAAGCCTTGTTAATACTGTAGAGGGAAAACTACACACCACTGGACAGAATGATGTACGGACACACGGACAACTAGATATAGATAGACAGATAGAGACAGAGAGAGAGAGAGATAGATATGTGTGCAGAAAAAAAAGTGGACACGCAAACAGACACACAGATTTATAGATTGATGGATGGATGGATGGATTTATACTAGATGGATGGATGGATGGATGGATGAGACAGATAGAATATTGAAGGACGGACAGATAAAGAACAAACAGACAGATAGAAAGATCAGCAGACAGACAGAGAGATAAAGAACAGACAGACAGACAGCAATAGATAGATAGATAGATGATAGATAGATAGATAGATAGTAGATGATAGATAGATAGATAGATAGATAGATTAGATAGATAGATAGATAGATAGATAGATAGATAGATAGTCGAAGATGCAGATAGATAGATAGATAGATAGATAGATAGATAGATAGAAAAAGAGGAGGACAGACAGGGCAAATAGATAGATAGATAGATAGATAGATAGATAGATAGATAGATAGATAGATGATGGATGGATGGATGGATGGATGGATGATGGAGGGATGGATGGATGGATGGATGGATGGGATAGAGGTTGGATGACGGACGGACGTACGGAGTAGATAGATAGATAGATAGATAGATCGATAGATGGGTTAGATAGATAGATAGATAGATAGATAGATAGATAGATAGATGATGGATGGATGGAGGATGGAGGATGGATGGATGGATGGATGGATGGCGGGGGATGGATGGATGGATGGATGGATGGATGGACGGATGGACAGACAGACAGACAGACAGACAGACAGACAGATAGATAGATAGACAAGCTGAGAACACGAAAGACATGTTAATAAATCCACAATCAGTCAGTACAGAACAATAAATAGTTAATTCCAATTACATATCGATCCAGAAAAGAACAAGTTCATTTAGACATGGCAGATAAACTGGCTGTGTTCATCTCTGGAAGCCGATTCTCAGCTCACGTTATCACTGAAAGAACCGGGAGGAGAGTCACACTACTCCATCACTACACACTGAGTAATAACCATATCTGCTCCTATTACTCAACTACACAAGGAGGATTGAGAAACGTCATTCAGCGTGATTACAGACCAGCTGTTACACAATAATAATTAATAAACACAACAACGAGCAAACATTTAGTACCATGTTTACGCAAATATAAGACAGCCAATATATAACTCCACCCCCTTTTTTTCTCTTGAATTTTAGACGTTTAAAAACTAGGTGGGTGCTTATAATCACAGGGTGCTTTTATTCGTGTAAATACGGTAATAAATGTTCGCTCATTGTTGTGTTTATCAAATACTTATACGTCAAGAATAATATTTAAGGTTTAAAATTTACTTGAAGGTATTTAAGCTTCTATAGGGAAGATATAACTTGTGACTTGTAACAATGTAACGTGCAAATTTGTGACATGCAAAAACGACTCAACTAGAAGTGTGCTCAACACATTATTACATTTTTTCACTTAAAACTGCCTATTTACGCAAATATAAGCACCCCCCTGATTTAACAAACCTAACTTGTGACTGGTATCATTTTTACATAATTTACCAGATTGATAACAAAAAGCATATTCTAGTGGTCAGAGCTTCATTTCCCAAGAGTCTTTGCACCAGTCAACTGCGTGAGGCCCGCCGAGCTTTATCTGAGGCTGTGAAGAGAATCGAAGTGAAGGATTATTATCCCCTGTTTAGCAGACCCAGCGTTTTGATTGTGTCTGTTCCTTAGATTTTGTACTTCTTGCCCATGTTCTTCAGTTCCGACTGTGTTGACTCATTCTGCGATAATGACTCTCCCAGCTGTTCCACATTAATAATTCAAACCTCTAGATCATACGCACCCCCAAGTTTGTAAGTGTCTAAAATTCTTAAGAAGGGTGCATATATTCGCATAAATATGGTTTTAAGGTTCTATAAGAAGTTCCATACTCTGTATTATTTGGGTTAATAAACTCATTCAAACTCATCAAAAACTACTCAACTAGAAATGTGCTCAACCTTCAAGAAAACATGTGATTTTTTTTTTTACTCATTATTAAAAACTAATGAAAAACTTTATTAAAAAATAAACACGTGTGATTATAACAATTAAATACCTACAAACTCAACACATTATAAGCATTATAAGTTTCTGCACAAAATACTTGATTGATTTTGCCATCAAAAGTGTAAAACATGTCCACAACGCATATTAATAATTCATAAAGATCAAAAGAGCGAACATGTTATACCGTAATTACACGAAGCACCCACCAAGTTTGTGAGTGTCTAAATTTAAAAAAGGTGGTGCTTATATTAGCGTAAATACGGTATTTGCTTTAAGCTTCTATAGGAAGTTCCATACTCTGTGTCACTCGGGTTAATAAACTCATTCAAACTTGAGACGATGTAACTCGTGACAATGTAACATGCAAATTTGTGACATGTAACATGCAAAATTGTGGCAATGCAACATGCAAATATGTGACAATGTAACATGCAAAAACAACTCAACTTGAAGTGTGCTCAACAATAGAAAGCCTGTGATTTTTATTATTTAAAAACGAATTAAAAACATTTTTTTTTTTATTAAATGACAAAAAAACAAAAAAACTCGTAACAATTAACAATGACCGGTACCACAAGAAAAAGTCCGCGCAAACTCAACACATTATAAGCTTTATAGGTTCAGGCACAACATTCTCTAATGATTTTGCCATCAAAAGTTTAAAACATATCCACGACCCTTTAAACGCAACCCGATATGTTTGAGAAGACCACCATCCCCCCCAGTTCCTGCCACAGCAGCCATCGAGCAGCCATTACTGAAGCGTCCTGTCATCTGATCCTAGCTGAACCTCACATCTACACAGGAACTACAGTCTTGAAGGGCACTTCATCTTTAAAAGAGTGCGCTTCTGCTCGGCATTTGTATTTATATACTGTACTTATTAGTAAAAATACTGTGAAATAAATGTTTAAAAAATCGAAATTGAAACATATAAATATTAAAGTTTTAAACACATAAAACTACAGGTAAGAAATGGTTTGAGAAACATATGCAATTCATTTCTGTCTTCCCCTGAGAATTATGTAATTACAAGTGAACGACAAGAAAACTGCAACCACACTCAAGCTACAAGAAACTACTGATAAAACAGCAGGAAACTGTTATGTGTAAAAAAACAAAAAAGCTGTAAAAATGTAATGGACAAATGACATATGGAAAAAAAGAAAAAAAATCAAGAAAGATACAGAATAATAACAAAAGTGCCAGGCAAAGTGCAGACAAAACAGTCAATATACCAGATACCTTTCGTAAAACTACAGGAAACTACAGAGGAAACAACATGAAAAGACACAGGATAATAACTTCAATAAATCGACAAGAAAGTTACAGATGACAATACAATCGAGCCACGGGAAACTACAAACAAAGCTACAGGAAATCTACAAGTAAAATACAGGAAAACGAACAGAAAGACACTTGGGAAGCTACAAAATAGCTATAGGAAACCAAATGTAAAACTTCGGGAAAAGTCAAAGAAAAAGCTGAAAACCTTGGGTTAAACTACAGAAAACAGCAGTCAAACTACAGCAAGCATTGCATTCACTAAATCTACAGGAAACTACAGTCTAGCTCCAAGAAACCGCAGTAACTACAGGAAACCTTTGCTAAAACTACAGGACACTACAGTCTAGCTATGCTAAACATTTGGTAAAACTATGGGAAACGTTTGGTAAAACTACAGGAAATATTTGGTAAAACTACAGAAAACTACAATATAGCTATGCTAAAGGTGGTAAAACTACAGGAACCATTTGGTAAAACTACAGGAAACTACATTCTAGCTAAGCTAAACATTTGCTAAAACTACAGGAAAATACGGTCTAGCTAAACATTCAACTACAGGAGACATTTGGTAAAATACAGGAAACTACAGTCAAACAAGCTTACTGCAGAACTACAACACAAGGTACATAAAATCTATCTACATGAAAAGTAGTTTTGAACACTACAGGATTCCTCGCTCACTCTGTATTCTAAATGCATGAGTTTTGCAGAGTCTGAATTTTGAAACTTTTGCAACAACAATTAAAAAAACGTTAACATTTCCCTTAATATTTTTTGGGAAATCATAAGTCATGGGTTGAAAGGAAAACTGAGAAGTGTCTCAGAATAGAACACGAGTGTTGACAGCAACCGAGCCACGAGATTTGAAATACGTGAAAATACGGCAAATCCTCCCTTCTTCTTCCTTAGAAGACAAAAGGCTAGAGTAAGCTAAAGGTTTTGTAACTGTGACGACCGTTTTGACAACTTTTGGACAAACTTCCAACTTCTTGAGAATCAAACTTTTAATCCTAGTGTTGCAAACGCAAGATCTGCTCATTTGAACTACAAGAGTGTCATTAAATATGACTCATTATTTAAATGATATTTGACACGTAGAAGCAAAAGAGACCATAGATACACTCATTTTAAAACTGTAAATTAAACAAAGAAGAATCTGAAATTGCGCTTTACATTTATTCATATTTTTTTTTAATTATGGAAAATATCCCTATTTAGCTACTATTCTAAAATTGAGTTATACTATTACAAATTAAATGTAAATACATGCAACACTAAGTTTATGCAAGAAAGAGATACAATAAAAAGATAATAGATTAAAATACAATAAAATAAATAGATAACGATAAAATATGAATAAAATAAAATTGAAAAACTACGATAACGGTAAAAAACATAAATGAAAATAAATGGTTTCAAACAACATTCAACTTATGAAGACTGTATAAGATTAAATGTATAAGAGTGGAATATAAATATAAAACAAATACACACACCCACACACCACACACCCCCACACACACACACACACCACCCCCATATCATATATATATTATACATATATATATATATATATTATACATGACCGATGATTGAGACAGATGTTTTCCCAGTCCGTGTGGAACAAATCTGTGGTGTCTGTTCAGTTTGTGTGTGTGCGTGTGTGTGTGTGTGTGTGTGAGAGAGAGACTTTCCACCTGATTTTACACACACACGCAAAGGGAATGTCACAGATGTGCATTTGTGAACACTAGAGACAGATGTGGACTCTGTGATACGCGTCCGTCAAGCTGGAGAAACGCAGCACGTGACTTATATTACGTTCTTGAATCTGACAGAAGACATGAATCTGAATTATTTAGTGAAAGGGATTTGACTTAAAGGCCCCAGAAAGCTCTTATAATTGTCATTATGAACCTGCTGGGATTTTAGCTAGATTAAAATGTATGTGAAATTTTAGAATTTATTTAAAGACACAAACTAAAGTACATGTATTCTAAGTATTGTTAAACACACACACACACACATATATATATATATATATATATATATATATATATATTGTATATAGTATAATGTATATATAATTTATATTTATATAGAATAATAATACAAATATATAAATTCTAAATATGAATAATAGATTAAATTATCATTTAATTGATCACTTTAACTATCCACGCTGTTCCGAAAACGTTTTTGTTTAACGCAGCAGCTGCATAAACATTATAAATAGTTTTAAATTATTTTGTAAATAAACATTTTATTACGTACATGTTTTTGAAAAGGTTTTTTGCTATATAATAGTTGAATAATAGTAATAACAGTATAACTGTAACACTGAAGCAATGTGATAAATGCAAAAATGACATCAATGATAATGAATTGATTTCAAAAATGAATACAACATAATTCTTCAAATAAACATTTCTTATCTATATTTTTTTTTTGTTTCATATAGAAATAGACATAATCGTATATCATTCGTATTGATTTGTTTACAATTAGGAATTTTACTTATTTAAAACAATCTGAAAACCAGTTATTAAAATTGTTTTTAATAAATTGTAACGGATTTTGTTTAATGAATTACAATTTTAAAATCAAGTTTATATTAACAAAATAAAGTCTTTGTTCATTATATTTTTTATTTGTATTATTCCAAAAGAAACAAATCACTGCGAAATAACAATAAATACGTAGAACAAAAAAGCAGTTCAAATTTTTCTTCTATAGTTTTACAGTATGTGTGTGTGTCATGTGATCACATATCGGCGAAAAGCCTCATATTGTAGAAAAGAGGAAGGTCAGCTGATCTCGGCTTATCACACACTTCCGCTCACGCCTTCGTATCGCTGAGATTGAATTAAAAAGCGGAACATTCTTGAGCTCCTGCCACACGATTTTGGTGGAAATGGCAATAAAGCCTCTTTTACACGACATATGTCACAGTCACAAGTCGTCCCCCCTCAGAAGGACGAGACCCCTGCCACGCCCGCTTTAATTAAACACACTGACCGGCGGATTAATGCACCAGCGGGACACACACACACACACCATCATCACTAAAAAAACACAATAAGTGGCCGAATATAACACGATTTTCATGTGGCGATTTGCACAAATTTACAGCACTTTGCTAATTTACAAATGTACCTTTTTTTACAAATTTAACCTAATTTACCTTTTTAAGCAAAGTCCTTTTTCTTACGTTTTATTGTCAATGAATAAATAATAAAGTGGAATCAATAACTGCAAAATTCATTCGGCAGTTTAATTTTCCGTGTTCAGGAGAGTTCTTGTGTCTAAATTGTGTTAGGTTTGTGATTTGGAGTGTGTCGGTCTATTTTTGTGGCCTGCTTTGTGATTGGTCGGCCACCAATCCAGGGCGTTTCCTGCTCTGTCACTGCTTAGCCAACAATCCAGGGCGTGTCCTGCTCTGTGATTGGTGGGCCTCCAATTCATTGTGAAAATGTGAAAACCGAAATTGAGATAAAAAATAAGCAATAAAAATGTGTCACAAATTGAATTATTGGAATTAAAATGTGAACATTTTTAAAATAATCCAAAAAGGGAAATTGAAACGTAAATCGCAAAAGAAAATAGATTTGAAAGTACAATGCAAATGAGAACACAGTTTAAAGTTTGATTTTTGAATTGGCAATTGACAATAAAATTAAAATCCAAAAATGGAACTTGAAACATACGTTGCATTTAGAATTGTATTTGAAATTAAAATGAAACAAATCAGACTGTTGAATTCGAAAATGAGTTTGGAGTTAAAAAATAAAAAAAATTAATGACATGTAAAATAAAAAAAACCAATAGAAATGTGTCACAATATGTGTCACTTGCTCTCTAATTGGTCAGCCACCAATCCTGGGTGTGTCCTGCTCTCTAATTGGTCAGCCACCAATCCTAGGTGTGTCCTGCTCTGTAATTGGTCAGACAAGAATCTTGGGTGTGTCCTTCTCTGTGATTGGTTGGCCACCAATCCAGGGTATGTCTTGGTCTGTAATTGGTCGGCTACGAATCTAGGGCGTGCCTCGCTCTCTAATTGGTCAACTTCACTGAAAACGTTAATTCATGTTCATATTCTTATTGTCTGAGAAAAGCACTTTTTCTTGTCAATTTCACACTCTTGTAGTGTTTTTGTTTTTTAGGGAAAGTTAGAAATGATTTTCGTTGTATTTTCTTCATTTTTTGAACCACGATTTACTGATCATATATACTAAATGAAAATGAATTCCCATTGAGGTTTTACATCAGAACTGGGAGTCTAGGAAACTTAGTGTTGAAAAACAAAAACCCAGCGATAGTAAAGAAGTGGTTTGTACTCTACCTTTCCAAAATCTCGGACATCAAACAAATCGAAGGCCTCGAAGAGCTCGCTCTTCTTCATGCCGAAGATCTCCGAGCAGGCGCACAAGAAGGTCCTGATGTTCTTCAAGCACAGAAACTGGAAGGAAAGCAACAACATGACTTGATCAACAATCATGTCTTGTTAAATAAAAAAAAGTCTTATTTTATTATTATGAAAAACACTGTAGTGTGCTGCATTTTCTCCATTTAAATCAAATGCAGCGTGGTTGTGTTATGCAGCAAGTTCATTTGCTATTTATATTTTTATACAATGCAATTTATTTTAAAAATAATAATATATAACAAATGTTATACAATTTTTAATAAATGATAGAAAATTATTATTAATTATTAATGATACTTTGATCTAATAATAATGGTTTTGTGAACACAAAATAAAGAAGTTGTAATTCTAATGAATTACTGTAGATAGCAATTTTAATCACAATTGTACACACAAAATGTCACAATTGATAGTAGTTTATATTTGTGTGTGTGTGTGTGTGTGTGTGTGTGCGTGTGTGTGCGTTTGTGTGATTTTATGGTTAATCAATTATGAATTCCCTGATCAAATTACTAACGCTAAATATTATATAATACTGTATATTTAATGAAGCAGTTTCAAGTACCTAAATAATTAAAAAACACATTTGAATTAAATTTAACTTGCATAACTACTTGAGTGGAGTTTCCTTAAAGCACTTTATTTCACTAAATTATTCATTTTACCACGTTTTTCTTTAGAAGTCCACTTACAGTGTAAAGAAAGAGTTGAAACACACACACACACACACACACACACACACACACAGTCTACGTACTAATAGATTAAATGCAGTTTTATATTCAAATTCATTTGAATTTATCTGAGTTTTCATAGTGTGTATTTCAGGTTTCCTTTTTAAAATTGATATACGTAAGTTCCTCTCGTGTCATTTCCTTTTTCCAACATGTGCTAAAGACTCAGGAAACGTTCACGGGCCAGAAAACAAGGATAAGAATCTAAATGAATGTCCTGTTTCCAGATCTTTCTCCCAAACAGAAGACATGAGTCTCTAATTTGTATGTATATATATATATATATATATATATATATATATATATATATATATATATATATATATATATGTATATACAGTATATATTAGACGTTATATATGTGTGTATGGAATTATCAATATAATATTCTATATTATCAAATAATTTTTTATATATACAAACATGTTTTATGTTTATATATGAATGTAAATAAAAACACTGAAATTGCAATTGTAATTACAATGTGAACTAAAGTCAAGAAAAGGACATTTCAATTTAAAATGCAATTGAAGTTACAATTATAAAATGCAAACTGAAAATAAAATTGTATTTGGAAGTGAATTGGTCTTAAAATCCAAAAATGAAAATAAAATAAATATCGCAAATCTAAAGAAAGTAGATTTGAAAACAAAATTTAAAAAAGACAATTTAAGTTCAAAACGTAATCAACATGAATTTGTAATCAACATGGGAATTGAAATTAAAATCCAAAACTGGAAATTGAAATATACGCCACAATTGAAATTGTATTTGAAATCAAAATAAAACAAAGCAGACTAAATTTGAAAATGAATTTGTAATTGAAACCGGAATTGAAACTAAATTGAAATAAAAAAATAAAAAAATAATCAAAAAATAGTATATGTAAATGGTAATAGAAATAAGATTTAAAGAGAAAATGTATAAAAAAAAAAAAAAAAAAAAAAAAAAAAAAAAAAGAAAAGAAAAAAGCAATAGAAAGGTGTCACAATAAGAATCTAATAAATTCAAACAACAATTTAAAAAATCATAAAATAAAACTATTTTAAATCGCAACGACGTAGATTTGGAATTGAACTTGAACGCAACTTCGAACCGAAGAAGTGTTGAGTTTAAACTTGAATTTGTCCACAAACTCAACCAAACCACTAGAAACTTCTAGAAGATGAAGTAATGAAAGGCTGCTGAGATGATGATAAGACCAGCACATCTCTGTGACTGTTTACACTAGTTTGGTTTGAGCTCTTTATCTGAAAGCCTCATCTCAGCGGCCGGAGGAGAAAGAAAGAGACTGACTCACTGAGAGAAGGAGAGAAGGAGTCACACTAGTACCTCTCTATCAGCTGTCTGTACTCACACACACACACACACACACACTCTCTCTTTCTTTATTTTTCTCTCTGTTTCTCTCGTCTCT
>CM051494.1:14302205-14313161 GCA_028031935.1 Paedocypris micromegethes | reverse complement strand
CAAAAAAAAATAAAAAATTATGAAGCATGTTTGAAAAAAAAAAAACAATACACACAACAGTGGCAACTACAGGAAGGTTCTCGTTGTACTGGCCATTTCTGCCACAAGGGGGCGACAAATCACTCTTTAGTAATGAGGCGAATTTTTATCACCTGTCTCTATTTCTCCTTTGCAGTTCTTTTTGCAAATTATGTTCAATGTCATTAATAAAATTTGGACTTTGCTTGGCATCTATTCTTCAGGAAAACCGTTTGTTTGGATGTATTGTTTCAAAGTCTGTTTTCTTGATTTAAATTTTCTTTTTGTAAATAATTTTCTTATTTTCTTGATGTTTTTTTTCTTTATTCATTTATTTTGCACGTTTGCTTGTTGTTTAGTGGGTTTGTGTTGATCATTCTATTTGCCCCTTGCGGCTAAGCATTCTTTTATTAAGCTAATCATAAACCACAATGCAAATTAGATGGGTGTGCCACTATGAAGCCCCACCCAGCAAGAGGTCAAAGCCAGACACTTTTGCCTATTTGATTGGTTTTCTGAAGACACGTGGGTTTTTTTTTCTCAGCCAATCACAAACCAGACTGACAGTAAAAGGGGTGTGTCTCTGTGGTATTCGTTTTATTTTTAGCACCTGATTCACAATCTGGTCTTTACCCAGGCAGCTCCAGACAAGATTTGTTTTATTTATATTTCTTTATTTGTTTAAAATATTCATGCATTTATTTAAAAAAAAAAATACAGTATATACAATTATGGAAAATATGCTTAAAATATTGCTTAATTTATATAAAAATAACCAAACAACAATTTCTACTATTTATTATAATGAACATGCATTAAATAAAAGTTCATCTTTATTGAATTGTTTTACACTGTAATTGCTTTGTTGCATTACCGCGGTTATTATCAAAATATTGTTGCTGTTGTGACGTGAAATTTCCCCGCTGTGGGACTAATAAAGGATTTTTCAATTCAATTCAATTATTTTCCAATGTTTTTATCAAAATGTATATTTTGCGTCTGCAGAGTAAAAATGCAACACGGCAGTTTAAAGCAATTAAACTGTTAAACACACATTGTTGCATGTTTGCTTGTTTTTTAGCGAGTTTGTGCTCATAAATCTATTTGCCCCTAACGCGCCTCACCAGTAAACGTTCTTTTATCCAGCCAATCACAAACCAGAATTCAAATTAGATGGGCGTGTCACTGTGAAGCACCACCCAGCAGGAGGTCATAGCCAGACACTTTTGCCTGATTGGTTTTCGGAAAACTGACAAGGGATGTTTTAGTTTTTTTTTTATTTCTCAGCCAATCACAAACCAGACTGCCAAAAGGGGCGTGTCTTCGCGTCACTAATTTGAACTCCAGACCAGATCTGTTCATACCTGCGAGACCCTTGAGACCCAGAGCGATGAAGGAATGAGCCCAGTTAAAGATGAACCTCCTGTGAAATAGCCAATCAAATAATAAGAATAAATATTAGTATTATTATAAAGTCCAATAATAATAATAATAATAAAGAATGGCGTACTTCTCATCATGCGGCCCACAGCGGAACGCAGCAACAGTGGGCTGGAGGAGACTGAGGATCATCACCAGACAGCCCAGCACGGGATGAGCCCCCTACACACACACACACACACACACATCACACACACACACACACACACACACACACACACCACGCTGCTGTGTAAGAGATGATTACCCCGCTCCAGTCCTGAGCGAACGAGAAGATCAGGATGAAGGCGATAGCGGTGGAGCAGATGGACAGGGACATCAGAGTCACGTGAGCCTGACGGAGAGAGAGAGAGACACACATAACGCATTTCACCCGCGCCGTGTAATTACACCGTATAATAACAGTAATAATACAAAAAACACACATTACATAATAATTGGCGTGGCCCGCACACACACACACACACGCGCAAACAAAGCACAAAGAGACACATAGACAAGGCCACATAAAAACACACAAACAAAACACATACACATAGAGACACACACTTACACACAAACAAAACACATACACATAGACACACACATGCACACACAAACAAAACACTGACACATAGAAACACGCACACACACAAACAAAACACATATACATAGAAACACACACACACAACATATACACAGAAACACACACACAAACAAAACACATACACATAGAAACGCACACACACAAATATATGCAAACAAAACACAAGGAGACACAAAGACAAGGTCACACAAACAAAACACATACACATAGACACACATACACACACAGACACATATACACACACACACAGACAGACATACATGCTTACACACACACACACACACACACACACGTTTTCTTGATATTTACTGGTTTAAATAATAATTTATATAAATAAATGTACAGTATACCCAATTGTGAAAAATGTGCTTAAAATAGCTTAAATAATATAACAATGACTAAACACAATTTATACAATTTATTATAATGAACATGCATTAATTAAAAGTTCATTTTTACATTAAATCTATTATTACTATAATTTCTTTGTTGCATTACCGCTGTTATTATCTCTTATAATTGAATTGAAAAAGCCTTTACTTGTCCCACATAATATGTTGTTATCTATTATAATGTTATTTCCCAATGTCTTTATCCAAATGTATAATTTGCATCTGCAGAGTAAAAAACGCAATACACCAGTTTTAATGCAAATTAAATTCTAAACACACATTTGTCTTGCAAATGATTTGATGATGTGGCTTCAATGTTGCTTGAATTGTTAATAAAGAAGAAATGTATATATCTTTTATTCTTTTACAGTAGCATACAGTATATGTATGACATTTGAGAGAAAAAGATATGAATCAAAGGACAACATGAAAAGTGCATGAAAGCGGACTTTCTGTGTGCAGATTGAACCGGAGAATCAGCGGAATCTTCTTATCTTTTGAGGATTATGTAACAGAACATGTAATAACAGAAGTTACATGTTATGAAAGTTCTTATCAAGTGAGTTAATGTATACTGTATATATTATTGCGGAACACGGAAATGTTATCAGTGAGGCTCTGATAAATGCATTTACATGACACGTTATAAAATAAAAGTCCTCACAGTACGTATATACCCATATGATAAAAAGTCTAAACATTTTAGGCTAGGCTTATCAATACACAGCATTACATAATGTGTATTACATAATGGAAACTTGTATACTGTATGAAGTAAAATATACCCCCCTCCTTTTTCTCTCAAATTATAATTCTTTTTATCTTTAAGCCTTTTTGTACAAACATTTTAAAACGTTTAAAATATACCATTATTTTACAATTTACCGTAAATAAAATTTGTATTTTCATTATACACGCTTACACAGAGCAGTTTACGTTTCGTGATAAAAACTTTTCATGTTTCATGTGATTATGTGATGCAAAGTAAAACAATGTAATAAACAATTTTTAATAAAATGTTATTTTGATATTTAAGTTTCCCCAGAGTTGTGGTTTTTTGGAATATGTGCACAGTATATTATATAAATATGACATTTTTTATTATTAATAAAATATTTTTTTATTTATGTATACCACATTTATGTTTGTATTTTTCAAATTAAACAAAAATACAGGTATTCTTTAAATTAATTTCTTCAATGTTCTATTCAAAATACATTTTAATGAATTGCATTGTTCATTTGTTCATTACTTAATTAGTAATTAACTCTACAGTACTCAATTGTTTATAACTTAATTAATAATTATCTACTGTTTTGTGTTATGCTCTGTCCCATTTCTTTTAGTAGCTGAAAATCAATAATTTCTAATAAAAGTACAATTATTAAGCATATTTTTTGTTCAAAATGTAAAAAAAAATGATCTTTTTAGAAATGATTCACACTCCATCAAAACTGGCAACGACAATCAATTCAAGCACGTCAGAAACTAAATCTCAGCGACTCAAAATACTAATGAATATTAAACACTGCACTCACTATGAACCAGAAATCTTTCCCGCAGCATCTCGTCTCCTTGGCGACCCCCTTGAAATAGCGAGCGATGAGCATCCCGATGCTGCCGGTGGTCATCCAGGCGATCAGCATCAGACAACCTGGACCACAGCAGCAGCAGCATCAGCACCAGCATCATCACCAGCATCAGCATCAGCACCAGCTTCAGCACCAGCATCAGCATCAGCATCAGCACCAGCATCAGCACCAGCACCAGCATCCACATCAGCATCCACATCAGCATCCACATCAGCATTAGCATCATCAGCACCAGCATCAGCACCAGCATCAGCACCATCATCAGCATCCTCACACACACTCACCGTGAGCTTTCACTATGGCTGGATATGCTTCAGCACTGCTGCCCACCACAGTCGGGTTCAGGAGATCAGCCTTGGTGCTGCTGACAAACTTATTGGTGTGGAACTGGATGTTGCCTGAAAATGACCATGATAACAATAAATTATGTTTAATGTGATTATAAGAAGAAGGGTGTCAAAAAAAAGAGGGTGAAGGAAGAATGTATGAAGGAAGAGGAAGAGTGGATGGGGCTCAGCAAACACGGCAAAAAAGAGGAGATGTGTGTGTGTGTGTGGGGGGGGCAGAGAGAGTAGAAAATGAAAGAGAGAGGGAGAAAGAGAGGACGATAGAGATAGAGAGGGGGACGGAGGGATGGAGAGAAAAAGTATTGAAAAGAGAAAAGGATGAAAGAGAAGATACATGTTTGAAAAGAGAGAAGACAGGGGAGAGAAAAGAAAGATGACTAGAAAAGTGAGGAAAAGAGGGAGAGATTTAGAAAGAGTAGAAAATGAGAGAGAGCGAGATTGAGAAAGAGTAGAAAAAAAGAGAGAGATGCAGGAAAAAGACAGAGATAAAAGAGAGATATGATGAGAAAGATAGAGGGAGGGAGGGATGGAGAGAGAAATTATTGAGAAGTTGGATGAGTTAAATAAACATGGTTAGTGAACTGGATGAATGGTAAGAAAGGGAGAGAGAGAGAGAGAGATAGAGAGACTGAGAGTGATATACAGCAGACAAATAGAAAAGAAGAGGAAGATTAAATTAGAAATTAGTGAAAAGAGAGAAGACAGCTGAGAGGAAAGATGGCTAGAAGAGTGTGGAAAAATAAGTCGATTGAGAGAGAGAGAGAGAGAGAGAGAGAGAAGAGGAGGTGTGCTGACTAAGGGTAACTAACGGACAAAGGGGGCGTTTTGGAACTGTAAAAGGTGAATATTAATGATAATAATAATAACCAAAGTCATCACACCATCGAAATGAATGTGAAAGGACAGAACCAGGCTAAACAGTCTCTCTCCTGGTCCCGGTCCCGCTCACACACCTTGACTGGACGGCCCGGCGGCGATCATGAGGTAATACTGGCTGGTGGAGGCCGCTCGGCTGCCGGTGCTGATGGCGTTTGCTGTCGTGAATGAACAGTTGAGGATCCCATTCGTCGCGGAAGTGACAATGTTGGTCACGTTGCCCTGCCAATCCAATTCGCACAACGGTGTCAAGGATAGGATCGGATAAGACGTTATTTATCCCACTAGGGGACATTTTTTTGTACATCAGCAGCAAACAGAAAAACAAATAGGGACAATTTAAAAGGCAACAGTGAGGAAAACAACAATAAATAGATTGTGCAAAAAAAAAAAAACAGTGGGGCAAAATAAGAATATAAAGCGCAAAACCAAAATACACTAGTGCAATATTGACGGACAGAAGTGTGTCACTGCATTACAGAATTAAAGAGTCTTATTGCTGCGGGGAGAAATGACCTGCGGTATCGCTCCTTCTTGCATTGGGGGAGGAGTCAACCATCAAAAGATCCTCCAGCACACGTGTCAAACTCAAGGCCTTGTCATATCATGTGGCCCGCGAGAGCTTAAAAGTTTTGAATGTCTATAAATAAATGCCAAAATATAAATTAAGAGCGTTCCTTGACCAAAAACTACATTTCCGACAATGACTACGGTAGCCGCGGCAGTGTTTCCACAGTTTTGTGTTATTTTTCTTTAGTTTGATCCTTCAGTAATGGAGTTAGATGTGTTTTCCTAAGCTGACAGAATGTAAAAAGATTTGTGTTGGAGCAACAAGCAAACATGGGTTTTCTACGCAACTGCAATTGTCACTTGATTAAGTTATGATTCATAATGAGTTGTGTGGGACACCTGGCCATTACAGGACCGGGGACAGTGATCAAATGAGTTTGACACCCCTGCGTGTGTGAGGAACTTACCAGAGCGAGAATAGTAGGAGACGTCTTCCCCGTGGTGAAAGCGTGTTGGACTTGGATGAGACCGTTGCGATCTTTTCCACATATATAGACGTCATCATTACCCTGCGAGTGAAAATAAAATACAACGTTATTTGTCCGGTGACTGCAAAAATGTCCAAAAGTGAGAACTCTATGACAACCACAAACATCCTAAATATCACCAGAAAACGTTCATTGGTTCCAATTTTGGAGCCAATTTTCCATTTCTGGGTCACGGGGAGCACTCTGATTGGCCAGCCAGTCACATTAGCAGTACACACTCACATTTATCCACATTTTCAATCTTAAAAATGTTCATGTGCAAGTGTAACATGTGAAGTAGTAAATATGTTACTATTTACAATAATTTAAATATGTAATTCTATTTGTGTTTAATAGCAATATAGCGGTATTTATATAATTATTTAAAAGAATATTAAAGTTTTTGTAATAAAATGTAAAATTAAATATGTGTTTACCAAAATCCAATAATGGCCACACTTTTTATTGGCAATAAAATTCAAACAGCCCACATTTCTTTTTGAATTACTGCGAATGCACAAACAATATTCATACACATACACTTACAGTGAACACATTTTGCCTTTTTTATCAATAGGGGGGAACATCCTGCTTTATTTCACATTTTGCGTCATTTTATTATAAATTGTTATATTCTGTCATTCTCACATTTTTTCCCAAATTTTCCATCAGTTCCTGAATCACTACAAGTCACTACAAGTTTAAGTCGTCGAGAGTGAAAATTGTATAAAACAAGTAAAACTAGTTTTACTCAAAAAAAACAAGACATTTTGGCAGGTTGAAACATATTGTGTAAATTCCGTTTTCGCGGTAGGCTTTAAAACGAAATGATCTCGACAAACCGGAAACTCACTCAAGGAATAACAATCACAACCATAAATGCAATAAACCACTTCAAGACTGTAAAAACTGACCATTAATTGATTTTTAATTAATACTTTAAAAATAGAGATTTTTAGACCACGGCCATTTTACCAAAATACCCCAGAAATACCCTCCGACCCCCACAAAGTCCAAAAGTAAAATGTTTTACAAAAATAAAAAACGATGATGTCATTACCATTGTTTGGTCATCTGAAAACCCAATGGCGACGTATCCGTCCAATTGGCCGGCGATTTCAATCCTGGTTTTTGATTGGTCAGGTGACATCTGAGCCGACACAAAGTAGCAGCCAGTGGTGGTGGCCGGGTTACAGTTGCTGGGTTGACTGAAGCAGACTTTACTGGTTCCACAGCTTGGATCCCACACAGCTGCCTGGAACACGCAGGGATGCGCAAATGGAGATTTTTGCGAAAAAAAAAAAAAAAAAAAAAATCATAGAGCAAAAAAAGCACAATTATGTTAGTAAATAAATACAAATTGTACTAATAAAAGCAAATGTACTGATTATTTTTTATGCATTTATTGATAATCATTTTGACTAGATTAGATTAGGTTAGATTAGATTAAATTATATTAGATTAGAGTGGATTAGATTCAACTTTATTGACATTGTGCAATGTAAGTGTTAAGTGACAATGAAATGCAGTTATCATCTAACCAGAAGTGCATAAGAGGTATATTTACAGTAATGGAATAAATACAAGATATAAAAAAATATAAAAAAAAAACATACAGGTGTATGGAAAATATACAGTGAGTAATATACAGATGAATAATGTACAGTTATTCTATTATACCAATATCAATAATATAATGTGTTTTTTTTATGAAATATTTGAGAATTATTTAAATTAAAATGTAAAATCCACTCTTATTCTTTAAATTGTTACACCCAAACACAATGAAAAAGTGTGCTTTTTGATAATTGTTCGTACTAATAATAAAAACTAATAATTTTATTGACCAAAATAAAACAAATTTATATATACATATACATATACATACTCATATTGCAAATATAACTTGTAATGGATTATACTGTATTGACTTGTAATGTATTATACTGTATGTACATTGTGTGTATATATATATATATATATATATATATATATATATATATATATATATATATATATAAATAATCTAAAAATATACCAATTATAAAAATATATATTAATGTATATAATAATATATATTAATTTTATTTATTAATTATAAAATATTGTATATATTTAAAACGTAATAAATACATATAATTGTCATAATATATTACAACATTTATAACTATTTATTGATTATTTATTGACTATGTCTTGTATTTTTAACAAACAAATACATTTATTTAGCTCATTATTTTGGGGGGGGGCGCAATCATTTTACATATAACAATAGAGATTTAAGCCAGTTTAGTGGCCTACCGTTGTGGTTGGGGTGGTAGTTGCGGTTGTTCCTGTAGTGGTTCCTGAAGTGGTGCTGGCGTTATACGTCACCGTCGCACTCTTCACACCAACCCAGAAAGTGCTATAGCTCTGAAGAAAAGTTACGCTAGAATGAAGAAAGAAAAATGTATTGATTATTTAAACCACATACTCAATAAACAGTGTGATTTCAAAGTGTGTGTGTTGTGTGTGTATATGTGTCACTGAAAATCTATAGAAACTGTATTATCTATAGTTAGTTAAAGTTAGATGGAGTATATTTCTGATAAATATATTAAATCATACAAATTATATCTTTCTGATACAAATCTATTAAATAATTTTAAAATGAGTGTAAATTGTTTTTTTTTTTTCCTATCATTCACTGAAGAAAAAAAATTAATCTAGCCAAGACTGGTCAGATTTGTGCTTAAATAAAAAATAAATAAAAATAATTTTGTGCTTGTGTGTGTGTGTGTGTGTTCAGACCTGAACTGGATGTTTCCGAGCGGGCCGGAGGTCGGCGCCGTCCATGTAGCTTGAATGGAGGATTTAGTTGATGACGACGTGTGAGAAACGGCCGTTTTCTTCAAAACACGTGAAGCACAATTACACACTGGATTTACTTCAGAGTGGTAAAGTAACTCACCGCTCCGTTGCAAGACAGAAGCTGTGCACTGCTCGTGGTCACTGCGAACGTACCGATGGCCGTTGTGGACCCGACCTGACGGGCTTGTAGCAGAAACCCCATGAAACCAGTTTGCTTGGCTTGAAGAGTCACTGGGAAAGAAGAAATTCCACGTTGGAGGGCAGAATGTCAACACAACACTATATGCTGCAGAACCACATGGATCCGGTTTCAAATATGTTACGTTTAAGTTGGATAGAAAGCAGACTATTGTGTAAAAACTATTTTGTTTTTCTTCAGTGAATGATGGGGGGAAAAACACTTTATTTGTTTCAATAATTATTTCATATATTTGTATTAGAAAGATATTAGATAGTATATATATTTATAAAAATGTAAATTATATAAAGATATTATGTAATTATTATGTATTTAAGATACTCCAACTAACTAACTAACTACCTAACTGCGTTTTTACAGAAACTATAGACTTTACAGTTTCTAACTATTTACATTCTAGTCATGTGTTGTGCTTTCCACTACGGTTAAAATCCTATTTTAATCCTAATTAACATTGAATAATATATAAACATTTACACCTCAACGCTAAATTACTTCAATAATTATGTCTAAGGGCTTCCAAATATTTGTTCAAAAGCACCAATCGGTTTATTTGTCTATAAATAAATAAAACAAATAATTGTTTTCATATTATATATAAACATTATTATTATACAAACTAAATATTGTAGAATTATATATACAATATATACAAAGATAACATGTGTTCCTATTTTTCCAATGTTGTGCTTTCCTGCATGCCGCACACACACACACACACACACAAATAAAATATTATATTGTTGAATTACATAAACAAAGATAACATTTGTAACCATTTTTCAAATGTTGTGCTTTCCTGAATGCCACACACACACACACACACACACACACACACACACACACACACACACGCACAACGTGGTCGATTATTATATCACTTTGACTGACTGAACACAATGTGATTATTCCAGAGTGATGAGTAACAACCACTCATAATTCCTCCGGAGCGGGTCGTGACGTCAGCGGCTCACCAGTGATCGCGTCCCCCGGGCTGAAGCTGCTCTTGCCGGCGGTGACGGTGTAAGGAGCCGCGCTGGTCTGTCCGTTAGCACCGTGTCCGGGCGTCTGTGACCCACACGCCGCGCTGATCTGTCCGTTACCGTAGCCGTACACGACCCCGACACACGCGGCGAGAAGAAGAAGAAGAAGGTGTGGAGGAGACGCCATGCTGAGGAGATCCCGAGGTAAACAAGTCCTCACAGGATCGCGTTTTCCTCCTGACTGAACTTGTCTGGAGTCTCGTCGCGGTCTTTTGTCATGTCACGGTGGGCGTGGACTCACCTGAGCAGGTAAATGATGATGGGAACTGATACTGGGATGAAGAGCAACTTTTTTTTTTTTTTTTTTTTTTTTGAAGTCGCCGCCTTCCCCGGGGTGACGTCACGGTGGGCGGGGATATGCACTGAACAGGTAATTATAGTGTGTGTTTGGATACGAAACGGCTCATTTGTTCTTCGCCCACACACTATTTCAATACTGCTCATATTTTATTCAGACTTTTTAGATTAGTAAGCTCTAGTTCAGGGGTACTCAATAGGCGGACTCCGGTCCGCATCCGGACCCAGACGCGATTACTTTTGGACCGACGGCAAAACCAACATGCTACTCTTGTGATC
>CM051494.1:14276271-14300440 GCA_028031935.1 Paedocypris micromegethes | reverse complement strand
GATAGATAGATAGATAGATAGATAGATAGATAGATAGATAGATAGATAGATAGGTAGAATGAATAAAAAGAATGAAGATAGAGCGAGACAGACAGACAGATAGATATACAGACAAATGGTAAAAAGAAATGCAAGTAGGGTGAGACAGAGTGAGAGAAATAGAAGAGATATAGACAGGCAAACAGATGGAGAGAGAGTATACGAAAGAGATTAGAGAGATGGATGGATAAGAGACAAGAAAAAAAAAGAAAGAAAGAAAGAGCAAGAATGCACAGACAGATAAATAGAAGAGAGACAGGCAGACAGATAGATAGGCAGATAAAGAGATAAAAAGAAACGGTGAAATAAAAGAAAGCAAGGCAGGGTGCATGGATGAATGCATTGACGGACAAACGGACGGATGGACAGATGGACAGATGGACAGATAGATAGATAGACAGACAGACAGACAGACAGACAGATAGATAGGAGAGAGAGAAAGAGTGAGACAGACATACAAGCAGACACATAGAAAAGAAAGAGACAGGAAGACAGAGAGAACGACAGATCTCCAGAGGGAAATGAGCTCATCACTTGTGTGCACTAAACTAGAACGCAGACGGTGTTTTACTCACTCAGGATCGAGTGTTTTCATCCCTAAAGGTCCTAGAAGCTTCTGTTCCACCACTTCTAAAGCCTTCCAAGCTTTCTCCACTGTGAACAACTCAGGGGCCTGGAAAAAAATATATAATTTAAATAATTAAAGAGAGGATGATGATGATAATAATAATAATTATAATATATGAAGATACATAATTTAGTTAGATTAAAATTTATTTGAGAATTCAAAAATGCATATATAAACATATATATATATATATATATATATATATATATATATATATATATATATATATTTATATATTTGTCAAAGGATTATTGTTTTAAAACTAATTGCACTTCCCTTGCCAAATGAATCGCGATTAATCGCAATTCAATGACTGAAGCGTGTAATATTGAATATTGAGGTGTAATATGTAAATTAATGTAAACAACACTAACAAAACACTCGTTTAAATACTGTCAAATAATTTAGTAGACTTTTTGAGCAATTTGCAATATATTTTCTTTGTTTTTTAACCCAATGAGGTCAGGTCGCACTTTGAGATCACTGTAAAACACAAAATAAATACTACGTCAACTTTGGTCTTAAGTGTTAAAAATCTAATGAAAGTATAAAGTACCTATTTTTTTGTTTACACACTTATTAAAAACAGGTGGTTTTGGTAAAAATAAATGAATAAATAAAACTAAAACGTGAAACGTGTTTTGTCCTCACTTTGTCAGCTGGAAATTAGCTTTAACTTAATAAATATTTATCACACAAACATGAAACGTATGCGTACCAAAAGCTTAGAATGTAAATGTAAAAGTAAACATGAACAATTATTGTTTATTTGTCTAATCCGTATAAATCGAGGCTTAATCCGCCACGTCTCTTATCACCTTATTACCGGGTAATGAGCTGAGATTGCCCCGCCCCCTTGCGCCATTCACTCCCCCGCCCCCCAGATTACTCCAGATTCACTGTACAATTATTGCGTTTTGAGGATTGCGCTGTACTCGGGCGAAAAAGCAATTCAGATGCTTTGCGAGCGAGGAAAAATTAGACTGACAATTAGCGGCGGCTTTTTGAGATTTGATTCGACCGAGAATACTGACGAGCAAGTTATTTGCAGTGGAAAAAGAACCGCCTCAACGCTTTGAAAATAATTAACGCCATTAAACACTTGAAATGCATCGCACGTGTTAACGCGTTAACTTTGACAGCACTAATAAACTGTGTATATTCACAGTTGTGAATATCTTCACAGATCCACAAAACAAAATAAAAGTCCTGTGTCTCACCACCACTATGGCGATGGTGAAGTTGGGCCTGAGCTGGTAGTCACACCAGGGGCTGGAGGCTCCACAGCTGTCTTTATAAATGCATCTCTTGTGGACCAGGTCCGGGTGCTGCTCATTGGGGTCTGCGGGGTCTTCAGAGACGTAAAACATCTTCTCAAAGTTCTCCTGGATTTTCCGATTCCACTCCTTATACGTGAGTGTGTGTTCCACGCCTGCGGGAACACGAGTGGCTTTAGTCTGCTCTGTTTGCTCAACGCGAGGAGATCAAACTAAAGGTGCGACTGAACAGAACCGTCTAGACTCAAATGTCAGGAGTGTTTATCACCGTCGTCCTGACCTTTTTGAAGAACACACACACACACACAAATTGTGAGGAAAAAGCATATATTATTTATAAATTGCACTCACCTACTATATATACACACACAATTACAGTATAGCCATAATTACTACTTTATTAACATTTTGTTGCATTTATGTGTGTGTGTGTGTGTGTGTGTGTGTGTGTGTGTTGTGTGTGTGTGTGTGTGTGTGTGAGTGTGTGGTGGCTTTGTAAGTGTGAAAATTTAGTAGAGTGTCTAAGTAGTACAGAAAAGACACAAAATCACTATTACATTGGATGCATGGATGAATGGAATGAATGGACGGATGGACAGAAAGACAGACACACAGACAGAGATATAGCCAGATAGATAGACAGACAGACAGTGCAAAACACAGAGTGAGAGACAAAGAGACCGATAGACAGAAACAGATAGATAGATAGATGGATGGATGGATGGATAGATAGATAAGAGAAAAGACAGAGACAGATACAGACAGATAGATAGATAGATAGATAGATAGATAGATAGATAGATAGATAGATAGATAGATATTTGGATGATAGGTTAGATACATGGATGGATAGACAAATAGATAGATAGATAAAAAAATGTCGAACGTAAATTTCGAAGAAACAAACAAAAATGCTTCACATTTACGGTCGTTTTTTTTTTTTTTTTCTTTACGTTTTCGTTCAAAACTTTTTTTAAAAGTGGAACTGTTTAATCAAAAATGTACTTCACTTTGTGTGTGTGTGTGTGTGTGTGTGTGTATGCCATGTGTCTGGGCATAAAGGTCCTTGTATGTCCTGACAATAATATGATAGTATTACATGTATGTACAGTGTGTGTGTATATTAATATTATATATATATATTGTATTTAAGCGAAAATAAGCACCCCCTATTTATATATATATACGTGTATATATATATTGCTCAATAATCAATGTTTCTGTAAGCGCTGTAGTGATGAGGGACGCACCGTCTGCGTGTCGGGTGACGGAGGTGTAGGGGAACAGTCCCTTCTGGTTCAGCATCACCAGCCACTGCACCGCCGCCTTACACAGCGCCACCAGCTCCACCGCCGAGCCGTCCCTGCCAACACACCGTCAGTCCTCGCCATCACGCCATCACGCCCTCACCAGCGGCTTCGGGCACCTGGGTGTGGCAGGAAGGCCTCTATTATGGGCTCTGTCGCTCTCGCCCATCTTGTCCATCCACGTCCCGCAGTTGAAGCGATTGCCGCCGTACACGAAGCCCGTCTCGGGGTCGACTTTGGCCTCCACGTGAAACCCTGTCAAGCAGACGCGGTTCAGAGGCGGGATTATGGACCAAAACCGGCAAAAATCAAATATAAACGTCAACGGAAATAAATGCACTTATTTATAAATACATGCACATGTACAGAATAAGTGTATGTATACATACATGTATGTTATTACAACAAATAGTAAGTAAACGTACTTGTGTATAAATAAAAACAGAATTTGTGCAAGATTAATGTATAAATACCAGTCAAAGTTAACGCGTTAACGCACAAGATTCATTTTAAGTGCTTAATTGCGTCAATTATTTTAAACGCCGTTAATCACAGTTGCATTCATTTTGGTCAGGGAATTCAATCATTCATTAATAATAACAATACATTGGTATTTATTTTATTAAATAGTAATTAAACTAATAAATTAACTAGTTAAAAAAAAATGTATCGTTTGACAGCCCTAATGAAGGAATACACCAACGTTCCTCGATATAGATAAAGAAAAGGGGCTTGAGAAAAAGAAAAGCTAAATGGTTACATTTATTTCCCATTTGTTGTGCTAACATTAATATATGTATTGATGCATTTATTTTGCACGAATGCATTTCTGTTTTTTTTTATACTGCACATAAGTACATACATTTTCTATTTGTTGTAATAACATAAATAAAAGTATTTATACACTTGTTTTGTATTTATGTATTTCTGTAATTATTTATAATCATTTATTTTATAATTTTATTTTTAAAATGAATCACGTGCATTAACGCGTTAACTTTGACAGCACTAGTATTTATACATGATGTTAATGTATAAATGTTTATTTCCTATTGGTTGTAATAACACAAATATGTGTATTCATACTCTTATTATATACATGTGCATGTATTTATAAATAAGTACATTTATTTCCGTTGTCGTTTATATTTGTATTTTGGCGGTTTTGGTCCTACGGAGACGCGTCTTCTCACCTTCCTCGCGCATGCTGCCGTCGATCTGCGGCCCGGCGTTCCTCTCTCGGAAGGCGATGCCCTGCACGTGACGCTGCATCACCTCCTGGATCACCACGTACAAGGGCTGGTCGTGAAGCTGTCGGATTGTAAAAGCGTGAAAATGATGCATGTAAAACACACTCACCTAGCTCCGTTTTTTTGCTATTTTTTTTTTCAAACAAATTTTCACGTTTTTTTTTACTTTGTGAAATTTTGAATTTCAATTCCACAATTCCATTAATCGCATGACACCTGTTGGGAGTTTATTTAATGCCTAGCACTAATCAGGATCAAATATTCAATATTATATACATTTTACAATTGTTCTTAAAACATACAGCTTTTTGTTTAATCCCATGAAGAATGAAAGGTCGGTGTATGAATATTTTGTTTTGAGGTAAGGTGATGGGGAAAGACAGAAAAACGTATATGGACAAAAGGAGAAAGGATTTAAATATATGCACTGATAAAAAAATCCAGCTTACATAATGTTGTAAAATAATAATAATAATAATAATAATATTAATAATAATAATAATAAATACATTTTAAAAAAATTTTTTTCAAATATTAAATAATAATTTAAACAAATAAAATATTGTTTTTCTTAGCATGACTCCATACATGGTCAAAATGTAACATTCTGTTTAAACAATTCCATTTGTCACTTTCTATTACTTTTTTTAAATAACTGAAAAAGCTAGTTTTTCAAACTAGATGCGTTTAATCAAACATTTACTTAACTATATGTACGATACGTATGAGTATGAGTGTGTGTGTGTGTGTGTGTGTGTGTGTGTGTGTGTGTGTGTGTGTGTGAGTGTGTCTGCTATATACTGTTATACTATATACTGTTATTGTTTTTGTTGATGTTTATTTATTTTTTTTTTGCTCCTAATATTTGCTCGCTCCTTATTGACGCCCGTAATGCCAGCTAACGATGTATTTACGTTTAATCTACTTATTTTAAATCATATTTACATACATCATCAATATAAATCATGTTTCATGGTCACGTGTAGCTGCTTTGAGACACTTTGACTGTAAAAACCCTCATAAATAGACTCAGCCAAAATGAGTGTTCAATCTGACGGTGGCGTTCCCGGCTCACCAGGGTCCCGGCAGGCTGAGCGTCACAGTCGTCTGTGGGGTAGAGTCGTGCCACGGGGCACAGCAGAAGGTCGGTGGCGTTGGGCGCGGTGGCACAGTATTCCTGCACGCAGAGCAGCCACCACCACACGGCATCACGGCAGTTGTAGCGGGCGGAGACGCCACGCCCCAGCAGGTTGGGGATCAGGCCGTGGCGTAAGGATCCGGCGAAGGCCAGGATGATGTTCCTGGTTAAAAAAAATGAAAAAAAAAAAACAATTGTAGTGGAGTGTATGTATATATATATATTTTTTTTATTTATTCATTTTTTAATAGCTTTAATTTATTAAAATGTATTTATACATTTATTCAATTATTTATTTATTTATGTTTTGTTTCTCTTATTTCTAATAATGCGAAAGGTGACGAGAAACTGTAAAAATTTTTTCTTCGTTTTTTTTTTTTTTTTTTTTTAGTTGGCAAATATGATGACTGTTGGAATTAATGCACAGTCAGATGTACAAGTTGGGAAAAAACATACATTTAGAAAAAAAGTATTCTCTAAATGTATAATATAGCTATATATATATATATATATATAAACTTACATTTATTTTACATTTATATAAGTATATTTGTACAGCTCGGATTTCAAATCTAATGTAATACAAATTACTGTAAAATAAATTAAAAAAAAAAAATTTCATATACATTTAATTGCTGGACTAAAATCTGACATAAATGCCTTCTAAATTTGATATTGATTCACAAAGATTTAAGATTTTAAATAGATTTATCTTTATCTGCAATATCTAATTATAATTATCATTTAATTTATATACGTAATTTATATCAGATTTTACAGTTTTTCTCAGTCGCTTGAGTACAATTCTCATATCAGAATTGAAGTGTGCAAATCTGTGTGTGCATTTCTCAAAACCATTTGTACAAACAGCAAAACACTGTGGATTTCTTGCAAAAGCCTGTAACTTGCTCAAAATCTTTAGTTCGTCTCTCAAACCTAAGTCTTTATGTCATTAAACATGTCAGTGCTATCAGAACGTCAAGTCCTTGTGTCATCGTCTACGAACAAGACAGTCAAATGACTTAGTCGTGTAGTTAATATAACTGTGTGCTTCAGAGGGAAGTTCTAATGTAAACTATGGCTTCTTATTCTTCTTCTCTCTGGCTGTTGACCACGTCCTATTCCTGGTCCTTCCATTGTCAGACATAGAACATTGTGTTGTGCTTCAGCCATTTAGAGTATATACTTGACGATTGATGGGGCGGGGCGGGGCGGGGCGGGGCTGTGAGGTGAGACACTGACCTGGCCTCCAGGTGCCGCCCGGTCAGAAGCAGAAGACCCCGCAGGGCGATGAAGGTGTCCCGGCCCCAGCAGCGGAACATTCCACAGCAGAAGTGCGGCAGACCTGCGCGGTCACATGACAGAACTTACGTTTACAGCCAAAGTGAAAGGTTAATGTGACGAGAAACTGATATTTTTTTTCTGTTTTTTTTAAGTTGGTAAATAAAATGACTTTTGGAAATAATGCACAGTCAGATGTACAAGTTGGGAAACTTATCATTATACATTTCGAAAGAAAAGTCTTCTCTAAATCACACGTGTCAAACTCAAGGCCCGGGGGCCAGATGTGGCCCGCCATGTCACTTTATGACATTTAAACGAAAATAGTTTTTAATTCATGATTACGTGTGTGTGTTTGTGTGTGTGTATACATGTGTGTGTGTGTATCTAAAGGCAATAGTTATATATATATATATATAATCTTGATTTCTTTACGATTATTTTACGAAAATGTCTTTATAAATTTCTATATAAAGCTCGGATTTCAAATCAAAATTTGAAAATTTGTGATTTACAAAATTTTGAATCAAGTAGTCGCTGATTTTCACGCCCTTCTGAATAATTGTCGCTGTCGAGTTCGTCTCAAATTGGCTCAAACGAGAAAAACCTCCTAGTTTTCTGACGGGAAAGGCATGTGTGTATCTCACACACTGTACATGTGCAAACAGGTGGAGAGCCACGTTTCACTCTCTGTCATCATCTGAGCAAACAGCCCATTATGTTCTTTACCTTTAAATAGAAAATGATGTGTTTGCTGGGAACAACAAGCATTAGTATTGTCTGTAACTCAAGCTTAAAACCGATAATCAGTGATAAGAATCTTACAAACAATCGACTCACAGAAGCGGAACATGGATCGGAATACTGTACACAGAAGTGCGTTTAAATTGGCGTTCACTTTTTGTTTTAAAAAAAGGAAAGAAAAAAAAATGCTGACCAATTATTTAATTTGTTAAAAAAAAGAATAAAAAATTGTAGTATAGTATATAGTATATAAAAATATATACATTTTTCTGTGTTCGTTCTAATAATGTCATTTATATCAGATCTTTTTGAAACTTCTTTTAATATCCAATACAATTCTCGAGAATTTCAATGCTTTTAAAATCTTAAAGGCTTTTTATGATTTATATTTTTTCAAACATTTGTAGAGAATCTGAAAAATTCCAGCCACGGGTTAATCAACTCAATCTCATCATTCCCATCTTGTGCATAAATGTGCTAGTTTGCATTTTTAAAC
The DNA here is from genome assembly GCA_028031935.1 of Paedocypris micromegethes. Classification (NCBI taxonomy): domain Eukaryota; kingdom Metazoa; phylum Chordata; class Actinopteri; order Cypriniformes; genus Paedocypris; species Paedocypris micromegethes. The sequence continues at coordinate 14,292,280 of CM051494.1, read as the reverse complement.
ACTCCTTAAAAATGAACAATATGATAGTACAGTAAAATGTGATAAATACGATATAGTACACTAAAAATACAACTAAAAGTAACAAATAAAAACTAAAAACAAGTACAATAAAAGTACTGTATATAAAAACAAACAAAAAAACATATGTGTGGCTACATTTTTGTATTTTTGTCAAGTTAATTGTTGTATTTTTAAATCTCTCCAAAAGTAGAAGTGTTTGGTTCTAAAGTCTAAAAAGTGAACTTTGCCCCCCAAAAAAGAGGAATTCTAGCAAATATGAGAACCAGTTTGACCTGCAGCGATGGAAACGCAGCACTGCTCCTCCAGCCTGGTGGCGCTGCTGAGCCGGACCGGGACGTCCTCCAGCTCCAGAGAGAGGGGCGGCAGGGCGGGGAAGCGCCCCACCCCGCACATCTGCACCGACCCCAGGGCCAGCTGCTTGACCAGCATGGAGCCGCTCTGAACGAACCTGCTCCCCACACACACACACACACACACACACACACATGGCCCACGTGAAGCCCAGAACCAGAGCTCGGTGCTGGACAGAGCCAGTGTTCATTTCGTTGACGATATATTTTTATCATCGTCTTTGTCAAAACACTTTTTCCCTGACGAAAACGAAACAAGAACTATATAAAATCTCCCGCTCAGGGACAAAAACTAACTACATTTATTGACACTTTCGTCAACAAATAAAAACTAAACAAAAAGGCCTTTCGTGACGACGTCCAATCATAATCTGAGCTTGTGGAGAAAGGCGGGTGCAAACGCAAAGAGAACCAATCAGGACACAGAGTCTTTCAGCTGCAGGAAAAACACGGTGACTTGATGAGCCGTTGAGGTGGTTATAGAGGCGAGCGTCTTAAAAGACGTCTTCTCCGGCAGTAAAAAACCCTCAGATATATGGATTCGTTTTACATTCAACGCCACCTTAGAAAAAACTATCTGTACGCCGCGTGTGGAGCAACAATCACGAGCAGAAATACAACACACCTGAAGCGCCATCTGCTGATGAAACTTCTTTTTTCACCGTGCTACTATTTGTTACTTATAAACGTGATGCAGTTAAAATGGTTTTTTTTTTACTGTATTTATTTTTCTCTTTGTTGAGGTTTCATTTATGAGAATACATTTATTTGAATTGAATGAAAACTTCATTTAAATAAGTTAAAGAGCAAAAAATGCTTGTGTATATATATATATATATTTTACATGTTCATAGTTAACTACGCATTCAGATTTCTTAGACATGGCAACTTTAGTAAACATTTAGAATATATAGCACTTATATTTTCGTAATTTAGTCGACTAAAATTAGACGAAAACTAATAAAAAAATGAAGATGACTAAATTGGGACTAAAACTAAACTGAGTTTTAGTCAAAAGACGATGACTAAAACTAAATAAAAAATCTTTGTCATAATTAATCAGACCTGGACATCTGAGCAAAGGCGGCGTCCACAGCTGTAGCGTACGCTCCCACCACGATGGCGTCGAAGTAGCACGGCACCAGGTAGCGCGGGATGTGCTTGAGGTACGTGAAGACGGCGCCGAACCACTTTCCCACCTACAAATCACAGCCAGGTTCAGTTTATGAGAGAGAGATTTTAAAAAATGAAAATATCTATATACAGGGCTCCTACAGTTTCTGAAAAGCAATAACTTTCACAGTCTATGTTCAAGCTTTTCCAGCACCAAAAAGTTGTGGCAAAGTACCATATGTACACGAATATAAGCACCCCACAAATATAAGCACCCCCTTGATTTTTCAGGCACAAAATTAATTAACATTTCTGGTATAATTATTTTAATATTCTGTTAAAAATACAATTTATTTCTTTATTAACAAACATAGCTCGACGTAACATTATGATATCGTTTAACTCGAATAATAGATAATAAAAGTCGATTCTAGTTGTCAGGACTTCATTTCCCAAGATCCTTTGCTCTTTGCAGCGACCCAGCATTTTGATTGTGTCTGTTCCTTTCTTTTTCACTTCTTGCTCATGTTCTTCATTTTTCGACTGTTTTGAATCTTTCTGCGATGACACATTGGACTCGTTTGTAGCTGGTTGCGCTAAGCTAAGCTAAGCTAAGCTAACCCGGTCGTAGTTTGTAGTCTCTGTTTGTTGTAATATAAATTATTGTACAGTATTTAGTTTAATCTTACTTCTTCCAGTGTTATTTTGTCTCTGTAAATTTTGTTGTTCTTTATTTCTGTTATTGAGTCAATAAAAGCTTATACTGTAGCACGTCTGTCTACGGTCCATTGTTTAACATTATGTATACGCACACGCGCGCCGCTGCATAAAGACAACGTATATCTGTTTATTTGTATATGCATTATATTCCGTTTATATTATATATATACCCAGGAACAAAAACAAAAAAAAACAAAAAAAATAGGCTTTAATTTACCTTGTGATTAAATTAAAATTGTCTGAAATTGTCTGTGTCCACAATTTCTCAATTTGGAAAAAAAAACAACAACAAACATTTTCCAAGGTCCACATACAGTATTGCGCAAATTCAACAGGTTTAGAAACGTAAACGATGATCTACTCAAGTTCATTCCGACTTACAACACACAACCACACCTGATTGGCTCTCCTACCTCGCGCAGAGCTCCGCCTCTGCTGATTAAACGCGTGCTGACGTAATCAATCATCCAGTCGCCCTGTCTGAGATTCTCACACAGCGGATGTCCCAGGTCGTTTTTGGGCCGAATCTCGGACAACACGGACACGAGACCTGCGAGAAAACGAAGCGCTGAATTACTGTAATCTGTAATGGGACGGGATTACTGTAATCTGTGATGGTACCTTGCAGGCCTCCGTATTTTAAGGGCATCCAGGACGGGATGTTATAGCATCCGCCGCCATCTTCCTGTTCCTCGGCTTCACAGCGGAACAACAGCACGTTCAGCTCAGCCAGCGTCAGTTTGGATATTAAACTAGGGCAAAAAATTAAAAAAAAACAGCGGAGATTAAAAGTCAAAGTTAGTCAAAAGTCAAAAATCAAACTCAGCTTTATTGTCAATTTTGTCATACGTACAGTACATACATACAGAAAATTTAAATTTCGTTACTCTCAGTCCCTAGATACGAACAGGTGACAAGTAGATAACATTACAACACAAAACTAACAAAAAAAAAGCACTAAAAGTAAGGTGTCATGATAATAAAGTGACATTATAAAATCTGTGGAGATAAATCCAGAGCGATACTGTCTAGATAAAATGACCTTGTGAGATTTCCCCGAAAATAAGACCTAGTGGGGTCCTAATCAGAAGAGGTGGAGTCAGAGAAATTACCCATGAGTGTGTGAGTGTGTGTGGCCCTCTCTGTGATTGGTTGGCCACTGATTGAGGGTGTGTCCAGCCTTCCAGCTCAGATTTGCTGGGTGTGGTTTATAAATCAATACAAGTCAAAACTGAGAATACTGGTTAAAGAAGAATCTGATCTGATGTGGATATTGGCACAGAACCACTGGGTTTTTCATGATTCATGATTTTCATCATAGTTGACAAACACATATGGAACTGAAACACGGACTTTTACCGTATTTACGTAAATAAAAGCAACCATTTTCCCCCAATTTTAGAAGCTCAAAAACTTGCAAGGTGCTTATAATCGCCAACTTCACACGTAAATATAAGCGCTAACCTTTCCCTATTTCTAATGAGAAGCAATCACAAATAAATAGAAATACTTTGTTACTTTTAGTAATTTAAATAACACTTGTAAATAATGTGTTTGAACAAACTTTATTATTATTCGAACAGACGGAGCATCCGTTAGCAAATTAGCGCTAAAGGCTAACGCGCTGGAAACAAAGTCCAAAAGCGTCGGAAAACAGTTGAAAATGAAGAACACAGGCAAGGAGTCGATAGCAGGGAACAAACACAATCAAAACCCTGGGTTTGCTGTGCAGGGGAAAATAATCCTTTACTACGTTCGTCGTATAAAGAATAAAAAGATAAAGAAACACAGCGTCGGATAAAGAAACAGTTCGAAACGACTGTTATGACTGTGATACGAGTCATAAGTTGGGTTTTTTTAAATAAAGAAAATGTGTATTTTTTTATTAACGTAAAAAGATAAAAAAAAAAAAAAAAGAGAAAATTAACGCAATTAAACCAGAAATGTAAAAACAAAATAGTAATGATAATAATATTAATGATGATGATAATAATAATGATTTATTTTTTTTTTTTGAATTTTTATTTTGTTTCAGAAATTTCTCTTAAATTCACGGGGTGCTTATTTTTGCATAAATACATAATTTGCTATTCTTGGTCATTTTAGACACGTCAAAAAGTGTTTACTTTCATTTCATGAGGCTCACTGTGGGTGAAAACGTTTAGAAAAAAGCACAAACATGTAAAAGAGACTCACAATTCCAGAGCTATTTTCAGGATACCAGGCACATTGTCGTCAGTCAGACTCCCGGACTTGAAAAGCCGGTTAAACTGTGAAAGTTGGGCTCTCAGGTATCCGACCATTTTCTGGGAGTTTGTGTCGAGACTCACCCTGTGGTATATAATAATAAAAGCGGTAACAAAAAGAAGTCAATTATAGAAGCTTATCAGCAATCACAGCCTTATCACAAAACAACATATGCCATTTGATGTCTTTAAACTCTCCTGAACTGTAATTAAAAAAAAGTTTTGAAAGATTTAATGCTCATGTTTGCTTGAAATGAGGGATCAGTGCTTTAAAAATCACATCGATGGCTCGATTCAAAAACACTTTTTGCAAAAATGCATAAAAATGTGCTTTGTTTGTGCAAAAATCTCAGTTGAGGAGCGCAATCTTCTCTTATCTGTCACACTCTTGTGACTTTCTGAAATCAAGATCACTGATAGAAAGATCAAGTTCACTTTTTAAAAGCAGGAAACGAACAGGAAGCGATTGAATGATCACGACATGGAAAACTCAGATGCGGAGGTGGTGAATGAGACTGACAACGATTATTTTATTCTTTCGATATTAATATTATGAATATACATAATTTATTTAGTTTGCAAAATTGAGTTTAGTTGCTTGGTTTGTACGAAAGCAAATTGCACTAAAGAAAAACATTCTAAATTTTGACTCACTTATTCTGTAATTTGGAAAAATTAAGTTGAAATTATGGACTACTAAATCATATTTATGAGATGCAAAGTCATAATTATGAGATGCAAAGTGGAAGTTTTGAGATGCTAAGTCATAATTGTGAGATACTACGTCGTAATTTTGAGATAAATAGTCATTTTTATGGAATACTTTTACGAATTACGAAGCATAGTTGGAATTATGAGGTACTATGACACAATTATGAAAAGCTAAGTTGAAATTGTGAGATACATACTCAAATGTATGAGACACTAAGTTGTAATTATGAGATACTAAGTCAAAATTAATAGATAATAAGTTGGAATTCTGAGCTACCTAGTCGAATTTATGAGATACTAAGTCGTAATTTTGAGATACTAAGTCAAAATTATGAGATACTTGGTAAGTCATAAGTAAGACTTAGTATTTAGAAATTATGTAACTAAACTTAGTGAGTCCTAATGATTTTTTTTGTTTGCGCATTGCAATGTGCTTCCATAGGTTCGACTCCGTTATATTTGCATTTCTTCAGGCAGACCCCTGAAATAAATGCGAGCTACACACACGAATCCAACGTGGTGTCTCATTTTGCAATGGGCAAATATTGTTAGAGGTTTAATTGGACTTGAAATTGGGTTTCAAAATAAGTAATACAAATATATAAATAAATAAACATTTTTTAATCAATAGGGGCGTTGAAGAGTATAGAAGTGTCATGTTTAACATTTTCTTACAGGACACGTGTTACATGGTATTAGTAGTGTTACTAATTACAAAAAAATTAGCTGTTACGTAGATTTTTGTGTTATTATTTAGTATGTGTAATTCCTTAGTTAAAAACAACATTGCCCGTGTTGTTGTGACTTTTGGAGTATGTTTACAAAATAAAGTACAGTATTTCATTAGCTACAGATGACGTGTTACAAAATATTGTCGTTAGTGTTACTAGTACAATTACACACTTAAGTAGCTGCAATTCGCAAGCAACAGACACTTTTCTCACAAAAAAGTGCGAGTTGCAGATTTACCTGAAAGCAATGACGCTGCCAGGAGTGAGTTTCTCAAAAAGAATCTCCTCCACAAACTCACTGCGGCCTTGTGTGGTGGCGTTTCCCCGTCTTACAATCTCACTGTCCTTCAACTGTAGACACAAAGGCACGCGTGTATTTATTTTTTAGCCGAGGTGTAAGGTACTTGAGTAAATGTATTTTGTTACTTTACTTAAGTTTGTTTTTGGCTGCTTCGTACTTGTATCGAGTATGAAAAAATAGACGCCACTTTTACTCTCTACTCCACTGCATTTGTGAATGAGTAATTTGAATGAGTAACTGTACTTTTCACTCCACTACATTTGAACTGACACTTACTCGTTACATCTTAACTGTGCTTAATTGTGTACATCTATAATTTAGCTATATTTTAGCTACATCAAATTCAGCTCGGGAATTAATATATTTTAATTAATTTTTTTGCACATTTGAGCTTGATTGAGACTGACTTTTTGTTCCTTATTTTTTTTATTTACCATTATTGAAACATGCAGGTGTTAAATTTGTCTGTACTGTATTAGAAAATAAAACCTCACGAATCTTTTTCACTTTCTTTTTTTCCAAACAAAAAAGCCTAAATTCAGTATGAGTAAAATACTTGAGTTTTTTTTTAATTCGTCATTTTGCTACTTTGAAGACTTGTATTGGAGTAACTTATATAGTACGTATCCGTACTTTTACGTACTATATTATTTTGAAAAAAAAAAAAAAAACACTTTCTTTTTTTATAGTGGTGACATATCCGTACTTTTACTTAAGTATGGTCTGCTACTCTTTACACCTCTGGTCACATGACACCCTAAACTTAAGCTCTACGGGACAAAGCTTGGAGCATTTCTCACAGGATGAGTTTCTGGTCTGATAAGCGACTCTATAATCAGAGCGGTTCTCGTGTTACGTACCTGGAGGTGTTGGTGGATCTCAAGCGTGTAGTTCAACATGCCGTTAATAAACTTCTTATCTTCTACATGTGACTCAGCGCTTCTCTCCACCGTGCGAGCTTCGAAAATCACCTCCTCAATTTTGCCTTCAAGAAAAGACACAATTGGGTGAAAATGAGGCATTTATGTCTCATAAATTGGGTTTATGAGGTGTTATTAAAGGTAGCAGTAGTTGATTAGCTATAGAAAACGTGTTTTGTATAGCAGTATTGTTGTTTCTAGCAAATTTACAAAATAAAAGTAGTTGTAATTGACTGCCAGTAGAAAAACATGTAATATTGTAGTTAGAGCTACTAGGAAATTTGGAAAATAAAAGTACCAAGTAAAAGTATTAGTTAAAAATAGAAGGTAATTAGAAATTATATAATCATTTGAAAATAAAAATAATCTTGTTACAGGTAATGCATCACGCAACAAAATTTCTAATTACTAGCTTTTTCTATAATTAAAATCACTTCTTTTCCCCTTGAAATTAAACTCAAGGTCTTACGTATTTTAAAGCAAAGGCTTTCCAAAATATCTGGTTATTTCTGGTTAAAAAAATCAAAAAAAATCAAAAAATTTAATCAATTTTCGTGAGTTCACATTTCCATCTTGGACTAAACGGACTAACATTTGACGAAGCATGCTTGCTAAATTGGGACTTTCAAAAAAAAAAAAAAAAAAAAAACCAGTATGACCAGCTCAGAATAAACACATAATTGCAGAAAACGACAAGTTTGCAGCATTTACATACCAGGGATGTACATAGGAGGCAGTTGGGGTTTGTACGGGTGTGTTTGGGGGTCTTTAAAGGCCGTGCGAGACACACACACCACAGACTGATGTGTACTGGGACAGTGTCTGGTCACTGCCACCGTGTCTTCATCCAGCTGGTCTGTGTAAACCTGTGACGTACAGAAGAATGACGAGTACGGCTTAAAGCTCTAAACCTACGGCAGATTTTATGGCGGTTCAGTAGCAGTAATTGTTTAGTGGAGGAATAATTAATTATTCCAGGATATCGTTGGGGAAGTAATTTGTTACAAGAAGTGTTGTTAGAATGTTCAATGTTACATAGTATCGTTGGTGCAAAATCAAATTGATCAAATTTAGTGAAAAAAGCAGCTGTGTTTGATAAGCTATAGAAAATGTGTATTAGTTAATAATTAGCTTAAATATTTATTTATTAGTTATTTTTATTTTACAAAAAAAAATGTACATTTTAATTGACATTGTATTGTTGCTAGTGTCCCTAGCAATGTGTAGCAGTAAACGGCTAGCTATAGAAAACTAATCATTTTTAATCAGTTTTGTATAGTACGTAGTATTGTAGTTAGTGTTTCTAGCTAATTTACTAAATAAAAGTAGCTGTAACTGACTGGCAAAAAAACATGTAGAGCTACTAGCAAATTTAAAAGAGGAAAAAAACAGCTGTACTTTAACTGATACGCTATACAAGATCTGTTACGTAGTATTGCAGTTACTGTCACTAGCCAATTTAGAGAATAAAAGTGTTTTGTATAGTAGTATTGTTGTGCAATATAGTAAGTAGTGTTACTAGCAAATTCACGAAATAAAAGTAGCTGTAATTGACTGGCAAAAAAAACCATGTAGTGTTGTACTTGGAGCTACTAGCAAATTTATTTAAGTGACAAAGAAGCTATAGAAAATCTGTTACCTAGTATTGCAGTTACTGTTACTAGCACATTTAGAGAACAAATATAGCAGTGATGGATTTGATTTGATTTGATTTGTTGTTAGTGTCACTAGCTAATTTAGAGAATAAAAGTAGCAGTAATTGATTAGCTATAGAAAATGTGCTTTGCGTAGTAGGGTTGTTGTTAGTGTTACTAGCAAATTTGGGGGAATAAAAGCAGCTGCACTGTATTTGATAAGCTTAGAAAATCTGTTACATAGCATTGCAGTTAGTCTATTGAGTATCTATCGACTTTAGTCACTCTATTACACACACTGGGTCACTGTAAACTGGAAACTGGACACTTTAAACACGTTAAACATCTTTACTTAGATCACTTGAGTCACTTTTTAAGTATATTTGTCTTTCTCTTATTATTGTATTTTTTATATTTCATTCATATTTTAACTTGCACATTGTATCTTGTATTTTTCTTCTCTTTATTGTATTTTTATCTTTTATATTTCATTCATATTTTATCATATTTCTATTTTTATTGCATTGTATTGCTTTTATCTCTTCACTTTTTATTGTATTTTATTGCTTTCATCACTTTACTTTTTATTGATCTATTGTACCCCACACTATGTTTAAACGGCGGACGGTTGTAAAATACATTTCACTGCACGTTGTTGCAAAATAATGTGTATGTGACAAATAAAATTTGAATGTAATTTGAATTTGTTACTAGCACATTTAGAGAACAAAAGTAGCAGTGATGGATTTTATTTGATTTGGTTTGTTGTTTGTTGTCACTAGCTAATTTAGAGAATAAAAGTAGCAGTAGTTGATTAGCTATAGAAAAGGTGTTTGTATAGCAGTTTTGTCGTAAGTGTTTCTAGCAAATGTATAAAATAAAAGTAGCTGTAATTGACATGAAACACATGTAATATTGTAATTAGAGCTACTAGCAAATTTAGAAAATAAAAGTACCAAGTAAAAGTATTTGTTAAAAATAGATAATAATTAGAAAATAGATAATAATTAGAAAATAAAAATAGTCTTGTTACAGGTGATGTGTTACGCAACAAAATTGCTAGTTACTAGCTTTTTCTATAATAAAAGTCACTTTTTTGCCCTTGAAAATAAACTCAAGGCCTTATTTCAAAGCATTTTAAAGGATTTCGAAAATATTTCTGGTAAAAAAAAATCATAATTTGAAATAAACAAATTTACAATGACCATAATACTTTGAACTTAAATAAAACTGAAACACGACAGCATATAAATAGTCCACTTTTGTGAGTTCACATTTCCATCTTTGACTAAACGGACTAACATTTGACCAAGCATGCTTGCTAAATTGAGACTCTGATTTTGAATTTGCAATTTGGATTTTTTCCGTTATGTTTTCAGTATTGATTAGAAGCGATCTGGACCTGCGTGAAGCCGCTCTCAGCCAGTTCCTGGTGGAGTTTGTTGAGCGCCAGCTTCCCCGCCATTATCCCAGTCTGCAGGTTCACCTCCCCAGGAGCAGAGGGCAGCGCGTCAGGACTCCAGCTGGGGTACAGACGCTCCTCCTTCACCACTGAGATCTGTACCAACAACAACATTTTGACATTCTGGTTAGTTGAAGAAGTGAAAAAAAGAAGTTTTCTCCTATTTGAGCAACAATTCCAGCGTAGGAATCGCCTTTCAATACAAGTAGGTTGTCAAATTCTTCGCAATGTGTGACAACATAAATTTGTTTTATATAAATTTAAGCGGTCTTTTCATCGCTACACGTGTGACTGTGACTTCCTTTATTGTTCTCGCTCACATTCTTTGGTTCTAGTAAGCGGAACTTTTCAGCTTTTGTAATGGGATTTGTTTTGGTTTTATAGATTTCTGACTGAAACAGTGGCTGGTCCAAGTGTATATATATTGTACGTATATAGTGAGAGAGAGAGAAAAAAGAAAGAAAGAAAAAAAATGAAAGGGAAGTGTGTGTGTGTGTGTGTGTGTGTGTGTGTGAGAGAGAGAAAGAAAGAAAGGGGGGAGAGGAAAAAAAGAAAGAAATAAGAAAAAAGAATGTGTGTGTATAGAAAGAGAGAGTGAAGAAAGAAAGAAACAAGAAAGAATGAAGGACGAAAAGAAATGAAAAAAAAGAAAAAAAGAAGGAAGTATGTGTGTAAAGAAAAGAAAGAAAGAAAGAAGGAACGAAGGACAAAAGGAAGGATTGAAATAAAGAAAGAAAATAAGTATGTGTATATAAAAAAAAGAAAGATGGACAAAAGGAAGGAATGAAAAAGAAAGAAATATGTATGTATAGAGAGAGAGAAGAAAGAAAGACAGAAGAAGGAAGGGAAAAATAAAGATGTGTGTACAGTATATAGGGAAAGACAGAAAAAAAGAAAGAAAGGGTAACGAATCCTTATTATTATTAAGAGAAACAAATACAAATTGAAAAATTTAAAAAAAAAAAAAAATTTAAAGAGGAAAAAAGTAGGAAAGAAAAGCACAAGGTCACTTTGTTATCGATTACATTTTGTAATTATTTTGTGAAAACGAGAGTTTCAGATAAAGAACGCGTGAATAACGTGGTCAGTCGTCACGGAACGCGCCTTACTGTACAATACTGTACGCTGTTACTAAATATAGACGTGGTCCACTCCGTGCATCCAAACCCTCGGCGAAACCGGTTTGTAGAAACGCTGATTGTTGGCGCCTGAATGCCTGTGTGACATGGCGCGTACAGTAGAACAGTTGAGTTGTGAAAAGCGCCTTACAAATGCTCAGAGCTTGAACAAAGAGCCAGATGGATGAGGCTGTTTCTGGAGCGTAAGTGTTATTCCGATGTGTTCATCTACTGTGGACAAAACGGAGTCGACTAACTCTTTAAGCCCTGTGAACTTGACTTGTTGAGTGAGTGAGGTTGACTTTAATGACCTAACTCATGCTGAAATGTTCTCACAATGTCCATTGTGTGAGGTGGCGTGTGCAGTAGAAGCCTCACCTGATGTGGAACCAGCTGGTCATAACCTCTGGTGCTCCCAGTGGCACAGCAGGCCATGGAGACGATGGCGGCGCTGGGGAAAGAGTCGTACACCGAGCGCACCTGAAACCAGTGTTGGGGAGGTTACTTTCAAAAAGTAACTAATTACTTTACAATTTTGTAATTCAATTACTTTTCTAATACTGTGTCTGAAAAGTAGCGTGATTACTAAATAAGTAACTTCATAAATTACTTTTTTTAAATCCTATAAACCTTAATACCAAAAACATACCAGTAAAACGTGAAGTAGTTTGGCCTTTTAGCTTTCTGAATCGTCTTTATTCGACTTTGAAGCGGAAAATTAAACTTTTACACATAGAAGATAAATTAATAAAATTCAATAATGAGATTCAGCTAATTTAATTATTTGACATTGTTTCTGCAACTACACTGTAAGTAACTTCACTTTGTAATGAAAATGAACTTTACTTTTTCAGGACCTTCTTTACTCTTCTGGACCTTGACGCTCTCACCTGGATGGGGCACGGGTTGTCGTGGGTGAGTCCAGGAAGGTGGCGTGGGCGATGGACGGCACCAGAGGTCTGAAGTTGGGCTGGATGAAGGAGCCCACGGGTTCTCCTCCGAAGCGGTGCACCAGACGGCCTTCCTCGTGGCTGTCTGACGCACTCATGGCCTCTGGTGGGAGGAGGAACGGCGAAATGATGGACTAGTCAATGTCACGAGAGGATTTTAAAAATGTTTTATCTGTTTTTAAGTGTCTGCATGGTCTTGCGCCGAAATATTTGTCTGACCTACTCCAGCCTTACACCCCATCATCCTGAGGACTAGGAGGAAACTCAAGAGGGGACGGAGCTTTCTCTGTTGATGGCCCAAAATTGTGGAACGAGTTGCTGGCAAACATTAGGCAGGCAGACACTCTTATTAATAAATCTCTTTTAAAAAATACACTTTCCTCCTTGGTGTTTTAACCTGGTATGCGTTGATGACCTTACTGTCTTTTATTGTCTTACCTTTGTTTTATATACATTATATCGTATTGTAGTTATAAGCTGGTTGATAAATAAAGTTGAGTTGAGTTGAGATACACGAAACGATGAGATGCTGAGTCGTGATTATGAGATACTAAGTTGCAATGTGAGATACAAAGTCGAAATTGTGGGATTATTAAATTAATTAATTATTAAAATTATAAATTATTATTAATTATAATATAATTAAATAGATTAATTATAAATAAAAAATCGAATGAATTATTATTATTATTATTATTATTATTAGTAGTAGTAGTAGTAGTAGTTAGTAGTAGTAGTCATGATTATGTGACACTAAGTTGCAATTGTGAGGTACATGGTTGCAATTCGGAGGTACTAAGACATATTAGAACTTTGCAACTTGGAAATTGTGCAACTAAATAGACTAAAGAAAGAAAGAAGGACAAAGGACAAAGGAAGGATTGAAAATAAAGAAAGAATAAGTATGTGTATCTAAAAAAAAGAAAGATGGACAAAAGGAAGGAATGAAAAAGAAAGAAATATGTATGTATAGAGAGAGAGAGAAAGAAAGACAGAAAGAAGGAAGGGAAAAATAAAGATGTGTGTACAGTATATAGGGAAAGACAGAAAAAAAGAAAGAAGGGTAACGAATCCTTATTAATTATTACGAGAAACAAATACAAATTGAAAATAAAAAAAAAAAATTTAAAGAGGAAAAAAGTAGGAAAGAAAAGCACAAGGTCACTTTGTTATCGATTACATTTTGTAATATATTTTGTGAAAACGAGAGTTTCAGATAACGAACGCGTGAATAACGTGGTCAGTCGTCACGGAACGCGCCTTACTGTACAATACTGTACGCTGTTACTAAATATAGACGTGGTCCACTCCGCGCATCCAAACCCTCGGCGAAACCGGTTTGTAGAAACGCTGATTGTTTGGCGCCTGAATGCCAACTAAATAGACTAAAGAAAGAGAGAGAGGTTGAAAAAAAATAGCGTTGGACAGAGGAAAGGGAGTGAGGGAGTGAGTGCGAGAGAAGTAATGAATGGAAGAAAGAGAGAAATAAAGAAAGTGTGGGGGGGGCTGAAAAAAATAAAAATAAAGCGTGTTAGACAGAGGAAAGTGACAGAGAGAGAGAGAAAATAGAGTGTTAGATAGGGAGAGAGGGAGAGAGATAAATAAAGAAAGAGACAGAGAGAGAGAAAAAGAATGAAGAGAGAGGTTGAGAAAAACAGAAAAACATAGAGGCAGAGACAGGCGGACAGGTTTGTTTAAGGCACCAAAAGAAAAACAAAATGACAGACGGAGAGATTGATGATCGAAAGGTCACACGGACAGAAAAAACACAACAGAAAGAAGAACAGATACAGTAAGTGACAGACACAGACAGATACAGAAACAAAAACAAATAATGGCTGATAAAGTGTACAGATGAAGAAATATGATTTACGAAAGCGTTTCGTCACAGCTGAAGAGGAAGAGCGTGAGTCGGCGTCTGGCATGAGTCGGCAAAAATACAACAACGCAAACATGCGGGAAGAGATTAGCCGAGGTTACACAATACCTCTGACCAGACTGGTGATCCCAAGGCGATTGACAAACAGATTGTCGAGGTGTTCGCTTCCTGTAAAGAGCTCGGCGATCACGTAGAGGTTAGGCCGGACGGCTCGGGCAGCCGACAGCATCGCCTGGAGACGGAACACAAGAGTCCGAACAGTCCGGACGGTTGATTGGTCAATACATCAAATAACAGTCAATAAAGACAAAAGCTTGTCTGTTAGTTAGGACTGCACGATTCACCTTAATCGCATCGATATTGAGGTTTGACACACTTACTACACTGTAAAAAGTGTAAATCACTTGAAACATTTCTGCTTTTGTATTTTTTTATCTCTTGTATTTTTTATTTCATATTTTATCTGTATATTAATGCCACATTTCTCTCCCTTATTTTCTCTCCCCCTATTTTGTATTTTTTATCACTTGTATTTAATTCATATTTTATCTCTCTCTTTTTATTGTATTTTATTTATTTTTATTTTTTATTGTCTTTTTTTGCTTTTGTATTCTTGTATTTTATTGCTTTTGTGTTTAATTTTTTATCCCCTATCTTATATTTTTTTTTTTTTTCAAAAAGAAGAGGAAAAAAAAAAACAATTTTGTAATATAGTTGATCAAAAGTGTCTTTCACTAAATGTGTTCTCTTTAATACTTAGTTACAATGTCGCTAAGATTTAATTTAGACAGATACTGTTTTTTATTACTTTTATATTATAATTATTCTGTTATTTATTTTCAGTGTAAAACTATTATTTATGCTTAAATCAAACCTTTTTCACTTATTTTCAAGTCCAAAGAGAGAACTGTGAATGTAAATTGTTTGTTTTTCATTATCCTTTTGTCCTGTGTTATTTGGTTATTGAGCAGCAATTAAAAAACTTAAAATATAAGACGTTTTCAAGTTATTTTGAAACCGTGATTATTTTTCAGACTATAATCGTACAACCAAAATCTATAATCGTTGTACTAAATCTACATCCCTAATCAATTAGGTATTTTTCTCAGAATCGTGCAGCCCTGCTCTACGTGTTAGAATAAGTGTATTAAAGCTGGTCACCTCGGCCACGTGGAGCGGTGTGGAGTGACAGTTGTCCAGGCGTAGACCAGAGAAGTGTTTGGCCGTGATCTCGGTGTATTTCTTCATGTGAGCCCATAAATACGGACAATCTTCCGGCTTTTCTCCGTAACGCAGTTTAATGCTGTCGCCCCAGCACACCAGCTCTCGCCTCAGATACACGTCACAACCTAAAACACATACATGCCACTGATTATATGCATATATATATACATATATTGCCTTTTTTCACCTTTTTCTAAATTGCGAGAAAATAGGCAATATATTTATATATTCATATATTTCTAATAAGGTCTATAAATAAACAAGGTCTATAAATAAAGTGTTCCATAAACGGACAAGTAATGTATCTGTGAAACATTGGTTTAGAATATTTAAATATATATATTCAAAATGCGTATATCCAAAATATGGGAATTTTTTTAAACATGTTTTTAACACGTTTCCTGTATTAATTTCACGAATTAATATATGAACAATGACTATTTTTCCATGTATTAAAATATATTCAACCAAATAGTAGAAATAGAATACAAATATAATAATATAAATTAATATAATATAAATACTATAATAATATAAATATAAAAAATATATATATAAACAATATAAATATACAATATAAAAAGAGGTAAGGGTAATATTAGAACACACACACACACACACACACACAC
>CM051494.1:14259902-14276246 GCA_028031935.1 Paedocypris micromegethes | reverse complement strand
ATTTTTATGTTAAAAACCTATTTAAATGGCTTTTAAAATGTTTACCAATTATTAAATAAAATATTACGATGCGCCAGATTTTATTTCTTTGTGTTTTTATGGGTGTTGTAATATTTTTAGCTATCGTGATTTGACGTTTAGAATATTTACTCTATGTTTTATTCAAGTGTGTAAATTGACATTGCGTACTTTATACTGTAAATGTTAAAGACTGCGGTTGGTCATGTCATTCGGACATTATTTAATGAAAGAAAAGAGGACACAACCAAGCACATCGCTGCATAAGACGACATATGTATTACCATTTTACTCGTGATTGTTCCTGACTTGAAATACGGAAAAAAAAAATGGGCACCTATTTTTGCCCATATTTGAAATATGCGCACATAAGCACCTGCCAGTTTTTAGCTGCTAAAATCTTTTAGCCAATAGAAAAATTGACATAGGTGTAAGTGAGAATGGGTGTGTGTGTGTGTGTGTGTGTGTGTGTGTGTGTCCGGTCTGTGATGGGCTGGCCACCAATACATTGCGTGTGTCCTGCAGAATGGTTGTGATTGGCTCACAAACGCTAATATTCAGAGTTTGTTTGAGAAACACACACACACAACACACACACACACACCACACACACACATACACGTGGCCTAAACTGTGACACACCTGCCTCTGCAAGTTCCTGAGAGGATTGTCCGCCATCACCCTCCGTTATGAGCCAGTAGATGACATGAGTCACTTGGGTTTTGCATCAGTTGAGTTTCCTGTTCCATAGACATGTCTTCAAATGGAAGGCAAAATATCTGACATCATTTAAACAACAAAACAATAGCGTTGAACATTGAAGCTACATTCTCACCATGTCAACATTTGAACAATGACGAATGAGCTAAAAGCCGAGTGTGTGCGTCACTGCGTCACGCTACAGATCCTGATACTGTGTGTGTGTGTGTGTGTGTGTGAGAGAGAGAGTGAGACTGAGAATGTCTGTGTATGTAGTGTGTGACTGTGTGTATGTACTAACATGTAAGTCAAAGTGGGGACCGCTGTACTGTAGGTCCCCATAATTAATTAGTTTGTAGTTAATTAATTAGTTTGTAGGTCCCCATAATTAAAATAAATGTAACAATTGGGTTACATTTGAGTTTTGGTTAGTAAATTGAGTCAAGAAAGAAAAATTTTGATGATTGTGGTCAGAGTGAGGGATAGTATCGTTTTGTTTGCATGATATTAGAGTGTGTATGTGTGTGTGTGTGTGCGCGTGTGTGTGAGATAGAGTGCTTAAGCATGTGACTATGTGATGTACAGGCCATTAGACCAAAGTGTTGACCCATGAGCACTTGTGGGGTCAATTGGCAGGTCCCCACAGTTTTTAAGATTTTAGAGAAGGGGAATCTGTGTGTGTGTGTGTCTTTGAAAGAAAGAGTGTGTGTGCGTGTGTTTGTGTGTGAGTGCTTATGTGTGTAACTGTGTGAATGGTGTGGGTGTGTGTGTGTATCTGAGTGAGTGAGTGTGTGTGTGTGTGTGTACACAGTCATTTAATTCAAAGTGGGGTCCTATGAGCACTTGTAGTGTCAATTAGCGGGTCCCCACAATTTTGAAGATTTTAAGGGCGAGGTTACACTTGAGTATTGGGTTAGTAAAGTGAGTGGAGAAGAGGATTTTTTTAAAGATTGGGATTATGGAGTGTGTTTGTGTGTGTGTGTGTGTGTGTGTGTGTGTGTGTGTGTGTGTGTGTGTATGTGTTCCTGGATGTATAAAAAAACCATAACTGTGGACTTTTTAAGCATGACTTAACAAAATGTGTTATCTGTACTAATCAGTCAAACACTTTTCTAATAGTGACGTTCATCTTCTGATCAGATCTAAAGTCACTGACAGGAACACGAGACAAAGCTTCTTCTGGTATTTACCTCGTCACCAGCGGGTTTGTCCGGGTGACTGGACCTAACTGAGGACCGTGTGAGGCGAGCCGCTCGTACTCAACCGTCCCCACCATGCAGTTTATAGCCTACAGGAAGTAAACCAGATGAGCATCACAGAAAAGCAGAAGGAGAGAGTGGGAATCATGACCTGCTCGTGGTGACTCTGCATTTCCTCATAGCGGTCCACATTCAGCTCTTCCAGACTGGACCGGAACCAGTCACAACACTCTTCGATGGTGCAAGGGCCATTTCTGTCGTCCAACACGGGGGAAAAAAAAGGTGATTTATTTTTCCAACACACGATTAGAAACATCAGAAATGTGGCATTAACAAATGTTGTCAAATGCAGAAAACACATTTCACTACATGGTGTACCATAGTGTATATTATATGTATGTGACAAATACAATTTTAATTTATTTATTTATTAAAAAGTCTTTCTTTCTTTCTGTCTTTCTTTCCATCTGTCTCTCCATCCATCCATCCATCCATCCATCCATCCATCCATCTATCAATCTATCTATCTAAAGTAAAGTTTAAAGTAAATCTATCTATCTATCTATCTATCTATCTATCTATCTATCTATCTATCTATCTATCTATCTATCTATCTATCTATCTATCTATCTACCTACCTACCTCCCTATCTATCTATCTATCTATCTATCTATCTATCTATCTATCTATCTATCTATCTATCTATCTATCTATCTATCTATCTATCTATCTCTCCATCTGTCTGTCTTTCTGTCTAACTCTGTACGTACATCTGTCCATCCATCTATCCATCCATCCATTTATCTGTCTATCTCTCTCTATTTCTGTCTTTCTGTCTGTCTCTCTGTCTACTTACCTCTAATTGTTCGTCCATCTATCTGTCTGTCTGTCTGTCTGTCTGTCTGTCTCTCTATTTTTGTCCGCCTGTTCATCCATCTATCCATCCATCCATCCATCCATCCATTCATCTCTCTCTATCTCTGTCTGTCTGTCCATCCATCTCTCTGTCTACCTACCTACATCTGTCTGTCAGTTTGTCCATCCATCCGTCCATCTATTTAAATTCTGTTCTGCGTTGCTATAGCACACGGTAGGCAACCAGCGGCCCGTGGGCCACATGCGGCCCTTTTGATCTTGTTAGCCAGGCTGAATTTATTTCAAATACATTTATTTTACATTTGTTGTAAAGCATTTTTCATTTTTAACACCTTTATATAAATTATTAATATATTAATCAGCATAACAAAAAAAAACCAAATGAATAAAGGCAACTTTATCACGGACAGAAGCTGATGCTTTTCAAAAATGACTAAATGTATTGATTGATTGATTGATTCAACTTTATTGTCATTGGCATAAATGTATATACTGTGATATATACTATATATAATGTGATAAACCAACACATTTCTGGCAAATCAAACGAGGCTGACTTGATGGAATTTGCATGTGACACCCGGAGATCCAACTCACGTGTGCTGGCCGAACATCTCCAGAACCAGCTGCATGTCTACAGTGTTGCCGAAGCGTCTGTACTGGGAATCCTGGAGGACTTTTAATTTGGGTTTTTCCTCTGGTATCGGCCCCACAGGCTTGTTATCTACAGACACGGGTGAAGAACATCACATTTCAAATGAAAACAATTAAAAACTTATAGCACCTAATATAACATTTCTAATAACTGAATGTGACCCTACAGAAAGGCTGCACAGCATAGTGCCCGGAACCGAAATCTTAAATTATGGCACTTGTTCAACACTAACCAGTCTGAAGAACCTTCCGGAACTGTTCCACGGCTTTCTCGACGTTCACCTGCAGAAACTCCCACAGCTTCAGCTTGGAGAAGACCTCCGTCACGAGAAGTCCTCGAAGGATCTGAAGCCAGTGGAGATGTGGCTCAGACAGCGGGACATGGAGAAGTTTGTCAGCCAGACTCACGGTAACGTCCTCCTCGTGCTGAATGAGAGCTGGGAGTCCGTCTTCTGTGTATGTCCCGTCTGCTACGGAGCAGGAGAAGTGCCACAGGGCTCGGTCCAGCAGCCAGGCCGGCTTGAGGTGAGGAGAGTTCACCAGGTTGTAGCCGCACTCGGGATGGAGTCGGATCCACTTACTGTTCACCGCTGAAGGAGCGTTTGCAAAAAACAAGGGTAAGAATGTGAAAAATAAGAAACTTTTTAACAATGAAAACTTTTAAATGAACAAAAAAAAAAAAAAAAGGACTTAACCCTTTAATGCTGGAACCCTGAAGGAACGCTTAAATAGCTTTTTTTCCGATTCTACACGATAGTTCTGTTAAAAAATAAAACTAAGAAAGCAGAAGCATCTCAGTTTTTTTTTCTTTCCTTGCCAACCCACGGTACTGAAATGTTACAACATCACATTTGGTATTCTTTTAAACATAAATATATATATATAAATAAATAAATATATATATATATATATGTATATATTGTGAGACGCATACAGTGAAACATCAGGAAAAGAGGCTACAGGACCAGGGACAGCGGCGGCAGAAACTTCAGGACCACGGACAGCTCTTAGCCACAGGTGTGAGCAGTCGGCCGCTGACGATGCAGCACAGGTGCTGCCAGTGTTTGGGGCAATCAGACCTGCTTAAAAAGAGGGAAGTTGGACCAGAACGGTGGTGGAATGCTTGACGGTAACACGTGAGGATCTGTCTAGCTGCTGGAATCGTGAGTAAGCTCAAACAGCCTTTCCCTGACGTTTCTTGTTCTGTGTCTCAAGCAGAAGCAGGAGCTGCCCTAAGGAAGGGAACATCTGGAGAAACAGAGAGGCTGAAGGAGAAGATCTTTTTCCGTTTGATTTTTTTGAAAGAAACCAGCCTTCACAAGTTTTTGGGAAAATAAAAGACATTTGTGTTGAACAACCAGCGTCCCATGTGTGAAGAAGTTCACAAATGGTGGAGAATGCGGGCGCTTTGAAATCCTTGCAACAAGCCTGAAAATCTGTTTTGGGGGGAAAAAAAAAAAAAGAAAAAAAAATGGAACGAATTCTGGGCGCCATGGTGGAGTCCCAAACCACACTTCAGGCTGCGGTCACCGAACTTTGTCGGCAAATGGGGAACCAAGCAAAGAAAGCTCAGAATCTGTTGCCAAAGATGACAAAAGATGACGATGCTGAAATTTTTTTAGATCTGTTCGAAAAAACGGCTCGCAGGGAAGAATGGCCTCAAGACGAGTGGGGCCACCTCCTACTTCCCCTTCTGACCGGAGAAGCACAGAGAGCCTGTCGAGATCTCACGGTGGAAGAATCCTCACAATTTGACACCATTAAGAAAACCGTCCTTGCACAATATGGCTTAACCTTCCCCGCCAAAGCCCAGAGGGTCCATTCCTGGGAATACAGCGCTTCAAGACCAGCCAGAGCCCAAGTAACCGCGCTAAACCGGCTAGTAAAGGGATGGCTTATGGAGGGCGACGGTCCTTCGGCGGTGGAACGGGTGGTCATCGATCGCTGCCTCAGAGGATTACCACTTGACGCAAAGAGGTACGTGGCTCAGCAAGGACCCAGGGATCTGGAGGACCTCATCCTCCTTTTAGAGAACCACCAGGTGGCAACAGATTTGCTCAGACCAGAAGCCCGGAGAACCCCCTGGAAAACTCCGACACGATCGCCTGCAGCTGCACAGAGTTGGGAAGGGGAGAGACGACCTCCGTCGACTATCACAATTCGCTGTTTTTCCTGTGGCCAAGGGGGACATTTGGCAAGGGACTGCCCCGGCCGAGATGAGCCCATGCCAACGGCCAGCGCCTCGGATCAGCCCCGGCAACCATGTCACTTCGTGACCACCTGCTGGACACACGAAGAGCAGGTAGCACCCCAGATTCCAGTCAAGATTGGAGGAAAAGATACAAGCGGCCTCATTGACTCAGGCAGTGCGGTAACGCTAATCCGCCCCGAGTATGCCACTGCTCGTAGAGGAGCCGACATCTCAGTAGGATGCATCCACGGGGAGGCAAAAAACTACCCCACCACGGAGGTCAAGATTATTACCCCCCGTGGATCGTTTCAAGTGAGAGCTGGAGTAGTGCCCCATCTGCCAGTACCCGTTCTCATTGGCCGCGATTGTGCAGTCTTTTCGGCATATTGGACAAGCCCAGAGAAAGGAAAGAGAAGGACCGGCCGACGAAAAAAAACAGTGTGTTTAGCCAGTCAGACTCTGGTACGAGGAACCACGGGCAGAGCCGAGGATAACCCATCTGATGACAACCCCGATGAAAGAGGTCCCTCGGCCTCGACGGAGACAGCCTCGGAGGAACCCAGAGGTATGTTAACCCGGGACGAGTCAAAGTCGCAAGATACGTTTTCTGAGTTTCCTTCTGTTGAGAATGCATCCACAGAGAGGAGAGGGCAATTTGGTTCAGCACAGCTCCAAGACCCCGTCCTGGCCCGTGCTTGGGAGTCAGTACAAGTCATTGGAGGACAGCTGCAAGAAGGGGTGAGACAAGTGACATTTCCACACTTCGCAATCAAACACCAACTATTATATAGGGTGACCCAGATGAACGGAGAGTTGGTGGAACAGCTATTAGTTCCAAAGAGGTACATTTTAAAAGTGCTGTATTTAGCCCACGCCCATCAGCTTGGGGGACACCTGGGAGTGGAAAAAACATATGAAAGAATCTTGGCCCGATTTTATTGGCCCGGAGTCAAGAAAGATGTGGAGAACTATTGTCGCCAGTGTGCCGAGTGTCAGCTACACAGCCCAAAAGTAGCATATCGAAATCCCCTTGTACCACTACCAATCATTGAAATACCATTTAGTCGCATCGGCCTAGACATAGTGGGACCGCTCCCAAAGTCCAGTAGAGGGCACAAGTACATTTTAGTCATACTTGATTATGCCACCCGCTTTCCAGAGGCAGTACCTCTTCGTGCAGCCAACTCCAAATCAGTGGCTAAAGAGCTGGTCCAGCTCTTCAGTTGGGTGGGAATCGCCGAAGAGATACTAACGGATCAAGGTACCTGCTTTATGTCAACAGTGATGAGAGAGATGTGCCGCCAGTTAAAGGTAAAGCAACTACGAACCTCTGTCTTTCACCCTCAAACGGATGGCTTAGTGGAGAGATTCAATAAAACAATAAAACAAATGCTACGCAAAGTAATAGACGTAGACGGCAAGAATTGGGATCAAATGCTACCTTATGTGCTGTTTTCCATTAGAGAAGTGCCCCAAAGCTCTACCGGCTTTTCCCCGTTTGAACTGCTATATGGCAGACGGCCACGTGGAATCTTGGACCTGGCCAAAGAAACGTGGGAAGAACAGGCATCAACGCAACGATCCATGATCGAGCATGTGGACCAAATGAAGGACCGGATAAGCAAAGTCTGGCCGATTGTGAGAGAACACATGCAGCACGCCCAACAGCAACAGGCCCGGCTGTACAATCGGGGGGCCCAAGTAAGGAGGTTTTCACCTGGGGACAAGGTGCTGGTTCTCATTCCGACCAGTGAATGTAAGTTCTTAGCTAAGTGGTTAGGACCGTATGAGGTGGTTGAACAAGTCGGAGAGGTCAATTACAAAGTTCGCCAACCAGGCCGCCGTAAGGAGCATCAGATTTATCACATCAACCTCCTGAAACCATGGCACGAGCCGCCCAGACCAGTCTTAACAGCCATAGCGTCTCCTAAGGAAGCACCAGAAATAAAGATGGGCGTACAGCTGTCTCAACGGCAGCGGCAAGAAATGAAAGAGCTCCTATGGAGAAACCAGGATGTCTTCTCGGAATTGCCAGGTAAAACCCCTTTGATCACACATGACATCCGGACAGAGCCAGGTAAAGTGGTGAGACTCCGACCGTATCGAATCCCAGAAGCCAGAAGAAAAGCAATCTGTGAAGAAATAAAGAAGATGTTAGAGCTAGGGGTTATCGAAGAGTCGCACAGCGCTTGGTCCAGCCCTATTGTCCTTGTGCCGAAACCAGATGGGAGTACGCGGTTCTGTAATGATTATCGGAAGTTGAATGCGGTCTCTCAGTTTGACACTTACCCAATGCCCAGAATAGATGAGATGATTGAGAAATTGGGGCCAGCACGATTCATCACCACGCTAGACTTAACCAAAGGCTATTGGCAAGTACCGCTTTCTCCCCAGGCGAAGCAGAAAACAGCATTTTCTACCCCAGATGGTGCGTACCAATACAAAGTCCTGCCATTCGGCCTCCACGGAGCCCCCGCCACGTTTCAGAGGCTCATGGATCGAGTCCTCCGGCCCCACCAACAGTATGCAGCGGCCTACCTAGACGACATTGTAATTCACAGCAAGAGTTGGGAAGCCCACGTCCATCATGTCGAAGCGATCCTGCAAGCGCTTAGATCGGCGTCCCTCACAGCCAATCCGAGAAAATGTGTACTGGCGCAGGAAGAGGCAAATTACCTGGGATATTCTGTCGGGCGAGGTAATGTTAAACCGCAACCCTCCAAGACAGAAGCCATAGCCAACTGGCCGCAACCCAAGACCAAAAAGCAGGTACAGTCCTTTTTGGGCTTAGTCGGTTATTATCGAATGTTTGTTCCAGATTTTGCAACGAAAGCAGCACCCTTGATAGAGCTGACACGGAAGTATGGGCCTAACCAGGTAACTTGGACCAGGGAAGCAGAGCAGGCCTTTGCAAGTTTGAAACTTGCCCTCTGCGGTCAACCCATCCTACAAGCCCCAAACTTTAATGCTCCCTTTATTCTACAGACCGATGCGTCACAGGAGGGACTTGGAGCAGTGTTATCGCAGCTGCAAGAGGGAATGGAACACCCAGTGATATATATCAGTCGTAAGTTACTACCACACGAGAGAAACTATGCGACCATCGAAAAAGAATGTCTAGCGATCAAATGGGCAATTGAAAAATTGAGATACTACCTGACGGGAAGGAAGTTTACCCTGATCACAGACCATGCTCCGCTAAAATGGATGGCACAGAACCAAGGGAAGAATGCACGAATCACCCGCTGGTTTCTACAGTTGCAAGATTTCCAGTTCACAGGGGAACACAGAGCAGGGAACACCCATGCCAATGCAGATGCAATGTCAAGGAAGTATGTGCACTTCGCAGCAGGCGCTCCATACCGTAGCATGGAGCTGGTAAGGGGGGTGTGTGAGACGCATACAGTGAAACATCAGGAAAAGAGGCTACAGGACCAGGGACAGCGGCGGCAGAAACTTCAGGACCACGGACAGCTCTTAGCCACAGGTGTGAGCAGTCGGCCGCTGACGATGCAGCACAGGTGCTGCCAGTGTTTGGGGCAATCAGACCTGCTTAAAAAGAGGGAAGTTGGACCAGAACGGTGGTGGAATGCTTGACGGTAACACGTGAGGATCTGTCTAGCTGCTGGAATCGTGAGTAAGCTCAAACAGCCTTTCCCTGACGTTTCTTGTTCTGTGTCCGGGAACATCTGGAGAAACAGAGAGGCTGAAGGAGAAGATCTTTTTCCGTTTGATTTTTTTGAAAGAAACCAGCCTTCACAAGTTTTTGGGAAAATAAAAGACATTTGTGTTGAACAACCAGCGTCCCATGTGTGAAGAAGTTCACAATATATATATATATATATGTACACAGTATCAAAATGCTTATATACAAAATAATTTTGTAAATTCTAAAATCCCTGGGATTGGCTTTGTTGGGTTTTTTTTTTGTTCATTGCTCCTTTTGCGATGAGAAAAATCAATAAAAAAAATGTATAAAAAATAAAAAAATAAATAACCCGGATTTTGAGCTTCAATGTTTTTTGAAACATTCAACTGATTAGAGAACACATTTGTTAACTCTGAGGAAAGAGCAAACTCCACATAACGACTTTAATCTACAAATTATCACGACAAAGAACAACGTGACATGTCAGATAAACAAGAAAGGAAAAACTCTACAACAACTGACATTATCAGCTGATTCCGCAAGAAGTTCAAGGGATTCTGGGAAATGGAGTTTCTGAGAGAGTGTAATGTGATTTAATCTAATCTAAATATGTAATCTAATTTAATGTAATCTATTTGCGGCAGATTAGCCACAGTCCTTAAAGTAGCTGTTCTTTACATTTATTTGGCAGAAGTTTCCATCCAGAAATTATTCTATTTAAAATATAGCTGCAAGCAGTGATGATGGGGTCCGAGCGAAATGTTGTTGGCATTTTGTTTTCTTTTAATATGAATATGCTGTATAATACTGTAATTGTATTAATATTATAATTTTGTTTATACTAATGTACAATATTCTTTGTAATAAGAATGTATAACGTATGTTTCTACATATATTTCAGTGTGAATTTTATTGAGCGATGGTGACTTTTGCAATGTATTCTTTTGTAAATTTTTCTTTGGCATTTACCAGTTTTGCAAATGTGAATCTATAACACAATAATACTTTTTTGAGCGCCATGAGCTCTAGGCTTAAAGTGTTATGTAAAGACCTTTTACCTAGACTTTTCACTTATCACAACATCATCCAGATTCTGTGTTCTAGAGGTCTTGTGTCACATATTTATACATATACATATTTATATATCAAGAGAAAATGACGAAAATAATTTGAGGTTACCGAATTTCGGGTCACGGTAAAACCCGGTCAAACGCTGTTGAATGAGAAACTCGATGAGTTACGGTTTACAGTTTAAGACTTAGATTTATTTTATTGTTTTTATTGGCAATAAACATAACTCCGCCCATGACAGCTCAAGCCAATCAGATAGGATTCAAAGCCTAATTACCGCTGACTTGAAGGAAGTGTGTGTGTCGTTTTTACTACAGTACAAGTCAACATTGAATCGATATTACAAAAACGGAAGGTGGCATAAACATGCGTACTTGCTGGAAATGAATATTATAAAAGCCCTTGAACGCCATAAATACTAGGTCAGTTAATTTTCAGAGATTCCAGACGCCATAAACCTCGGCATTTCTGAAACAATCTTAAGGAGGAAGTTTTTCCCATTTCCCCAATGAAATGAAGCAGCTAAATGTTGAACTAAATTACTCTACTCAACTTTACAGTCATTCAGCAGCTTTATGAACTTTATTATGTAAAGTGACTTACACGTCATTTACAATTTTATTTTACAAATCAACAAATGTGTGCTTTCCCACAGGAATTCCAAATTGCTCATTGATTTGGATATTTTTTAACATAAACTATTACATATTTACATCTAGGTTTCAATCCTTCATCTTCATGGCAAATAAACGGTTTAACAGTAGCAAGTGATAAGAGTGTGACTTAATCAGCAAACAAGTTAATTATTTATATATTCATACTCTAAATAAAAAAAAATTGCTTTTTTGGTTACAGTTGCTCACACAAAAGAGAAACGTAATAATAAAAGAAACAAAAAAGATTAGAATGTAAAAATGTAGATCTGCATTACATTTTCAGTATAATACAAATAAGTAAAAAGTGAATAACAATAAATAGTAGCGTGAAGATAATGCTCATAGAAAGTGAAAAGTACAGGAAAATATATATTATATGTTTATATTATAAGTAAATTCGTACATTTTTAGCGAGATATAAAAAAGTATAAGCCCAGCTTGTGCAAAAAAAAAAAAAAAATACAGTCAACAACTCAACAACTGAACTCTACAAAGAGAGGAAAAAAATGCCTTGAATTTTTCCATCAAACATAGAAAAAAAAAAATTAAACAAAATCCAGGGGCAGACGACGCTGAAGTGAGAAGCAATAAAATGCAACAAGCGAAAGTAAAAGCGTAAAAAAACTGGAAACTAACCGCCACTGACCTCTAGTGGTGGAGAGGCAAATCTGGCCAAAAGCCAATTGTTTGAGTCCACGTGTTGCTCTAATATATCACACAGCGGAAAATCTCTTCCATCCATGACATTCGTGCAGCAGAGTGCAGCACGTCACAAAGAACAAACCGTGGCCTTGTCTAATCTTCCTGCAGTGCAAACGAAAGGTCAAAAATCCCAATCACGGTGCCCAAGTAGGACCAGCTCCTTCTTGTTCCCCTACTGAGGCCAACGCTCTATAAATATCCCCATGTGACCAGTAGTGACCCAACCGACTCAACACCCGACAGGAACCTACCTGTGTGGTTGTACACCACATCTGTGATGCAAATCATGTTCCACTCTTTCTTCAGTTTCTCCGTCAGGTTGCCCACGTCCATCCACGTGAAGTTCTTGCCAGGCGGCGAGAAGTCCGGGTTGAGTTCCAGCTGATCGGCGATGGAGTAACATGAGCGGGATATGCCTAGCTTCTGCAGAGGCGTCAAGTGGATCATATTGTAACCTGCGAGAAAAAAACAGAGTAAGAGTATTAAAATGAATAAAGAAAAACATATTTCAGCTTAATTTTAGACATTTTTTATTGGACGACATGTGATTACCATATTATGATTTACAGCAAAATGTACAGTACAATTTAGAGCTGTGTCCATACTGTGTCTTATCTTCAGCTCCACCAATTGTGTTTGACTAATATATATATATATATATATATATATATATATATCCAAATAAAGATTCTGAACAAATAAGGCTTTATTGACTTTATTACGAGAAGACCTCAAACACTTTATTAATTAACATTGTTATGCCATAGAAACTATTGCAATGCGATTAATTTCTGTCGCTTTCTTGCAGATCAATGAGCAGAGGTCGTAAAGGTCATAGGGTCAAGTCCCTAACAGTAGGGTAAAGGCAAATATCATGCTGTAATTCTAGACCGTGAAGGCTTAATCAGCAGATTGCGGTGTTAGTGACACTGAAGGTCATGGGTTCAAGTCTCATAGAAAGCAGGATGACTTCGGATTTTAACTGATTTTAAGTCTCCTTGGATACCTGTTTGGATACATAATTATATTGCAAACTGATGATGGTGGTAGTGACCAGAAGGTCACGGGTACAAGTCCCAAGGAAAGCAGGACGATTTTAAGCTACAACGTTTTTTTAAGTCTCTTTGAATAACTGTCTGTATACATAAATATATTGTAAACTGAAAACTAAAACTAAAGGTAATGGGTTCAAGTCCCATAGAAAGCATAAATTAACCACTGATTAAATCCATAAATGTATTGTAAATTAGGAGAAGGTTGATGCTCAATCAGCCGATCATGGTGTTAGTGACCAGAAGGTCATTAGATCAGGTCCCATTGATAAGCTGGAATGATTTCATGTTACAGTAGATTACATTCATAAATGCACCGTACATTTGGTCACTCAAGGTTGGTGATATATCAGCAGATCATGGTGTTAGGGACCTTAAGGTCATGTGTTCAAGTCCCATATGAAGCTGAAATTATTTCAGGTCACAGTTGAATAAATCCATAATTGTATTGTCGTGGTGACTTTTTGTATTGTATTGTCATTTAAGACGCTCAGGGCTGATGCTCAATCAGCAGATCATGGTGTTAGTGACCAGAAGGTCATGTGTTCAATTCCCATGTATAACAGGAACAATTTCAATGAAAGGCCTAAACGTATTGCAAATTTCAACAAAAGGAGGTGGAGCCTCCAACAGCAGTTCATAGAGTTAGTGACCGGAAGGTTATAGGCTTAAGTCCCATAGAAAGAGAACAATTTCAAGCTATAATGCAATGTAAGTCAAACGGTATGAGTTGGATGTATACGTTTCTCAGAAAATGAAAAAAAAAAAAATGTGTACCCGTTTCTTTGGCCACCCTGAGCCGTTCTAACCACTCGTCCAGAGGGCCGAGACACTTGGCCAGGTACGTCTGGATCGTGATGCAATCCAGCGGCAAGATCTTCCGCTCATGGCCAACGCGCAGAAGTGGATCCACCACTATATAGCCACCTCCGTTTCTTTCCTCATTCCTGCAGAACAACGAGGTTTGAGGCTTTATCGGACATGTATTTTACCATCAAGACACGTACTCACCCACACCCAAAGTAATACTGATAGGAGCCGGCGATCTCCAGATCCAGTTTGCAGAACTTGTCGGAATCATCCTCCCGGCCATTGGGATTGATCCAATCCAGTTGGCGGAAGCTGGAGCTGATGAACTTCTTGCCATGTGCGGGGTAGTTGGTGTGGACGTGAACGTTCTTGCCTTGCAGAGACGGACCCAAGCGAAACTGGAGCTCGAATCCTGGGAAGTGTGGATTCAATCGCAACGTTTAAGACGAAAACTCAACAGCGACAAGTACTGTACACACATAATTAAAGGGCATAGTTTTGTATTTTTTTATTGTATTTCTATTGCATCCCCTCCCCCACTATGTTTATACGCCGGACGATTGTAAAAACACATTTCACTGCACTTATTGTTGCAAAATAATGCGTAAGTGACACATAACATTTGAATTTGAGTAATAACATATTCATAAAATATAACAATAACATTTATCCCTGCACATGAAACACTTTATACTTGGTCACTTTTTTGGGTCACACTCTTTTGGGACACTTTGGCCACTTTGCTTGAATTTTTGTATCTTTATTGTATTTGTAATTTTACTGTATCTTATTTTTTATTGTATTGCATTTTACTTTTTTCATGTTTACTGCTGATGTTGGCACTACGACTTCATCCCTTGCCCCATGTTTATATGGCGGAGGATTGCTAAAAGCATTTCAATGCATGTCGCACCATCTATGCATACCTAAATTTACGCGAACATAAGCATACCCTTAATTTTTCTGGCACAATTTTTATATATTTTTTTTAAATTTCTGGCTAAATTACCGTATTTACACAAATATAAGCACCCCGTGAAAATCAGCACACCCCCTGATTTTTCAGGAACAAAACAAACATATACAAATAATAACGTAAATGTTCTCTTTATATACTAAGTTTTTTATATTTAACAAACCTAACTTGTGACTCATATCACTTCAGTGTTGTTTTATTAAAAAAATAATAAAACAATAATCTACGGCATTCTGACAGTCGAAACTACACCTCCCATCAAGCTTTGCTGCTCACTGGTTCCCATGAGCCTTTGCGCTAAAAGAGAATAGTGTAAAGCTGACTGAGCTCGTTTTCTAATAGACGTAAATATTATATATATATATATATATATTAGTAAATATTATATATTAAATATAAGTTTTTCTCTGTGTAGCTTTTGCAGCTGCTGGTCTCGTTTTTAAGCGCTAGCCCGTTAGCCTTTAGCACGGCGATCTACCGGATGCAATATGGTCTGTTTGTTCAAATATTAATGAATTTATTTAGTTGAATCTTACTTCTTCCAGTGTTATTTTTACTCTGGTAAGTTTTGTGACATGTGTAATGTGTCTTTATTTCTGTTATTGAGCTAATAAAAAGTCATATGCCAGTCTTCCTCCTGAACCATTGTTTAAAGAAATGAGCGCTTATATTCATGTGAATATTTGAAATCTACGATTATAAGCACCCTGCATGTTTTTGCACCGCTAAAACAGGAAAAAAACGAGTGCTTATATTCGCGCAAATACGGTTTGTATGCGACAAATAAAACATGACTTCGAATTTGACCTGCAAAGCTCAGGAGCACAATGTGATCGTAGCATTCAGTCCATGGCAATAATCTGACCTTTGCACTTAAAAGCGATACATATACGCCTATATTTACATTACCTACACCTCAAAACACGTGAGCGCCCCAGAAAATGTCAGAGAACACCAGCGCATTCCTCCTCTATATATAGCCAAGTGCGTTTTAAATGTGATATTCAG
This sequence comes from Paedocypris micromegethes, assembly GCA_028031935.1. NCBI lineage: Eukaryota > Metazoa > Chordata > Actinopteri > Cypriniformes > Paedocypris > Paedocypris micromegethes. Next base: position 14,260,685 of record CM051494.1, on the reverse strand, counting down.
CACATGCAACGTGTAAATCAATCCAAAGCACCTACAGCAGTGGAAAAGACTTCAGACGCAGAGAAATAGAGAGAAGAAGACGACAAAAATGAGCATTTGGCCTCCAAACAAGCTCTTTTATAAATGATTCTTTCTCTTTAAAACGATGGAGGAGTTGAATTGAAATCGACATTAGTGTTGATGATAAAACGGAGATTTCTGGGCATTTTAACAGCATTAAAAAGGGGGATTGATGGGGTCTTACCTTGCTCCAGGCGAAACAGAGTGTGCTCCAGCCTCTCCATGTCATTCAGGAGTAGAACTCGCATCTGCTTGTTGCGGAACATTTTGCCGGAGCTTTTTTGGGATGCCCTTTAGACGCAGGAGAGGTTGCCTCGGGATCTTCAGTGTGAACTGCCATACGATAATACAGAACGACGTGTCAACAATCCGCTGGCCATCCGTGGAGCGTGTAATGATGCGTCTGCAATAATTCCATTCTTGCGATTTGGTTTTTAGTTTTTTTTATCGACAGGCAATGAAATAATCCAAATCCATGATGATACTGAATGTTTTTACGATCCACGGAAATACTGTGTTATTATTTGTGTTATTACTGCGTTATTACACAGAAACACATTTTTGTACATATAAATTAATATATATATATAACTTTTAAATGTATATATAAAAAAATCCAAATTCATGAGGATACGGTGTGTTATTCAATTGACAGAAACACTGTGTTTTAATTTGTGTTATTACTGTGTTATTACACAGAAACACATTTTTACATATATACAT